>JAKSZU010000027.1:26642160-27207160 GCA_026018925.1 Tupaia tana
TCTCTTTATTGATGACCAAGCCATGATCATGGGAGTTCCCATAGACAAAGTTCCCTACTTTAACCAGTAGCCAACTGTGGTTAGAAAACTTCACAAGATTCAGGATATTATACTGCATCATAGCATTTCTTTTTTCAATTATGGGTATATTGTACCCAGTGCTGTTTGTAAATTGGCTTTTCCTCAGAAATGAATGAAGCTGGATTAGGGGTACAATACAGAAATTAGAAATAAATTTAATATACAGGTGAGGGTTTATAACTATGAAGTAATCCCTTTAGTTCTCTCTCCCTACCATTAGGTTATTTTTAGGTAGAGGCTTAGTTTTGTTTGGGTAGTTACCATCTCACGGCTCATGCAAAATAAACTTTTTTTCTCGGTGAAACAAGATAGGAGCAATTGCATATTTCAGAAAAATTCTAAGATGTTTCTTAGAGACTGATTTGACCATGAACTCTGGTAAAAATCCAGACTAGTGGAGTCTGGTTTGTACTTCCTGGAAGCTAATCTCGCTACTTTAAACAAAGCACAATATAGATGGACATGTTTAATTTCTACATAGTGGTGACAACAATGTAAACTATGTGTATGTCTAAACTCATTTAAGTTTATGAATTAAATACAAGGAACTTGTGGCTATCATATATATTTCAGTAAAGTTTTTTAAAAGAGAATAAATGAGTTTTTAGTTTTTTTCCTTTCTTTGCTTTTATTCTTCTTTTTTTACTAGAGGATATGTGTACTTGTCAAAGAGAGACATAGCAAGAGGAAGAGGAGAAAGCACACTCCATGGGAATGGTGGCGGCACAATCCCCTCTTCCTGTGTCTTCCTACTTTTTGGGATATTGGACATGCACACACATGCACCCAGTTTGTTTCTAAAGCTTCTAGTTCTGAGACTCAAACGCTACAGCAGGCCATGTGGGGACCAGGCTGACTTAACTACCATATCACAGAATCAGTCCTATTGTTTTTCTTTATTTCAGATATTTCTGGTAAAAACAATTGTCGACATTACAAGAAACAATTTATGTTTAAAACATAAATATAAAACTCTTGAATTTTAAAGAGGTTTTTAGAAAGCATGTAAAGCTCTTAACCTTTGGGTTAATAACATATTGTTGCAGAAAGGAATTGTTTTATCACTTATACAACTGTTGTGGTTTTTTGGAATACAAGCAATCTAAGTAGACTCTAATCACATCTGTTTCCATTTTCTAATTAAATAATGTTTTTATTATTATTTAACTTTACTTATTTTAAGTTGATCAGAGAGAAAGAGAGAGAGAAAAAATCAAGCCAGTAGGTTTGGGACTCAATCCATGGCCAGCCATGTGTGAGTCCAGCATCCTTAACCAGATATCATGAGCTTGCCCCTATGTTTCCATCTTGACAAAATTATCTGCTTTTCTAAAAGTGAATGTTAATTTATCTCAAAGTGAAAAAGTATTATTAATGCTAGTACAAATAGAAATTAGAAAAAAAATTACAAGAACAATAGCATAAAGTTCTCTGTTGAAATTAGATAGATAGCAATATCTTTGACCTAATTAACACACACAAAATCCATGCTTTGAGTAACTATATTGTATTCTATAAAGATGTATGATGATTAAATGCAAAGAATAAATGTTAAAACAAAAAATAATTAGATGGCAAACTAAATTTATTCATGTACAGATTTTACATTTATTTGTTTTACTCAACAAATTTGACTAATCCCCTTTGCATAAACATACATAATTTTTGGATTTAGATATGTTTAGTTTAAAATGTGAAATTACTTAAAAACCAGGTAGAACTTGGTCCTGAGCTTATATGCATTATAAGAGGATTAATAATTAAGATCAAATGATGGGGTGCAGGCAGGTGGCATGATGGTTAAAGACACTGGACTGCAGTTGGAGTCTCAGATCTGATGGATTGTTTTCTCACTTTCTGTCTCTTTCTATCTTTCTCTGGTTGAATTAAATAATAATAACATATTTAAATAAAATAACTAAAAAAATCAAATGATGGTCCCTACTCCCATAATTTTTTTTTTGCGTATATTGTTAGTATACTTAAGTAAAAAGATAATTTCTTTCTGTGAAACATTTTAGGATATTAGGTAGAACCCATTTGTGTTCTCACCAAAAGCACTAAATGGAAGCATTGGACCAACAACATATATATCACTGTAGATAAAATAGCTGGAATCAGAAATGGCCATTATGTCAATGTTTATTGGCTTTGGATACATTCCTAAGAAACATATATAGATATGATCATTTTTTTTAAATCTTTATCATTAATCTTTTTTGGGTATCTTATAAAATTTAATTCTACATTGGAAAATATTTTCATGACACAGTTAAACACTTTAAAGTCTATGTCTCTAATGGCAGAATTCTCTAAATAGATATAACAGTTACTCGTATACTTTTATGTAATGCAAAAAAATTTTATTTATTGTACATAATTCTGTTGAAGAAAGCATGGACACAATGTTGCAGCTTAATAAAATACCTCCAAGCACTGGCAGTATTTGAACATGCCTGATGCATATTGTAGTTTTAGAGAATGTTTTACCTGCCAAGGAAGAAGCACATGTTGGTCTGCATTTCCTGGAGATTCCATTTGGATTTTCTTCAAAAGTATCTTATGAAGCACTTGGGCCACCATATACACAGCATGATAGATTAAAAAGCTGGAGTCTGACACAGTCATCATGTCCACAGCAAATGGCGCAAACTCTAAGGAAGAATTTGATGGACAGTCTCCAATTTTGCCACATACTGAGCCAGCAAGTGAACAATTAAAAAAGGAAATCCAGAGTTTACCAAAGTAAAAGTCTTCTGGGTATTGAGAAGGATTAACTGTCTTGAGAAATTGTTTGAAGCCAGGGATTTCCCTTTCCTGGCTTGAAAATAAGAGGCTTCCATGGAAAAAGTGCTCTTCTTTATCTCTGAGAAACAGAATGCTGTCCCACTGTGATGAATGGATATTTATCATGATCAACACTTTTCCAGAAATTAAATAAAATTCTTTTTCGAATTTCAGATTGAAAATGGCCTCTTTGCCACCAGATAATATATATACATTTGCAGATGAATCTCTGATTTTAGGCCTAAAATTGAAGTCACGAAGTGTAGTAAGATCAGTTGTGGCAGAAAGTTTTTCTGTAAAGGCCACACAGATGTCCTTTTTTATCATCTCTGCCTTTAGATGCTGAAGAAACTGCTCCCCTTGCCTGTTATTAGGTACATAAAGTGCCACCCACTTCCAGTCAAAATGTAGCAACAACCAGATGATTCCATGTTCCACAGAGCTTCCTTTGGTTGCCATCTGATAAGTTGATGGAAACTGTTCTTTATCAGTTAGCATGGGATCAAAAGAACCATATGTAACCTGAATAAGAAAAGAAGTAGCTTGATTCTGACCTTAATGAAATGTGTGATTGTTCCCCTTAATCAGTGGGGAGATATTTCTTTACCTGGTGAGACCAAACAATGGAATATTAGGTGAACAGAAAGTCTGCCGGGAAGATGACCTTCTGCATTAGTCACTAGAAGATTGTGTTTTTTTTTTCAATCCCAATTGTTTTAGGAAAGATCAAGTGACTAGTTCAGATAATGTTGTTGCTCCTTGACCAAAGCATTAAATACAAAGTGGGATGTTAAATATATTTACATCTGCTCTTTACATCTACAGAGGGAACTGAGGAAGGGATAAACTTTTGCAGATGATGCAATAAGATGGTGATTCTGCCATCCTGGGCTCCTCTGACTTGTCAGTTAGATGCTTTCTCCCCTTCCAACCAATGTTAAATATAAACTCTGATCTTTTTCTACTGTGGACTTATCCCCAAACTATAACCTCTTTTGTCTTTTAAAATTCAAACACCCTCTCTGACAATTTTAAAAAATAAATTTTCCAGAACATAATTCTAACCCGATTCTGCATGTTTTACCAGTAATGTTTCCTGAGTACTGCTTGTGTTAGTTTTTCTGTAAAGAATCTCAGAAATTAAAAGTCATTATGTGGAGACTAACTGAAAGAGCTTTCAACAAGTTCACCTACATGGGGCTGTTGGTAAACCACAACAGATGTGGCCAATTTGGGAGAATATTGACTGCTGGAATGTATTTTTACTTGTCCCAAATGATAGCCAAATCTAATAGTCACTTTCCTCTGGAGGACCCTAATAATGTCTTCTAGGATGTGGTAGACCCTTGTGCTGTGTGCATTTTCTAGAAGGCACACATTTAAAATTCTCATCAGTCAATATTTCCAACATTCAGGATTATATGCAATGGTCATGGGACAGGAATCTGGGTAGAGCCTCAGATTTTAATTTTTAAAATCTCATCCTTACACTGTTAGTTTCATGACCAAGGAGGTTCCCTGTGATATGATTATAATTATCAAGGGGTGTACAAATCCAACTTTCACATTTTTTGCTCATATGTGAGAGAATTTCATTTGGAGATCCAAACATCTTTCTGCAGAGTTAACGACTCACTTACCTGTGGGCTTTTATAGAGCTCTAAAAGTGTTCCAATCTCTGCTGAAAATGTTGGTATATTTCCTGCAATGATGGCCACAGGTTGCTTCTGTGTCTGGCAGTTGTAATTAGGCAGAGTCTGATTCCTTCCAGAGAGCAAAAACAGAGCACTCTCTAAGGTCTTTTGGTAACTGGAAAATGCATTGTAGAGATCATAGCCTAGGGAAATGTTGGGAAGCAAATGGAGGCTCTCGTTGATCTCTTTAATGGCAAAGAGAAAGGCCAAAACATATTGGTACTTCTCCCAATACCACCTAAGGGGGGGGGGGGGGGGTAGCATTAGAAAATATGGTCATTATGTAATTAAGGGTAAACTCCTCAGTTATTCTAAGTGACACAAAGTGTTAGACTTAAGTTATATTCAGAGATTCTCCTGTGTGTACATATGCAGTTGGTATAAGTAAGGTTCCCTAGGGATGTGACTAAGCAGTGCATATATTCCATTTTTAAAAGTTATCTGTTTATTTGTAGTGATTTTCTTCTTTTTTTTTTGAGAGGTTTTAGCTATAGGCGCATGTGTCGCCAGACAGACAGACAGAGACAGAGAGACAGAAAGAGAGAAATCACCCCCAGGGGGGATGGCCACTCCACAATCCCTTCTCCGTTCTCCTCTCTGGATCCTGGGCACGCATGCACACGTGCCCGGTGTGAATTTAAAGCCACCGGGTCTGGGACACCAACTGCGGTCGACTACATAGGAGTCCAGCAATATAGTCATTGCACTAACTGCTGGTCCCATGATTTTCTTCTTTAAAATTTTATTTACTGGAACCAGCATATGGTGTACTGGTATGTCACTGGACTCCCATGTTGTCGATCATGGTTTAAGTCCTGGACCTGGTGGTTTAAACCTCACTTGGATGCATGTGCATGCGTGTTCCAAATCCTAAGAGGAGAATGTAGGAGAAGAGATTACAGTGTAGCTCTTCCTCTTGGGGGTAATTTCTTGCTTTCTGTCTTTCTATTTCTCTCTGTCTCTCTGTTGAGTGCATAGGCCTTATAGAAACAATATTTCTTCCTAAAAAATAATATTATTTTACTTTAATTACGGTGTATCATTACAGTATATCAAATAAATTTTCCCATTGTGAATACACTGCATATTAATCCAGTCTAAAAAATTACCCTATGTGTTCATCACCAACAGATAATTTTTCATTTTTGTGTCCCTTAAATATTTTGTTTCTTTCTTTTGCCCTTGAGTCCCGCCTCACTCCCCCATCCTCTTCCTGCACTGTCTCTAGCATCATCATTGCTCTTCATACTTCTTAAAAAAATATATGTCAATTTCTGTCTTTTACAATGGGCAGAAAGTTTTACAGAATATTTGTGTTGGTGCCAAACTGTAATTAATAAACATTTATCAAGCTACAATCACATCCCTGATGTCCTCAAATATATTTCGCTTTATCAAAAAGTATTTTAAAAATTTTATATTCATTCACTGTGTATCATTACAGATTTTATACCTTCCTTTATTTTAGTATCTCCCATATAGTGCTGGCATGTGGTATATATTGAGTGGAGACATGCAGTGCCTCTCTTTCATAGTCTGGTTTGGTTGGTTTAGCAGTAAGTCTTCCACTTTCCTTCAAATTCAGGGTCTCATTTTTTTTGTGGCTGAATAGTATTCCATAGTGTATACGTGCCACACATTCATCTATTCACGGACATTTGGGTTGGTCCCATGTCTTAGCAATTGTGAGTAATACTGCATATGGAGACCAATATGAATGTTCCACAAAGACCTACAAATCGAACTCCCATATTATCCAGCAATTCTACTAATGGGCATCTACTTAAAGGATAGAAAAATGCTCAGTTGGAAAAACAATTACTGGGATCAGCAGGGGACTTGCTGAATGAGGCACTGGACTCCTACATGCCTGCCCGCAGTTCAAGTCCTGAACCTCGCAGCTTGCTTTCTCACTTTACTCTTCTCTCTGTCTGTCTCTCTGGTCAAAATTGAAGAATAATGATAATAAATACAATTAAAAATCAATCTTTTTTAAAAGAGAAAGCCAGAAGTAGTCATTTCAGGGTAAAAGAGAAATGAGTTCCTACTGATAATTCAGCCTCCAGCAAACAAGCTAGCATGATGAATAGAAATCACCGCAGGACCACAAGAAATATGGGAAAGCAAGAAAATACCTCTCCTCCAAGGGAAAAGAATAACTCCTCTTCTTCCACAAGAAGTTCAATGGAAATCATGGAAATGTCTGATAAAGAATTTAGAACATTCATAATGGTGAAGCTAACAGAGATGGAACAGAAGAGAGACAATGAACTGCAGAAGAGAAAGGGGAAAGAAGTTGGTGAGTCCCAGGAGGTGAGGAAATTCTTACAAGATCTAAAAGAGGAATTACATACTTTAAAAAAGAATCAAACAGAACTGTTAGAGATGAAGGCTATAATACAGGCAGCCAAAATCTCCCTTGAAAGTATGAAAAGCAGACTAGATCATACAGATGATAGAATTGCAGACGTAAAAGAGAAAATTTCTAGCCTAGAAAAATACACCACAAAGACAGAAAAATGCCCCAAAATTTGAGAATAATATACGAGGAGTACTAGATACCATCAAACGTCCAAACATCCAAATAATTGGCATTCCAAAAGGTGAAGAGACTCATAAGGGCATTGATAATCTATTCTATGAAATCCTTCAAGAAAACTTTCCAAACCTAGAGAGGCAGTCAAAGATCTAGTCTCAAGAAATACAAAGGAACCCAAATAGAATCAAACCAGGAAGATCTTCTCCAAGACTCATTATAGCCAGGTTGGCCACAACTGCAGACAAAGACAAGATACTAAGTTTGGCAAGAGAAAAACATCAAGTTACCTACAAAAGACATCCCATCAGGATAACAGCAGACCTCTTATTGGAAACAATGTGAGCAAGGAAAGAATGGTAAAATATATTCAAAGTGTTAAGAGAAAAGCAATTTCAGCCAAGAATACTGCACCCAGCAAGATTATCTTTTATGTGGAAAGAAAAGACAAGAACATTCTCAGATAAACAAAACCTGAAAAAATTTACCAGCACCAGACCAGATCTCCAAGAAGTTCTCAAGGGAGTGCTAGATCAGGAAAATTAAATACAGACACACAGAAATAAGAGTTCAAAAACTAAGAAAGTGGCCAACTTAATCGTAGGAACAAGTCTGGAGTTAAATATTATTTCCCAGAATTTAATCAGGAAAATCGAACCACAACAGAAGATAAAGTACATGAGACTGAATTGGTGAAGTATAATTTTTATGACTTTTGACTAAAATATTGCTGATTTTCTTGTAGACTTTGTTATGTAGTTGTAATCATTTGTGTCCTGTCTTGAGATATGGATAGGTTCATGCACCTACCATGTGAACAGAATCCTAACCTGTTTCCTGGCTTTAAGCAAAGTTCCTTAGCATTTCTTTGATTTAAGTTAAAACAGGTTTTCTTAATAGTACCAATTAAACTTGCTATTGAAAATAGTTAGATTATTTAAGAAATTGTGTGATCAATACAATGTGTGTAGGGAGGAGGAATGGAAGACAACTGTAGACACCAGAGATAGTGTGAGAAGAGGGTGAGAAAGGACAGAGCGTCAGAAATAGGGGGTAAGAAAAATTCTAGGAACTAGAAATGGAAAATTTTTGATAATAATATGCACGATTAAGCCACTATTTAGTATATTCTGGATGGGAAATTACATTTTGTATGCTGTAACGATGCTTAGGGAAAGAATGTAAAGTAAGTTAAAAAAGTTTCAGAAAAAAAAAAAAAAACAAAACTAGGGAACCAGCAGTTAGCGTAATGGCAATGTCACTGGACTCCCACGTAGTCAACCACAGTTTGCATCCAGACCCGGTGGCTTAAACGCCGGGCGCGTGTGCGTGCGTGCCCAAGATCCCGAGAGAATGGAGGAGAAGGGATTGTGGCATGACCATCCCCGCTGGGGGCTGATTTCTCGCTTTCTATCTCTATGTCTCTCTCTGTCTGTCTGGCGAGCACACGTGCCCTATAGCAAAAACCTCTCAAAAAAAAAAAAAAAAAAAAAAAAAAAACTAAAACTGTTTTTCTTGAAATTAAAAAAAAATGCATTAAAAATACCTATTTGATGCCTGCAGTAAGATATATAGCCCCAGCTAGGTGCTACTTTATAGGATGTTCATTCTACTCACTGAAGCTTATGCCTAAAGTTGGACTTGTGTTCATGGAAATGTATATATCAGCTGTGCTTGGTATGAAAATATTTAGATTAATTAAGATCTTTAGTCACTCAATGAGTGGAGGGGAGTATAGAAAGCAAACATAGATACCAGAGACAGTGTGGGAGGAGAGTGGGAGACAGCAGAGGGTAAGAGACAGGGAATAAAGGATGGGGGAAAAAAAGGAAAAGATACAGGAAACAAGAAATGGAAAATTATTTGTTGACGATAACATGTATATTGATGTGCTTGATTGAGCCAATATATAGTGTACTCTGCATGGAAAATCTCACTTTGTATGCTGTAATGATGTATAGTGAATGAATGTAAATAAATAAATTTAATAAAAAAAAAGAAACCTGTAAAAAAAAAAAAGAAAAGAAAAAAAATCCACTTACCAAACATTAACAAATATTTTTTCCATTTTTGGGTCCCTTAAATATTTTGCTACTTATACATTCTGTAAATTATAATAGGTAAATTATAGTTATACACATTTATAAAATATAAAGTACTTTAGAATTTTTAAATAGAATGTGGAATGATAAAAAAGGTAAATCATATAAACATCTCCATAACTAGTTTTCATTTTCTGTGATGAGAACATATAAATCTAATACAATGAATTAAAATATATTTATGACTCTGGATTATGCAAAAGTTTATTTTAAAAACTTATAATTTAATAAAATAGATGTGTATAATTTTGTAGTGCAGTGTGATTTTTCAAAATGTACAGACATTGTGTAATAAATCAGGATCCTAAACATATTCACCATTTCAAACATCTCTCTTTATGTTATGCACTTTCAAAATGTACACTTCTTACTTTGGGACACCAACTTGGAAGGAATAATGTTAAGATAAATAAATGAGACAATAGAAGGCAAACACTGTATATTCTCCCTCATTGTTTGAAGCTACAAGATTTGGTTACATTGAAGTGGAAATTGTAACAATGAATACAAGAACAAAGAAAAATGGATGGAGTGGGCACATGAAAAAATGTGCTAAGTACACATAAAGGTGCCAGTAAATAAGTGGAATAAGTTCTAGAGTATTGTAATGAGAATTTATTTTACATAACAATACAGACTCATTGCACAAACGAAAAAGTTAATTTAGATTTCACAAAAATAAAGTATTGCTTTTGAGATGACACTGCTGAGGGGAAAAAATAACGCAAGTCACCAATGGAGTAAATATTTGCAAATTACATATATTTTTGTGTTTTGTATTTCTGGTTTTGTCTGTTGTAATATTGCCAGTTTCATTGTGAATCTGCTCTATCTGGTTCCTTTTTCTCTTCTTCTTAATTAATCTAGCTAACAGTGTATCCATTTTGTTTATCATCTAAAGAACCAGCTTTTGGATTCATTTATTTTCTGTATAGTTTATTTTCTATTTCATTTATTTCTGCTCAGATCTTTATTATTTCTTTTCTCATGGCATTTTTAGTTTGTTTTCCAGTTCCCTGAGACATGTTTTTTGGGTTGTCTATTTGCCACCTTACCATCATTTTTAATGCACACTATTTGCAATGAATGTCCCTCTAATGACTGCTTTTGCTGTGTCCCTTATATGATGAAATCTCTTGTGCTCATTATCATTGGTTTTCAATGGATTTTTTTTTTTTTAACCACCACACCATCTGCTGGCCGCATGCACCTGTTGTGAGTTTTAAGCTACTAGTTTTGAACTCAAACCATAGTCAGCTACATGAGAGTCCAGTGATGTAACCATTATGCCATAGGCTGGTCCCAACATTCATTGTTACTATTGATATTTGCAGACTTGTCTCTGTCATTATGTTAGCCGTTTTCTTGTTCCTTTAATTCAGTCCTGTCTCTTTAGTTTTCCTCATATAGCACTCTCCCCAGCACACGATAAGCCAAATTGACCAAAATCACATATAAAGACAAGATTCTAAAAAAAAAAAAAAAAAAGAAAAAAAGAAAGAAAGAAAGAAAGAAAGAAAGAAAGAAAGAAAGAAAGAAAGAAAGAAAGATCAAGTTTCTTAAACAACTGGTCAAGCATTGGTAAATCCTTTCAGGTTTCGTTTATTTGAGAATGTTTTCATCTTTTTCTTTCCTTTCAAAAGATAATCTTGCCAGGTATAGTATTCTTGGTTGAAATTGTTTTACTTTTAGCACTTTGATTTTATATTCTTATTCTTTTCCTGCTCAACATGTCTTTCCATTCTTTTCTTGGTCACATTGTTTCTGTTAAGAGGTCCAAAGTTAGCCTGATGGAATAACCTTTGTAAGTCATTTGATGTTTCTTTGTCTTTTTAGAATCTTGTCTTTATATGTGATTTTGGCCAATATGGCTTATCATGTGGTGTGGAGATGATCTTCTTAGGTTCATTCTATTTGGTGTCCTTTGTATTTCTTGGGTTTAGATGCTGGAATTTTTTCCTAAGTTTGGAAAGTTTTCTTTAAGTATTTCATGGAATAGATAATCAATACCCTTATTATATTCTTTACTTCTGGGATACCAATTATTCAGATGTTTGGGTGTTTAATAATATCTAGTATTTTCCATATATTATCCTCCTTTTTATAAATTCCTTTTGGAGATTTTTTTTTCTAGGTCAGAGTTTTGTCTTCTAGATCAGAAATTCAATCTTTTGCATGACCTAATCTCCTTTCAGGAGAGATTTTGATGTCCTGTATTACCTTTCTATCTCTAACAGCTCTGTTTGATTCTTTTTTATGGTGTCTATATCGTCTTTCAAATCATGGAAAGACTTTCTCATCTCTTGGAGTTCATTATCTCTTTTCTCTTGCATCTCATTTGGTTTCATCACTATGAATATTCATAATTGTTTATCTGACATTTCCATGAGTTCTTTTTTTTCTTTTTGGAGAGGTTTTGCTATAGGGTGCGTGTGCTCACCAGACAGAAAGAGAGAGACAGAGAGACAGAAAGCGAGAAATCACCCCCCAGGGGGGATGGCCACACCGCAATCCCTTCTCCTCCATTCTCCTCTTGGAATCTTGGGCATGTACACACACTGCCCGGCATGAGTTTAAGCCACCGGGTCTGGGACTCGATGGGAGTCCAGCAACATACCCATTATGCTAACTGCTGGTCCCAACATTTCCATGAGTTCTATGGTGCTGTCTGTGGATGATGAGTTGTTCTTGTCCCCTGATGGAGAGATATTTTCTTGGTTTCTCATATTTCTTGTGTCCCTGCATTGGTTTCTGGTCCTCTGATGGATTATACATTTCTTCCTAATTTCTCAGAGTTCATTCTGTAGTGACAGGGGAAAAGAAGCACTCTACTTCTCTGGTGTATTCTTTGAGAATGGCCTCATATTTTATTCAGATAATGTTGTGTGTAGCCAGCTTGAGGTGCTTGGGTCCCCTCCAGAGTCTCAGGTCCAGGTGTAACTGGGGCTAAGCTGGAGAATGCAATGAAGGAAGAGATACAATTCATGTTATATGCTACTCTAAAATATGAAGTCTCAAAGGACACCAGTTACTCCAAAACTCACTGGGGAGGGAGGTGGACTGTGATCTCTCTGTAGCTCTATCACTCTGTCCCATTGAGGCAGGCTCTACACCATCCTCAAAAACTGGAGAATACAATGACATAGGGGATAGGGAGTAGTGGGATCCTTGAGACCACAACTCACACACCTGGGAGTTCAAAGGAGTATGGGTGAGAGATGAGCTACGATCTCTATGCAGCTCCATCACTCTGTCCCACTAAGGCTGGCTCAGCAATGTCCCTGGAGAATTCAATGGCATGGGTGATCAAGGCAAATTAATCCCTTTAATACTAGTAATCATTTTCCTTTTTACAGCTTTTAGCTTGAAGTCTATTTTGTCATATATCAGTATCACAACTGTAACTTCTTTTTGTTTCCACTGGTATAAAATTACTCTTTGCAGCCCTTTAATTTAATTTTTTTTGAGAGAGAGAGAGAGATTTTTGCTATAGAGCATGTGATGGAATTAGCCTGAATGTTCAAGAATGAAAGACTGGATTGAAAAATGTTGCACATATTCACTATGGAATATTATTCATAAATAAAACAATAAGACCTTCTCACTTGATAAAAAGTAGGTGAATATGGAGAATTTAATGCTAAGTGAAGCAAGCCAGACTATGAAACACTGTATCCTCATGCAAATATGCCAAATGTGTAAACTCTATAGGAGAAATGCAAAGATTTAAAGATATAATAGCAAGAGGGGTAAGTGTGGATGAGGAAGACTATAAGGAGAAGGTGAATACTAGAATATGGGAAGGAGAAGCTTAGAAAAAATGACAGATAAAAGACTGCAAATTATGTTCAAAATTATATATATTGTAAAATTTTTCTGAATCGTCGGGCATACAGGAATGCTAAGAAAAACCATATTGTATGCTGTAAATATATACAATAATTAAATGCAGATTTAAAAATAAAAATAAAGAGGCCAGCAGGTGGTGTAGTGGGTAAAGTTCTCAACTCCCACATGATCAATTCTTGTTTGAGTCTCAGACAGCAGCTTGAAAATCATGCAAACCACATGGAGGTGTGTGCCCCAAATCCCAAGAGTGGAATGGAGGAGACAAGATTATGATGTAGCCATCTTTCTGGAGGTTTATTTCTCACTTTCTGTCTCTCTGTCTCTCCAGTGAGAATTTATGTCCTATAGAAATAAATCTCTCGAGCAGAACCCAGTTCCATTTCCAACCTTCTGGCCAGTAAGGGAAACTGAGGTAGGGCCAGTCACTGGCCCTGGTCCCAGCTCCAGCTCCAGTCCCAGCCCAGTCCCGCAAACCCCAGAACTTCCCCTTCCATCAGAAAAGATCATCCCCAGCACTCCAGCAGAGCCCAGTTCTATCTCCAGATTCCTGGCCAGTCAGGGACATTGAGGCAGGGCCAGTCGCTGGCTCCACCACAGCTCCAGCTCCAGACCCAGCCCCGCTGCCCCAACCCCAGAGCCCCCACCGTCTGAAGGGTAGGCTGTTATTTTCTTTTCTTCTTCTTTCTTTTGCTAACTTTGTTTTTCTCCTTGTTCTACAGGACAGCCCCAAGCTCCCCAGCAGAGCCCAGTTCCATCTCCAGGTCCCTGGCAAGCAAGGAACACCAGTTACTGGCCCTGGTTCCAGCCCCAGCTCCCCCAAAGACAGAGACCCCCCTCAGAAAAGTAAGTTGTTTTTAGTTTTTGTTTCTTTTTTCTCTTCTTCTTCTTTCTTTAGTTAAATCCTACTTTTCCTTACCACAAAGGACAGCTCCCAGCTCTCCAGCAGAGCCCAGTTGCATCTCCAGCCCCCTAGCAACTTGTCCTTTATTCTCTTTTATACTCTTTCTTATTCCCTCTTGTACTGTCATTTGATCCTCATCCTCCACTCAGCCACAGAGGCAAAACAGGTCTAGAATGACAGTTTTCAAATACCCTAGTATTGTGAGGCTCCCTAGGATTCTCCCTTTTACTTAGCCATCTGCATAAGAGGAGAAACTGCTCTTCAGACACCTGAATAGAACACTCCTCTTGAGACCACATTGCAAAACACAACAGAAGAGAGACTTCTGCACACATAAGTACTCAGCAAAAGGGAAGCACAGCTGTTCCCAGTTGAAGAAACATTCTCCAAAAAGGTATCCAAAAGTAAATATATCTCCCAGTGGCTAGACGTAAGAGACTCAGGTCCAAATAAGCCAGGAAATATGTCTCCATCAAAACAACACAGTAACTCCTCTCCATCTCTTGAAGAAACAGAAGTTACCAAAATGTCAGATAAAGAATTTAGAACATTCATGGGGACAAAACTCTATGAACAGAAAAGAGACAAACACTCCAGAAGATTAGGAAGTCCTTCTACAATATGGAAGAAGAAATGGACACTATAAGAAAGAATCAAATGGAACTATTAGAGATGAAGTCTGTAATAGAGGAGATCAAAAACTCTCTTGAAGCCTACAAGAAACACATCTCATAGAAAAAGACATACATAGACTAAAAGGGAAGGGCTGGACAAAGGTATTCCATGCGATTGGGAACCAAAAAAGAGTTGGAGTTATAATACTAATTTCTGACAAAATAGGCTTAAAAAAAACTCTTTGAAAAGGCAAAGAAGGGCACTATATTGTATTAAAAGGGTCAATCTATCAAAAGATATAACGCTTATAAATATCTATGCACCTATCACAGGAGCAGCCAAATACATGAAAGAAAGACTGTTAGATTTAAAAAGAAAGATAGATCAAAACACACTAATTGTTAGAGACCACAACACCCCACTATCTACTCTGGACAAATAATGTAGAAAAAAAAAGTAGAGAAAAAGGATCTAAATTATACCATAAATCACATGGACTTAAGAGACATCTATAGAACTTTCCACTTGAAAACCATTTCAGATACACTTTTTTCTCACCCCCACATGGAATTTTTTTGAAGACTGACCACACGATAGGACACAAAGAAATTCTCTATAGATTCAAAGGCATAGAAACTATATCCAGCATCTTCTCTGACCATGATAAAATTAAACTTGAATTTAATTTCAAGAGAAATACTCAAAAATACACAAATACATGGAAACTAAATAACCTACTCCTGAATGACATCACAACTACTAAAGAAATAAAGACTGAAATAAAAAAGATTCAAGGAAGCCCATGAAAATGAGGACACAAGTTTTCATATTCCTTGGGACACTGCAAAACCAGTCATAAGAAGGATGTTCATAGCAATTAGTGTACTTAAGAAGAGGATGGAAAGAAGGCAAATGGATTGCCTAACATTGTGCCTCAGAGAATTGGAAAGGCAACAGCAAAAACCTACAAAAACTCCTGGAGAAAGGAAATAATAAAAATCCAAGAAGAGAAAAATGAAATAGAAAATAAACAAATTGTACAGAACACAAATGAAAGTAAAAGCTGGTTCTCTGAAAAGATAAACAAAATCAATACACCACTAGGGAGACTTATTAAGCAGAGAGAAAAGAACCAGGTAAATCAAATTGGCAATGAAGCTGGCAATAAAACAACTACATAATAAAAATACAAAACATCATTAGAGGATACTATGAAGAACTATACACCAACAAACAAGAAAATCTAGATGAGATGGACAAACTCCTGGACACATATACTCTACTGAGATTAAACCAGGAGGATATAGAAAGTCTAAATAGGACCATAACAAGCCAGGAGATAAATCAGTAATAAATAACCTCCCCAAAAGTAAAACCCTGTTCCTGATGGCTTCACCACTGAATTCAACAAAACTTTTTAAAAAGTTAGCCCCCAATCTGCTCAACTTATTTCTAAATATCCAAAAGGATGGAACTCTCTCAAGTTCATTCTATGAAGCCTCCATCACCCTTATCCTTGAAACAGGTAAGGACAGGACAAGGAAGAAAAACTATAGACCAGTATATCTGATGAATATAGACACAAAGATTCTCAACAAGATACTAGAAAATCATATTCAATCACATATAAAAAAAGATTATACATCATGACCAGGTAGACTTCATTCCAGGGATGCAAGCTTGGTTCAACATATGTAAAACCGTAAGTATAGTACATGATATTAACAGAAAGAAAGAGAAAAACCATATGATCATATCAATTGATGCAGACAAAGCATTTGGAAAGATAGAACATCCCTTCATAATCAAGACTCTCAGCAAAATCGGCATAGAAGGGTCATTTCTCAGGACAATAAAAGCTATCTATGAGAAATCCACAACTAACATCATCCTGAATGGAGAGAAGCTGAAAGCATTTCCACTAAAACCTGATACAAGACAAGGATTCCCACTTTCTCCACTCCTTTTTGATATAGTACTGGAAGTCCTTGCCAATGCAATCAGAAAAGAGAATTAATAAAAGGCATTGAAATAGGAAAAGAAGAGGTGAAATGATCTCTATTTGCAGAGGGCTCGATTGTATACATAGAAGACCCAAGGGTATCCATGAAAAAAATTCCTGGAAGTAATACATGAATACAGTAAAGTGGCAGGATATGAAACCCACACACAAAAATCTACAGGAGGACCCCTGGGCCAGGATCTTCGAGGGAGGACTGCCCCCCAGTAGTTCCAGCCCCGGGACCCACAGACCAGACCCCCCTATTTCAGCCAGGAACACCCTCAGTTCATCCACACCACACCCCCATCTTTCGACCCCTGGCCCAGGATCTTTGAGGGAAGACTGCCCCCCAGTAGTTCCAGCCCTGGGACCCCCAGACCAGACCCCTCTATTTCAGCCAGGTACATTTTTTTTTCCTTTTTTTTTTCTTTCTCTGTCCTATTACCCACATCTTTCAATTGTAAATTTCTCTCTTCTGATCAACACACAGGAACGCCCTCAGTTCATCCACACCACACTCCCATCTTTTGACCCCTGGCGAAATCGCGCGCCTCAATAGCGCGCGGCGCGCGACTTTTTCTTTATTCTACATATTATTTTCTTCCCAGTTTCCCAATCCTCACATCCTTTATCTGCACCATCCCTGGCTGTCCAGATAGGTCTAGAATTACAATTCTGAAACATTCTAGCATTTTAAGACTCTCTAGAATCCTCCATTTCCCTGAAACACCTGTGAAGAAGGAGATACATTTCTTTGGACACCTGAAGTGAATACTTTTTCTTGGTTTACATTACTAAACACAATTGAAGATAGACTTCGGCTGTCTCCATTCCATATCAGAAAGGAAACACACTTGCTTCTATTAGAAGAAACCTTCTCATAAAAGGTTTTTCAAAGGGAACACATCTCCCAATGGGTAGAAGTACAAGAACCTCAGGACTGAATAAAGCAGGAAATATGTCTCCATCAAAGGAACACAGTAACTCCCTTCCTGTTCCTGAAAAAATTGAGGACGTTACCAAAATGTCCGAGATAGAGTTTAGAACATTCATGTTGAACAAGTACTATGAGCTGGAACAGAAAAGAGACAATGAATTACAGGAGATGAGAAAGTCCTTCAACGATATGAAGGAAGAAATTCTGAGGAAGAATAATACTGAACTATTAGAGGTGAAGTCTGAAATACAGGAAATCAAAAACTCTCTTGAAAGTATTAAAAGTCGATTAGACCATGCTGAAGGTCGAATCTCTGATGTAGAAGATAAAACTTCTGACCTAGAGAAAACCACCAAAAAGATAGAGAAAATAACAAAAAAACATGAAGATAATATACGAGAATTACTAGATTCCATTAGACGTCCTAACGTCCGCATAATTGGTATCCCAGAAGGTGAAGAAACTAATAAGAGCATGGAAAACCTATTCCATGAAATCTTGGAAGAAAATTTCCCAAGCATAGAGAGGCACTCCAACATCCAGACCCAAGAAATACAAAGGACACCAAATAGAATCAACCCAAGAAGATCTTCCACAAGGCATATCATAGCCAGACTGGCTAAGACCACAGATAGAGATAAGATACTAAAACTAGCAAGAGAGAAACGACAAGTGACTTACAAAGGTCACCCCATCAGGCTAACGCCGGACTTCTCAACGGAAACAATGCAAGCAAGGAAAGAATGGGAAGATGTACTGAAAGTGTTAAGAGAGAAACAATTTCAACCAAGACTATTGTATCCTGCAAGATAATCCTTCATATGGGAAAAAAAGATTAAAATCTTCTCAGACAAACAAAACCTGAAAGAATTTGCCAGCACCAGGCCAGCTCTCCATGAAACCCTGAAGAAAGTACTGTTCCAGGAAAACTAAAGAAGTAACAGCCAGAAACAAAAGAGTAAAAGGCAACTAAGACAATGGCCAACTTAAATGCCGGGACAGATCCATTAACATCAATAATAACATTGAATGTTAATGGATTAAACTCTCCAATCAAGAGACACAGACTGGCTGAATGGGTTAAAAAACAAAAACCCTCTATCTGTTGCCTACAGGAAACCCACTTCATGGATAAAGATATACATAGACTGAAAGTGAAGGGTTGGAAAAAGATTTTCCATGCAAATGGGAACCAAAAAAGAGCTGGAGTCGCAATACTGATCTCTGACAAAATAGGCTTTAAAACAAAAACTGTTCGAAGAGACAAAGAAGGGCACTATATTGTAGTAAAAGGATCAATCGATCAAGAAGATATAACGCTTATTAATATCTATGCACCCAACACAGGAGCACCCAAATATGTAAAGCAAAGACTGCTAGATCTAAAAAGGGAGATAGACTGCAAACACTAATTGTTGGAGACCTCAACACTGCACTATCCCCCCTGGATAGATCATCTAGACAAAAAATAGGTAAAGAGATAAAAGATCTAAATGATATCATAAATCAAATGGACTTAACAGACATCTATAGAACTTTCCATCCTAAAACCTCAAGATACACTTTTTTCTCGCCGCCACATAGAACATTCTCGAAGATTGACCACATCATTGGGCACAAAGCAAGCCTCTACAGATTCAAAAGCATAGAAACTATACCCAGCATCTTCACCGACCATGATGGAATTAAACTTGAGTTTAATTTCAAGAGAAATCCTCAAAAATACTCAAATACATGGAAACTTAATAACCTACTCCTGAATGACTCCACAACTACTGAAGAAATAAAGACTGAAATCAAAAGGTTCATGGAAGCCAATGACAATGAGGACACGAGCTTCCATAATCTTTGGGACACTGCCAAAGCAGTCATAAGAGGGAAGTTCATAGCAATTAGTGCACATAAGAGGAGCATGGAAAGAAGGCAAATGGATCACCTAACATCATGCCTCACAGAATTGGAAAAGCAACAGCAAAAAGATCCAAAAAACTCCAGGAGAAAGGAAATAATAAAGATACGAGCAGAAATAAATGAAATAGAAAATAAACGAACTATACAGAAAATAAATGAAAGTAAAAGCTGGTTCTTTGAAAAGATAAACAAAATTGATACTCCACTAGCGAGACTTATTAAGAAGAAGAGAGAAAAGAACCAGGTGAATCAGATCTGCAATGAAGCAGGCAAAATAACAACAGACATAGTAGAAATAAAAAACATTATTAGGGGATACTATGAACATCTGTATGCCAAGAAACAAGATAATTTGGAGGAGATGGACAAATTTCTGGACAGGTATAATCTACCTAGATTGAGCCAGGAGGATATAGAAAGTCTGAATAGGTCCATAACAAGCCAGGAGATCAAATCAGTTATAAATAACCTCCCAACAAAGAAAAGCCCTGGCCCTGATGGATTCACCTCTGAATTCTACAAAACTTTCAAAGAAGAGTTAACCCCCATTCTGCTCAAGTTATTTCTAAATATCCAAAAGGGTGAATCTCTCCCTAATTCATTCTACGAAGCCTCTATCACCCTTATCCTTAAAACTAATAAGGACAGGACAAGGAAGGAAAACTATAGACCAATATCCCTGATGAATATAGACGCGAAGATTCTCAACAAGGTATAGCAAATCGTATACAACAACTTATCAAAAAGATTATACATCATGATCAGGTAGGCTTTATCCCAGGAATGCAAGGTTGGTTCAACATACGCAAAACCATAAATGTAATACACCATATTAACAGGAAGAAAGATAAAAACCATATGGTCATATCAATTGATGCAGGAAAAGCATTTGATAAGATACAACATCCCTTCATGACCAAGACTCTCAGCAAAATGGGCATAGAAGGGCCATTTCTCAACACAATAAAAGCTATCTATGGGACCAGCAGTTAGCGTAATGGCTATGTCGCTGGACTCCCACTTAGTCGACCGCGGTTCGAGTCCCGGACCCGGCGGCTTAAACTCACGCCGGGCGCGTGTGCGTGCATGCCCAAGATCCCGAGAGAAGAATGGAGGAGAAGGGATTGTGGCGTGGCCATACCCCCTGGGGGGTGATTTCCTGCTTTCTATCTCTCTGTCTCTCTCTGTCTGTCTGGCGAGCGCACGTGCCCTATAGCAAAAACCTCTCCAAAAAAAAGAAAGAAAAAAAAAAAAAGCTATCTATGAAAAACCCATAGCGAACATCATCCTCAATGGAGAAAAGCTGAAAGCTTTTCCACTAAAAACGGGTACAAGACAAGGATGTCCACTTTCTGCACTCCTCTTCAATATAGTACTAGAAGTCTTGGCCATTGCAATCAGAAAAGAGGAAAAAATAAAAGGCATTCAAATAGGAAAAGAAGAGGTGAAACTTTCTCTATTTGCAGATGACATGATTGTATACATAGAAGACCCAATGGTTTCCATAAAAAAATTTCTGGAAGTAATACATGAATACAGTAACGTTGCAGGATACAAAATTAATATCCAGAAATCTATAGCATTTCTGTATACGAACAACAGGCAGACTGAGATGGAACTGAAAAAAGTTGTTCTATTTACCATAGCCACAAAAAGTATAAGATACTTAGGGATAAATCTAACTAAAGAAGTTAAAGACCTCCACAAGGAAAACTATGAGAAGATAAAAAAAGAAATTGAAAATGACACAAAAAAGTGGAAGGACATCCCATGTTCCTGGATTGGAAGAATTAATATAATCAAAATGGCAATTTTACCCAAATTAATCTACCTATTTAATGCAATGCCAATCAAAGTACCAGACACATTCTTCACAGATCTAGGAAAGACAATCATAACGTTTGTCTGGAATCATAAAAGACCCCGTATTGCCAAAGCAGTTTTGCACAAGAAGAATGGAGTGGGCGGCATCTCACTCCCTGACCCAAAAATATACTACAAAGCTGTGGTAATCAAAACAGCATGGTACTGGCACAGGAACAGACAGGTGGACCAATGGAACAGAATAGAGTCCCCAGATATGAATGCTCAAACATACAGCCAACTGATTTTTGACAAGGGGCACCAGTCAATCCTGTGGGAAAAGGACAACCTCTTCAGCAAATGGTGCTGGCAAAACTGGATCTCCACTTGCAGAAAGATGAATCTGAACCCCTACCTCTCACCTCTGACAAAAATAAAGTCAAGGTGGATCAAAGATCTAAACCTAAGACCTCAAACTATAAAACTGCTCCTGGAAAACACCGGGGAAACTCTGGGAGACATTGGGGTAGGGAAAAACTTCTTAAATAAGACTCCCAATGCACAGTCTATGATTCCTAAAATAGACAAGTGGGATTACATCAGACTAAGAAGTTTCTGCATGGCAAAAGACACAGTGATTAGTGTGAGCAGACAGCCCACAGAATGGGAAAATATTTTTGTAAACTATGCATCAGACAAGGGACTGATAACCAGAATCCACAAGGAACTCAAGCGGCTGTTCTGGAAAAAGACAATCCTATTAAAAGATGGGAGAATGAGTTGAAAAAACCACTTTCTAAAGATGACATATGAATAGCTAAAAGGCATATGAAAAAATGCTCAACATCCCTCATTGTAAGAGAAATGCAGATCAAAACAACAATGAGATATCACCTAACCCCAGTCAGAATGTCTAAGATTAAAAAAACAAAAAATGATAAGTGCTGGAGGGGGTGTGGTGAAAAGGGAACTCTCTTACATTGCTGGTGGGACTGTAAATTGGTACAACCACTGTGGAGAACAATTTGGAGATTCCTCCAAAATCTACAAATAGAGCTACCATATGATCCAGCAATCCCACTCCTTGGTATCTACCCGAAACACAGAAGAATACTTAATCGAAAAAGTGCTTGCACATCGATGTTTATTGTGGCACTTTTCACGATTGCTAAGTCATGGAAACAACCTAAATGCCCACGAACTGATGAATGGTTAGAAAAACTGTGGCACAGATACTCAATGGAATACTATTCATCCATATAAAACAACAAATCCCTGACTTTTGAAAGGAAGTGGATGAATACGGAAGACTTACTGTTGAGTGAAGCAAGCAATGCTATGAAGGAGAGACATTGTATGTCCCCACTTAATATATACCGAGTGTCTGCACTCTAAATGTGTATATATATATATACATATATATATTTGTATATACATTATATATATATTTTTGAAACCATTCTGCTTCTGTTGTTATAGAGTTTTAAAATTATACAAAATTATGACATAGTTTGAACATTATCTTTAAAATTCAGTATTTTGAAATCTTGAAAGTTGTTTGTAAACTGTCAAGAATTATGGAGTATGAGCTAAAATTTTTTGCTATGTAAAGTAAATGTTTGTGGAAAAATGTAAAAATAAATAAAAAATAAATAAATAAATAAATAAATAAATAAAAATTAAAAAAAAATCTACAGGATTTCTGTATAAGAACAGCAGGCAAACAGAGATAGAACTGAAAAAAAAGTAATTCTATTTATCATAGTCACAAAAACTATAAGATACCTAGGAATAAATTTAACCAAAGAAGTTAAAATCTCCACAAGGAAAACTACGAGAAGCTAAAATAGAAATGGAAAAGGACAAAAAAAACAGTGGAAGAACATTTCCTGTTCCTGGATTTGAAGAATCACTATAATCAAAATGACCATTTGACCCAAATTAATCAACATATTTAATGAATCCCAAAGTACCAGAGACATTTCCTAGATCTTCACAGATCTATAAAAGAGAATCATACAATTTATTTGAAATCATAAAAGACCTCATATTGCCAAAGTAATTTCACACAAAAAGAGTAGAGTGGGTGGCATCTCACTCCCTAACCCCAAAATGTACTACAAAGCTGTGGTATCAAAACAGCATGGTATTGGCACACAAACAGACAGGTGGACCAAAGAAACAGAATAGAGTCCCCAGAAAAAAATCCCAAACATAAGGCCAACTGATTTTTGACAAAAAGTACCAGTCAATCCAATGCGAAAAGAAAAACCTTTTTAACAACTGGTTCTGGGAAAACTAGATATCCATCTGCAGAAAGATGAATCTGAACCCCTACCTCACCATTGACAAAAGTCAACTTAAGTGATCAAAGATTTAAACCTAAGACCAAAAACTATAAAAGTGCTGCTGGAAAACACTGGGGAAACCCTGGGGGTCATTGGGGCAGGCAAAGACTTCATAAGTAAGACCCCCAAAGCACAGTCAATAATCCCTAAATTAGTCAAGTGGAATTACATCAGATAAAGAATTTTCTGCATGGCAAAAGACACAGTAATTAGTGTCAGTTGACAACCCTCAGAACTGGAAAATACTTTTGTAAACTATGCATCAAATAAGGGAATGATAACCAGAATATACAAGGAAATCAAGCAGCTGTCTCTAAAAAGATGATCAACCCTATTAAAAGATGGGAGAATGAGTTAAAGAGATAAAAACACTCTTTAAGGAAGACTTAGAAATAGCCAAAAGGCATATGAAAAAATGCTCGATGTTCCTCATTATAAGGGAGATTCGGATCAAAATCACAAGGTACCACCTAGCTCCAGTCAGAATGATTAAAATGAACAAAGAAAAAATGATAAGTGTTGGTGGGGTGTGTGGAAAAAGAATAATCTTCTACACTGCTGGTGGTAAATTGGTAAATTGGCCCAGTCAATGTGGAGAACATTTGGAGATTCCTCAAAGAACAACCATATGGTCCAGCAATCCTGCTCCTTGGTATCTACTCAAAGGAGAAAATTCTTAATTGGAAAAGTGCTTGCATATCTATGTTTATTGTGGTATTATTCACAATTGTTAAGGTATGGAACCCACCCAAATCCATACAAACAGATGAATGGATTGAAAAAGTATGGCTCATTTACTCTATGGAATACTACTGAGCCATAAAAAAATAATACGCTGACTTTGCCAGAAAGTGGATATTGAAGATTTACTGCTTAGTGAACCAAGCCATGCTATGAAGGAAAGACATTGTATGTATCCACTTAATATATAACCAGTGTTTGCAATCTATGTCCGAAACTGAATGACTAAATATTATAGAAACATAGTAAATGGTTGTGAATAACAGATACCGTGTGGGAAGTGGGTCGTGAAGGAGTAGGGTCTGAGGAAGGACATTAAAGAAAAATATGGAGAAGGAAAGCATTTATGGGACAAAGAAAAGGCTTATTATCTATTGAACACAATTTTATAGTGTCATCAACTAGACTGGGGAGAAATGTACACATTGGAATATTCACTCTGAAAGCTGAGTAACATGTGATTGAATTTTAAAAATTGAAATTAAAAAAATTAAAGAAAAAAGAAAGAAATCTCTAAAAAATTCAATGTTCATTAAAATTAAAAATAAAGGATACATGTACAAACAAATATGGCACATCTGTTTCTGGAATATTTGTCAGCAATATTAAAAAATGAGTGATTGAGGCAGCAGTTTAGTCTGGTGTTTGAAGGAACTGATCCCATGTGGTGAACTGTGTGGTTCGATTTCCAGACTTAGTAGTTTAATAAACATGGTGGAAAAATATGCATGTGTGTCCATAGTCGCAACATGATGATAAATGAAGAAGAAATTGTAGGGTGACTTGGCATATTGTGGAGGAGTGATCTCTCTCTCTCTCTCTCTCTCTCTCTCTCTGTGTCTTTTAATTTGTTTTGTTTCATTTTGTTTTGTTTTTCTATTACTCTCTGGCAAGTGCATGCACCCTCTGGAAAATTAAAAATTACAAAAAAATTAAGTCCTTAGGTATGTTAAGAGTTGAATCATTCTTAACATTTTGCTAAGTAAAAGCAGTAAGTCACAAAAGGATACTAATGATATAATTTCATTTATTTGAATTGTTTAAAACAGAAAAATTCATAGAGCTCTAATGTCTATTATTAGCTGTTAGAAACTGGAGAAGGAGAAATGGGAACAGGGTGTGTGGTTTAGATTGAGGGTGATTAAAATATCTTTGTGTCCCAGCAAGTATTTTGCAAGACTATAAAACTTTGCAAATAAATATACATTTGAACTCACAATTTTGTGCTAATAATGTGACTTAGAAAAACAAGTTTGTTTAAAAATTAAATATCTAGGAAAGACTGCTAGATCTAAAAGGAGAGAGAGACTGTAACACACTAATTATTGGAGATCTCAACACCCCATTATCTCCTTTATTAACAACACAAAAAATTAGCAAAGAGATTCAGGACCTAAATGATATCATAAATCAGATGGACTTGACAGACATCTATAGAAATTTCCACTCAAAAAACACAAAATAAATATTTTTCTCAGCCCTGCATGATATCATCTCAAAGACTGACCACATGGTAGGGTACAAAGCCAGCCTTTAAGATCAAAGCCATAGAAACAGGATCAGCAGTTAGCGTAATGGCTATGTCACTGGACTCCCATGTAGCCAACCGCAGTTCCAGTCCTGGACCTGGTGGCTTAAACTCATGCGGGGCTTGTGTGTGTGTGTGCCCAAGATCCCGAGAGGAGAATGGAGGAGAAGGGATTGCAGCATGGCCATCCCCCCTGGGGGGTGATTTCTGGCTTTCTGTCTCTCTGTCTCTCTGTCTGCCTGGCAAGCGCACACACCCTATAGCAAAAACCTCTCAAAAAAAAAAAGAAAAAAAAAGGCATAGAAACTGTATCCATCATCTTCTCTAACCATGATGGAATTAAACTTGATATTAATCTCAAGAAAAACCCTAGAAAATACATCAAAACATGGAAACTAAATAACCTACTTCTGAATGAATTTATGACTACTGAAAAGATTAATATTGAAATCAAAAGGTTCATGGAAACAAATGATAATGAGTGCATGAGCTTCCATAATCAATGGGAAACCGCAAGAGCAGTCATGGAACGGAAGTTCATAGCAATTAGTGTACATAAGAAAAAGATAGAAAGGAGGCAAAATGGCAACCTAACATCATGCCTCAGGATTGTAAAAAAAAGAAAAAAAAAGTAAAAAAAAATTCAAAAAAATGCCAGGAGTAAAGAAATAATAAATATTAAAGCAGAAATGGCATAGAAAATAAACGAACTATACAAATTACAAATGAAAGGAAAAACTGGTTCTTTGAAAAGATGAACAAGATTGACACATTACTAGTTAGAATAGTTAAGAAGAGAGAAAGGAACCAGATCAATCAAATTCACAATGAATCAGGCAACATTACAACAGACATAACAGAAATAAAACATATCATTAGAGGATGCTAAGAGTGACTACATGCCAATGAAGAAGAAAACCAGGATGAGATGGACAAATTCCTGGTCACGTATAACCTACCAATGTTGACAAAAGAGGACATAGAAAATCTGAGTAGACCCAAAGCAAACAATGAGATGGAATCTGTAATAATCTCCCAACAATGAAAAGTCCAGGTCCTTATGGCTTCACTTCTGAATTTTACAAAGTTTTAAAGAAGAGGTAACCTCAATTCTACTCAAACTGTTTCTAGATATTAAAATTCATTCAATGAAGCCTCCATCACCCTCATTCCCAATACAGATAAAGACTAAAAAGGAAAACAACAGACCTGTATCTCTGATGAATAGAGATGCAAAAATTCTCAACAAGATACTTGCTTACTGTATTAAACAGCATATAAAAAGGATTATTTATCATGACCAGGTAGTTTTATTCCAGAAATGCAAGGGTGGTTCAACATCTGCAAAACCATAAATGTAATATATCATGTTAACAGAAAGAAAGGTAAAAACTGTATGATCTTTTCAGTCTATGCAGAAAAAGCATTTGACAGAATGTAACATTCCTCTATGATGAATATTTTCAGTAAAATAGGCATAGAATGATAATTTCTCAGCATGAGAAAAGAATCTGAAAAATCTATAACTAACATTATACTAAGTGAAGAAAAGCTAAAAGCTTTTCTAATAAAATCTGATACAAGAAAGGGCTGCCCACTCTGTCTATTCCTATTCAATATATAACTGGAGGTCCTAACCAATGCAATCAGACAAGAGAATGAAATAAAAACAAATGGGTTATTATGTTGAAGATAACTTTATAGTATTGTTAACTGGACTGGTAAGAAATGTACACATGTGGGAAAATTAACTTTTCAAGCTAAGTAACGTGACTAAATGTATAAAAGAAATTGAAATGAAATAATAATAATAATAATAATAATAAAGCATTCCAATAGATAAAGAAAAGTTGATATTATCTCTGCTTGCAGAAGACTTGATCATGTACATAGAAGACCCAATAGTATCCATGAGAAAACGTCTACAAGCAATAAATGCATACAAAAAGTGGTAGAATGCAAAGTTAAGTTACAAAAATCTATAACATTTCTATATACAAACATCAAGCAGACAAAGACAGAATTGATGTAATCCCATTTACCATGGCCACAAGAAGTGTAAGATAACTAGGAATAAAACTAACCAAGGAAGTCAAAGATTTCTATAAGGAAAAATATGAAAATCTGGAAAAAGAAATAGAAAATGTCACCAAAAAAGTGAAAGAACATCCCATGTTCCTGGATTGACAGAATTAATACAATGAAAAGGGCAATCCTACCCAAATTAATCTACATAATTAATCCAATCCCAATAAAACTATGAGAGACATTCTTCACAGACCTAGAAAAGACAAACAGAGAAATCATCTGGAATCATAAGACCCTGCATTGCCAAAACTATCATGCGCAGGAAGAGTGGAGTGGGTAGCATCTCCTTTCCTTACCCCAAATATATAACAAAACTGTGATAATCAAAAAAGCATGGTATTGGCACAAAAACAGACACATGGACCAATTGAAAAGAGTAGAGAACCCAAAAATAAACCCCAAAACATACAGCCAACTGATCTTTGACAAAAGTTATAGGTCAATCCAGTGGGAAAAGGAAAACCTCTTTAGTTAACGGTGCAGGAACGACTGGGTATCCACCTGTAAAAAGATGAATTTAAACCCTTATCTGTCATCATTAACAAAAATCAACTAAAAGGTGATCAAAGATTTAAACCTGGACTGCAAAGTACAAAACTACTGATGGAAAATCCGGGGAAGCTCTGGAAGACATTGGGGTAGGCAAAGACTTCTTAAGGAAGACCGCCAGAGAACAGGCAATAATCTCCAAAATAGACAGGTGGGATTACAATAGATTAAGAAGTTTCTGTACAGCAAAGGACACTGGAATTAGTGTGAATTAACAACTCTCAGAATAGGAGGAAATTTTTGTTAACTATGCCTCAGATAAGGGACTGATAACCAGAATACACAGGTAATTCAAGTGGATTACCTGGAAAAAACTGATTAACCCAATTAAAAGATGTGAAAATGAGCTGAATAAACAACTCTCTAAGGAAGATATGTGAACAGCCAAGAAGCATATGAAAAAATGCTCAAAGTCCCTCATCATAAAGGAGATGCAGAATGAAACAAAAATTAGATACTACCTAACCTTTGTCCAGAATGGCAAAGATTATAAATACAAAAAGTGGTATGTGTTGGAAGGGATGTGGTGAAAGGGAACTCTTCTACACTGTTGGTTGGAATGTAAACTGGTTCAGCCACTTTGGAAAACAGTATGGAGATTCCTCAAAGATCTAGAAATAGAAATACCATTTGATCCAGCAATCCCAATTCTCAGTATCTAACCAAAGGGCAGGATAATGCTCAGTCAGAAAAGTACTTGCACAACTATATTCATTGCAGCATTATTCACAATTGCTAAGACATGGAATCAACCCAAATGTCCAAAAACAGATAAGTGGATTGAAAAAGTGTGGCATATGTACACCATGGAATACTATTCAGCCATAAAAAGCAACAAGACCCTGACATTTTATATAAAATGGACAAACAGGGAAGATTTATTGCTGAGTGAAGGAAGTCAGGCTATGAAACAGACATTATATGTCTCCACTTAACATATGAAAATAGTCTACATATGGTAGAGACTGAAAGAATGGGGGACATAAAAGCATTGAAAATTGTTATAGACCCTAGAGACAAAGTGGAAGGCGAGTGGGAGAGGGGAAGAGTGCAGGAAGGGAAATTTGGGGGAAAAAATGGAGAAGTAAGACATTTGTGGGACACAGATATGGTTTGTTGCCTATCTATGATGTCATGTATAGTATTGTTACTTGCCTGCTGTGTGGCATATATTATGTTGGGTAAAATCTCTTTACAATCTACATGATGCATAGCAATTGAATGTATAAATAATAATTTTTTAAATCTCTCTTCAAAAGTAAATAAAAATCAAGATTAAATATTTATATATTACTTATATCCACACAAAATTAGTCAGATTAGAAATGACCAATAAGGATAAGCATGTGTACCATATTCATACTAAGTAATACTCAGTCATCATGAAAACAATAACAAACACATTCAATTATGTAACATCATTTTTACAACAAATATTAGGAGTGTGATATCTTATTGACAAAATCAAGTTGACAATGTGTATCTATACTGTGAGTTTTACAAGCACAAGAGTAGACTATTCTAGGGTTGATAAACAGATGATACCTGAGTATGCACAGAAACTTCTCTTGCTAAAGGACAGAAAGGAGAATACAAAATGTGTCTTTCTACATTGTACAATGAAATAAATACTCCAGCCTGCCTTACACACTGTCCTCATGGGCAAAACCTGGCCCTACTTTTTACAGAGTGCCTGAGGTCAGAGGTTATTTCAGTCAGGTATTGTCACTTTCTACCTCCCTAATGAGTTAGGAGTGGACCTCACTTGCAGTTAGGTCGAGAAGGGGCCCTCTATAATGGAGTTATTGTGGTTTTTCATTCTATAGTCTGGTAAGTTTTCTCTATGCCCCCATTACAAATCTTTGAGGAATTTATGCCTACCATGGATGGGCTCAAATCAGACGAAAATCAGTCACCATCCATAGCACAAAGATAAGGAAATCTTAGGGCCACCAGGTATCATGGTTGTTGGGCTGCTGTATTCTCACATGACCAACTGTGGTTCAAGTTCCAGATCTACTAGTTTCCTTTCTCACTTTGCCTCTCTCTGTCTCTCTCTGGTGAGTATATGCAAAATTTTTAAAATAATAAATAAAATTAAGTTAATTTATCTTAAAAAAATAAAAGAGATGATGAGAAAGTTTTTATCATTAACTGAAACAAAGCGCCACCTGACCCCTCCAAGGACTAAGAGTAACTCAAGACTCCCAGGTGACTTAAGTTCCAGGACCTTGGCTAATAACCCATTTCAAAGAAAAAGGTTTTTCTTTTTTGTTAGGATGCTATATAACTAGGCCATTTTAGCCCACCTGTGGCAACTCACTCAGGGGACCCCCTTCCTTCCATTGTGTTGGAAACTTTTTCTCCTTCAATAAATTCTGCTTCTTAGTTAGCATTTCTCATTCTTTATGAGTGTTGGACAAGAACTGGCATGGGTGCTGGGCCTGATCACCCTGCACCCTTATGTCCCTAACACTAATAGAATAAAATAGTTACTACCACTAAATAAGATATCACACATGCATAAAAAGTTGCTAAAAGTTCTGTATATTTTATTTTGGTAACCAAAAGCTAAAAGGAACACATATTTGACCTAACCTTTGTGTGAGGGCCTCTCACAAAGACAAATTTTGAATTATACTAAAGATCTGAATTACCACTATCTCTTCAGTGCAAGGTCACATAAAAAATGATGAGATTTAATATTACAAACTAAATTGTTAAGGATACAGATGTCCATGGAAATAAATATTGCCTAACCTGCAATCACAAGCATGTTGAGAGATTTAATGTGTTATAAGAGTTAAACACTTGTAGATGTGTTTTACACAAATACATCATGCTGACAGGATTAAATAACTGATTTTTTGGGGGGACATGATTCAGGAAATTCAATCCTGTTGGGTTTGAGGTATTTGGATTTGGTATCCTGAGAATAAAAAACAGTCAATATAATCTATTTTCATAGGGGAATAATGCTCTTCTCTTAGTCCTGATTTTTTACAAGTCACATTTCTACAACTCCCCTGTCAGCAGTGAGCACTGAGAGTCAGCCCCTGAAAGCCACAGCTGACTTCACATCAGGGGTCAGTGACTTCATCTGCATATGGGCCTTACTAAATGGGTTTTGGCTGTAAAGGGGCTGTGGTCCCAGCATTCTCACTCATACTGATCCTCACAATGACTGAATATCGGGATGGTGTTGATGGAATAAACTGCAAACTATTCATTTTTCTCTTCTGACTTAAAAGCAATGGAGAGGAATTGAAAAAGAGAAGAGGTAATAAAAGGAAATTCAAAGAAAAGATATCAAAACAGAGCATCACAAATTCACTATTCCACATTTCTGCTATTTTTGTGTACATTTCATTATTCCCAAGTGAGTTTTATCACACGTGCACGCACACACACACACACACACACACACAAGCAAGTACCATCAAACTGCAAACTGTGATAACAATTATAAACACATTTACACATACGTGTAACCAAGGGCTTACAAAGTATGTTCCAATTCTTGAATTGGCCTCATCAGAAAAGATAGCCGAAGAATCGCTACTTCCTCTTTCAACACATAAAGAGGGAAAAACCCACTGAGTACCAGGTCACCATCTCTGTAGACACTTGGCTTCAAGTATTGAAAGCAGCTTTCAAGTGTCATCTCATGTGCAGTCTGTAAAGGCTGCAGAATAAGCAACACACTAATAAATGAGAATGACATTTCAGGGCCTGCCCAGCACAGAGACAAAACCCTGTGTGCCTGCTGAGCTGAGAAAACGATGGGGCTGGATTGTGTCTTCAGGCTCAGCCTTCTGCAGGGAGAGTAAACTTCTGTGGAGGACCCAAAGGACCCCCACTTTCACTGTCTGCCTTGAACTTGTTCAAAGTATGAGCCAGACTGGCATGACAGACAAGGTGACAGCTAGGAGCATAAAAAATACATATCTAAGGGAGTCACGGTACTGAGACTCACACTTAATGTCACTTCCCTTATTTTACTGTGTCACTTTAGTACCACCCAGGAGCTCTGGGATCTCCCTGCCCTGGGGCTCTGTTCCTGCCACCCTACATTCTAGTGAAAAAGCAATTTAGATAAAAACATATTTTGCACTTTCCCCCTGGCCTCTATTATTTCATCATGGCCTGTAAAGCCTTGGGGACCACTCTGCCATCCTGAGATGACAAGCTCTGTGATTTTGTTCCCAAGAGAGGTTGTAAGTGGTGGTATCACAAGTGGCTTTTAAGCATTAGTATGGGTTTTTAAAAACTGGTGTTAAAAATCAACAAAACATCTACTAGCCTCAATTTATGTGATGTCTGTACAAGAAGGGGAAGGGCTGACATCAGTCATTGATGGCTTCCTCAGCAATATACAGGAGGCACTTCATTACCATGTCCAACATCACTCTTAGGTGTACAACATGGTCTTTGTAGAAATGGGCCTTGTATTTTATAAAGAACAAGGTTGCGCTCTTGAACTCCCTGCATTCTCTTCTTAACACCTACCTCTCCTTCTCCCCCCAGACTTTCCTGGACTGCCAGCAGGCAATAGCGTCTCCTGCATGCCTCTGGCCAGCAAGGGATACTGAGGGAGGGTCACCTCTGACCCCCACCCCACTTCCAGACCCCCAGGCCCCAGACTCCACCTTCTAGACTTTCTTGGACTACCAGCAGGCAATAGCGTCTCCTGCAAGCCTCTGGCCAGCAAGGGATACTGAGGGAGGGTCACCTCTGACCCCCACCCCACTTCCAGACCCCCAGGCCCCAGACTCCACCTTCTAGACTTTCCTGGACTGCCAGCAGGCAATAGCGTCTCCTGCAAGCCTCTGGCCAGCAAGGGATACTGAGGGAGGGTCACCTCTGACCCCCACCCCACTTCCAGACCCCCAGGCCCCAGACTCCACCTTCTAGACTTTCCTGGACTGCCAGCAGGCAATAGCGTCTCCTGCAAGCCTCTGGCCAGCAAGGGATACTGAGGGAGGGTCACCTCTGACCCCCACCCCACTTCCAGACCCCCAGGCCCCAGACTCCACCTTCTAGACTTTCCTGGACTGCCAGCAGGCAATAGCGTCTCCTGCAAGCCTCTGGCCAGCAAGGGATACTGAGGGAGGGTCACCTCTGACCCCCACCCCACTTCCAGACCCCCAGGCCCCAGACTCCACCTTCTAGGTAGGTAGCCAGGATCTCCTTGAGGCGGGTATTTTTTTTTTTCTTTCTTTTCTTTTCTCTTGAACTCCCTGCATTCTCTTCTTAACACCTACCTCTCCTTCTCCCCCCAGAATTTCCTGGACTGCCAGCAGGCAATAGCGTCTCCTGCAAGCCTCTGGCCAGCAAGGGATACTGAGGGAGGGTCACCTCTGACCCCCACCCCACTTCCAGACCCCCAGGCCCCAGACTCCACCTTCTAGACTTTCCTGGACTGCCAGCAGGCAATAGCGTCTCCTGCAAGCCTCTGGCCAGCAAGGGATACTGAGGGAGGGTCACCTCTGACCCCCACCCCACTTCCAGACCCCCAGGCCCCAGACTCCACCTTCTAGGTAGGTAGCCAGGATCTCCTTGAGGCGGGTTTTTTTTTTTTTTCTTTCTTTTCTTTTCTCTTGAACTCCCTGCATTCTCTTCTTAACACCTACCTCTCCTTCTCCCCCCAGAATTTCCTGGACTGCCAGCAGGCAATAGCGTCTCCTGCAAGCCTCTGGCGAAATCGCGCGCCACGCATTAGCGCGGCGCGCGACTTTTTCTTTATTTTTTTGTGTTGTCTTTCCTTTCGTTGCATATTGTCCTCTCCTCCTTATTTTTTACTGTGCCAAACAGACTAGACAGGTCTAGAGTCATATATCTGAAATTTCCTAGGAAGGTAAGTGTCTCTGGGATCCTCCCTAGTACTGATCCTCTTTGAAAAAGGAGATACTGATTGTTAGACACTTCTGTAGAGTTGCCTTCCTGAAAACACATTGGTAAAAACAACAGAAGAGAGACTTCAACAAACAGCTATTCCCATCAAAAAGGAAAGACTCTTACTTCTCGTGGGACAAAAGTTCTCCCAAGAAGTCTTTAAAAGGCAAGTAATCTCCCAATGGCTAAAAGTAGAAAAAGAGCCTCAGGTCTGAATAAACAAGAAAATATGTCTCCAACAAAGGAAAATGCCCCTCCATGTCTCGTAAATATGGAGGACGTTACCAAAATGACAGACACAGAATTTCAAACATTCATGGTGACCAAATTCTGTGAATTGGAAAAAAAAAGAGACAACGAACTACAGGAAATTAGGAAGTCCTTCCAGGATATGAAAGAAGAAATGGATACTCTGAGAAAGAATCAGGTGGAACTATTAGAGATAAAGTCTATAATACAAGAAATCAAAAACTCTCTGGAAAGTATTAAGAGCCGATTAGACCATGCTGAAGATCGAATCTCTGATGTAGAAGATAAAACCTCTGATCTAGAAAAAAACTACAAAAAGATCGAGAAAATAACTAAAAAACATGAGGATAATATACGGGAAATACTAGACTCTATTAGACACCCAAACATCAGAATAATCGGCATCCCAGAAGGTGAAGAAACTAATAGCGGAATGGAAAATATATTCCATGACATCTTGGAAGAAAATTTCCCAAGCCTAGAGAGGCACCGAACCATCCGGACCCAAGAAATACAAAGGACCCCAAATAGAATCAACCCCAGAAGATCTTCCCCAAGGCACATCTTAGCCAGGCTGTCTAACGTCACAGAAAAAGACATGATACTAAAACTGGCAAGAGAGAAACGAGAAATAACTTACAAAGGCCATCCCATAAGACTAACACCAGACCTCTCATCAGAAACAATGCAAGCAAGAAAAGAATGGGAAGACATACTGAAAGTGTTAAGAGAGAAACAATTTCAGCCAAGACTATTATACCCTGCAAGATTATCCTTCATTTGGGAAAAAAAGATTAAAATCTTCTCAGACAAACAAAACCTGAAAGAATTTGCCAACACCAGACCAGCTCTTCAAGAAATCCTGAAGAAAGTACTGTTCCAGGAAAACTAAAGACGCAACAGCCAGAAACAAAGAAATAACAGGCAACTAAGACAATGGCTAACTTAAATGTCGGTACAGATCCTGTAACATCGATAATAACATTGAATGTTAATGGGTTAAATTCTCCAATCAAGAGACACAGACTGGCTGAATGGATAAAAAAACAGAAACCCTCTATCTGTTGCTTACAAGAAACCCACCTCATGGAAAAAGACATACATAGACTGAAAGTGAAGGGTTGGAAAAAGGTTTTCCATGCAGTTGGGAACCAAAAAAGAGCTGGAGTTGCGATACTAATTTCTGACAAAATAGGCTTTAAAACAAAAAGTGTCCGAAGAGACAACGAAGGGCACTATATCATAGTAAAAGGCTCTATAGATCGAGAAGATATAACGCTTATTAATATCTATGCTCCTAACACAGGAGCACCCAAATATGTAAAGGAAAGATTGTTAGATCTGAAAGGGGAGATAGACTGCAACACACTAATTGTTGGAGATCTCAACACCGCATTATCCCCTCTGGACAGATCATCTAGGCAAAAAATAGGTAGGGAGATCAAGGATCTAAATGATACCATAAATCAATTGGACTTAACAGACATCTATAGAACTTTCCACCCAAAAACCACAAGATATAGTTTTTTCTCACCCCGACATGGAACTTTCTCGAAGATAGACCACATCATAGGACACAAAGCAAGCCTCTGCAGATTCAGAGGCATAGAAACTATTTCCAGCATCTTCTCTGACCATGATGGAATTAAACTCGAGTTTAATTTCAAGAGAAATCCTCAAAAATACCTAAAAACATGGAAACTAAATAACCTACTCCTGAATGACTCCACTATTACCGAAGAAATAAAGTCCAAAATCAAAAGATTCATGGAAGCCAATGACAATGAAGATACAAGTTTCCATAATCTTTGGGACACTGCCAAAGCAGTCATAAGAGGGAAGTTCATAGCAATTAGTGCACATAAGAGGAAGAAAGAGAAAAGGCTAATGGATCACCTAACATCAAGCCTTAGAGAATTGGAAAAGCAACAGCAAAAAAATCCAAAAAATTACAGGAGAAAGGAAATAATAAAGATCCGAGCAGAAATAAATGAAATAGAAAATAAACGTACTATACAGAAAGTAAGTGAAAGCAAAAGCTGGTTCTTTGAAAGGATAAACAAAATTGATACCCCACTAGCGAGACTTATTAAGAAGAAGAGAGAAAGGAACCAGGTGAATCAAATCTGCAACGAGGCTGGTAACATAACAACAGACATAGTAGAAATTCAAAACATCATTAGAGGATACTTTGAACATCTATACGCTAAGAAACAAGATAATCTGGATGAGATGGACAAATTCCTGGACAAATATAATCTACCAAGAATGAGCCAGGAAGAAATAGAAAGTCTGAATAGGCCCATAACAAGCCAGGAGATTGAATCAGTAATAAGTAACCTCCCAACAAAGAAAAGCCCTGGCCCCGATGGATTCACCTCTGAATTCTACAAAACTTTCAAAGAAGAGTTAACTCCCATTCTGCTCAAATTATTTCTAAAGATCCAAAAGGGTGAATCTCTCCCTAATTCATTCTATGAAGCCTCTGTCACCCTCATCCTCAAAACAGATAAGGACAGGACAAGGAAGGAAAACTATAGACCAATATCTCTGATGAACATAGACTCAAAGATTCTCAACAAGATACTAGCAAATCGTATTCAACAACTTATACAGAAGATCATACACCATGATCAGGTAGGCTTTATTCCAGGAATGCAAGGTTGGTTCAACATACGCAAAACCATAAATGTAATACACCATATTAATAGGAAGAAAGACAAAAACCATATGGTCATATCGATTGACGCAGAAAAAGCATTTGATAAGATACAACATCCCTTCATGATCAAGACTCTTAGCAAAATTGGCATAGAAGGGCCATTTCTCAATACAATAAAAGCCATCTATGAAAAACCCATACCGAACATCATCCTGAATGGAGAAAAGCTGAAAGCTTTCCCACTAAACACAGGAACAAGACAAGGATGCCCACTTTCTCCTCTCCTTTTCAATATAGTACTGGAAGTCCTCGCCAACGCAATCAGAAAAGAGGAAAAAATAAAGGGCATTCGAATAGGAAAAGAAGAGGTGAAACTCTCTCTATTTGCAGATGACATGATTGTATACATAGAAGACCCAATGGTCTCCATGGAAAAACTACTGGAAGTAATACATGAATTCAGTAAAGTTGCAGGATATAAAATCAATATACAGAAATCGATAGCATTTCTATATACGAATAACAGGCAGACTGAGATAGAACTGAAAAAACTTATTCTGTTTACCATAGCCACTAAAAGTATAAGATATTTAGGAATAAATCTAACCAAAGAAGTTAAAGACCTCCACAAGGAAAACTACGAGAAGGTAAAAAAAGAAATCGAAAATGACACAAAAAAATGGAAGGACATCCCATGTTCATGGATTGGAAGAGTTAATATAATCAAAATGGCAATTCTACCCAAATTAATCTACCTATTTAATGCAATGCCAATCAAAGTACCAGACACATTCTTCACAGATCTAGAAAAGACAATCTTAAAATTTGTCTGGAATCATAAAAGACCCCGTATTGCCAAAGCACTTCTACACAAGAAGAATGGAGTGGGTGGCATCTCAATCCCCGATCCAAAAATATATTACAAAGCTGTGGTAATAAAGACAGCATGGTATTGGCACAGAAACAGACATGTGGACCAATGGAACAGAATAGAGTCCCCAGAAATAAGTGCCCAAACATACAGTCAACTGATCTTTGACAAGGGGTACCAGTCAATCCAGTGAGAAAATGAAAGCCTCTTCAGCAAGTGGTGCTGGAGAAACTGGACTTCCACTTGCAGAAAGATGAATCTGAACCCCTACCTCTCTCCTTTGACAAGAATCAAGTCAAGGTGGATCAAGGATCTAAATCTAAGACCTCAAACTATAAAGCTGCTCCTGGAGAATGCTGGGGAAACTCTGGGAGACATTGGTGTAGGGAAAGACTTCCTAAAGAAGACCCTCAAAGCAGAGTCCATCGTCCACAAAATAGACAAGTGGGATTACATCAGACTAAGAAGTTTCTGCATGGCCAAAGACACAGTAGTTAGTGTGAATCGACAGCCCTCAGAATGGGAAAATATTTTTGTAAATGTTGCATCAGATAAGGGACTGATAACCAGAATACACAAGGAACTAAAAAAGGTGTTTGGAAAAAAGATGATCAACCCTATTAAAAGATGGGAGAAGGAGATGAAGAAAACACTCTCTAAGGATGACATACGAATGGCCAAAAGGCATATGAAAAAATGTTCAACCTCCCTCATCGTAAGGGAAATGCAGATAAAAACAACAATGAGATACCACCTAACCCCAGTCAGATTGTCTAATATTAAAAAAACAAAAAATGATAAGTGTTGGCGGGGGTGTGGTGAAAGGGGAACTCTTTTACACTGCTGGTGGGAATGTAGATTGGTCCAACCACTGTGGAGAATAATTTGGAGATTCCTCAAAAATCTACAGATAGATCTGCCATATGATCCAGAGATCCCACTCCTCGGTATCTACCCAAAGGACAGAAGAATTCTTCATTGGAAAAGTGCTTGCACATCGATGTTTATTGCGGCACTATTCACAATTGCTAAGTCATGGAACCAACCCAGATGCCCCTGTATGGAGGAATGGATTGAAAAACTGTGGCACATATACTCTATGGAATACTACTCAGCCATAAAAACCAACAGAGCCCTGGGTTTTGACAGAAAGTGGAAGAATATGGAAGATGTACTGCTGAGTGAGGCAAGCCAGGCTATGAAGGAGAGACATTGTATGTCCCCACTTAACATATACCGTTTGTCTGCATTCTATGTCTGAAACTGATTGACTAACAGTTGAACAAACACAAGAGATGGGTGTGAATGTCAGATGAGGTGTATGTGGAGGAGTGGGGCCCAACGAAAGACATTTGGAGAAGGGATACAGAGGTAGAGCATTGACGGGATGGGGAGGTGTGGTGTTATCTGTTGAAGATATTTCGATCAACGGGTCTGGGGAAGAAATGTTCACATATCGAAATGGTCTCATTGTAAGCCAAACAATATGATTGAAAGTATATACAAAAATAAATAAATTAATAAAAAAAAATTAAAAAAAAGAACAAGGTTGCATTCTTTTTTTTTTCCTAAGAAAGCCTTTATTTAGGAGTGAATTATACATACAATGAATGACTTACTTTCTAGACAGAATTCATATAATATTTCATTGACAATAATTCTGTTCAGATAAGAAAATTAGACACTAAAATTATGTCAATTTATCTACAGGTTTATCAGAGTTCATAAAAGCAAAGTCAGTTTGTTCATTTGTGTAAAACTCTATGTCTGTTACTATTGGTTGTGATAGTCACTTGCAGAATTTATTAAATTATTTTTTTTCTTTTAAGAACTAGTTCCCGGGAACCAGCAGTTAGTGTAATGGCTATGTCGCTGGACTCCCACGTAGTCGACCGCGGTTCGCGTCTCGGACCCGGTGGCTTACAACTCACGCCGGGCGCGTGTGCGTACGTGCCCAGGATCCCGAGAGGAGAATGGAGGAGAAGGGATTGCGGCGTGACCATCCCCCCTGGGGGGTGATTTCTCGCTTTCTGTCTCTATGTCTCTATCTGTCTGTCTGGCAAGCGCACACGCCCTATAGCGAAAAAAAAAAAAAAAACCTCTCCAAAAAAAAAAAAAAAAAAAAAAAAAAAAAAGAACTAGTTCCCATTCTAAATATGGTTTTATGATCCTTTTCCACAACACTCCATAAAATTAAGCCTCTGACCCCTCAGCCCCATGTCTTGTTCTGTATTAATAATCTAGGCACTATATCCTTGTCGTGTGGTTTAGTGCGTAGTAAATAAAAAGCCTCTATTCTTGACAGCATTTACCTCTTTTATTTGTTATTTATTTTTAATTTAATTTTTAAATTTTATACATTTAATCACTATACATCATTACAGCATGCAAACACTGCATATTAGTCCACTTAAAAATATTATCATACACATTATCAATAGATAATTTTCCATTTTTGTATTTTTATATGCTTTGCTCCTTCTTTTTTCCCCACTTGATTTTAGTTCTCATTATTCCTTTCTTTTCTTAATCTTTTTTTTTTTGGGGGGGGGGGGAGAGGTTTTTGCTATAGGGCACGTGTGCTCACCAGACAGACAGAGACAGAGAGACAGAAAGCAAGAAATCACCCCCCCCGGGGGGGCTGGCCACGCCGCAATCCCTTCTCCTCCATTCTCCTCTCGGGATCTTGGGCACGCACACACACACGCCCAGCATGAGTTTTAAGCCACCGGGTCCGGGACGTGAACCGCAGTTGACTATGTGGGAGTCCAGCAACATAGCCATTACGCTAACTGCTGGTCCCTCTTTTCTTAATCTTTATAAGATGTATTTGTGATACAATCTACTTGTTTGTTCAATTACTTATTTATCTACATTCCTAATTTTTTAACTAAACATAAATTTATAATACACACAATTTTTTTTTACACACGATGTTTTGATAGGCAAATTTCCGGAATTGCTAAATGGAGTCATTTAACATATGCGTTGTCTTGCAACATACATGTTTGTGGTGAGAACACTTAATATTTACTCAGCATTTTCAAGTATACCGTATACTATTATCAATTGCATTGTGTACAATAGACCCTTAAATTCATTATTTTATGTGTTATTTTAATTATTTTGTTTCCCTTTTTAATTTTTTTATTATTTTAATTTCTTTTATATATTTAATCACGTTACTTAGCCTGCAACGTGAAAATTCCAACATGTGTACATTTTGCACCAGTCCAGTTGACAATAAGGTTATTCCTCAACAGATAATAATCCATTTCTTTGTCCCACAAATGCCTTGCCTCTCTATTTTTCTCTTTAATGTCCTTCCTCAGACCCTACTCTTTCACCCTCCCACTTCTCACACTGTGTCTGTTACTTACAAGCATTTGTTATGTTTCTATATCCTTTAGCCATTCAGTTTGGGCAATAGAGTGTGGACAATCAGTGTATATTAAGTGGAGACATACAATGTCTCTCTTTCATAGCCTGGCTTGCTTCACTCAGCATTAAATCTTCCATATTCATCCACTTCCTGTCAAAAGCCAGAGTTTTGTTGTTTTTTATGGCTGAATAGTATTCCATAGAGTATATGTGCCACAGTTTTTCAATGCATTTATCTGTTCATTGGCATTTGGGTTCCATGTCTTAACAATTGTGAATAATGCCACAATAATCATCAATGTGCAAACACTTTTCTGTCTAAGAATTCATCAGTCCTTGGGATGCATACCAAGGAGTAGGATTGCTAGATCATATGGTAGTTCTATTTGTAGATCTTTGAAGAATCTCTTTTTTTATAATATGCTTTTTCAATGAATTTTTTTCCTTCTTTATTTTATCTATTTTTAAATTTATTTATTATCATCATAATCTTGTTTATATTGCACTGAATCACATATAAGTTTACAGTGCATTACATTTCTTTTTCCAGAAGGAATATCATGCATATCAGTCAATATGGAGACATTAAAATCCCCATTTCATCATCCAATAGCTTTTTATTATTTTTCCTGATCATCATTTTCATTATTATTATTCCAATTATTTTTTTAAACAGTCAATCACTACTTCTCATTTTGCTTGCAAAAAGACTTTACCCAACATAAAATACTTTTCAGATCTTTCAAGAATCTTCATTTTGTTCTACACAGTGGTTGGACCAATTTACATTCCCACCAGCAATGGAAGAGATTTCTCCATTCTCCATACCCCACCAGCACTTATCTTTTTTGTTGTTGTTGTTAATCTTAGTTATTCTGACTGGGGTTAGATGGTACCTCATTGAGGTTTTGATCTGCATCTCCCTTAAAATGAGGGATGTTGAGCATTTTTCAAATGTCTTTTGGCTATTCATATGTCATCCTTAGAGAGTGTTTTTTTCAACTCATACTCCCATCTTTTAATAGTGTTGATCATCTTTTATCAGGACAGCTGCTTGAATTCCTTGTGTATTCTGGTTATCAGTCCCTTGTCTGATGCATCGTTTATAAAAATGTTTTCCCATTCTGAGGGCTGTCAATTCACATTAATTACTGTATCTTTTGCCATGCAGAAACTCCTTAATCTGATGTAATCCCACTTGTCTATGTTTGGGATTAGAGACTGTGCTCAGGGAGTCTTATTTAAGAAGTCTTTGCCTAACCTAATGTCTCTCAGAGTTTCCCCAGTGTTTTCCAGAGGTAGTTTTATAGTTTGAGGTCTTAGGTTTAGATCTTTGATCCACTTTTAGTTGATTTTTGTCTGCGGTGAGGTAGGGGTTCAGATTCATTTTTCTGCAGGTGGATATCCAGTTTTTCCAGCACCATTTGCTAAAGACGTTTTCCCTTTTCCAATGGAGTGACTGGTACCCTTTCTCAAAAACCAGTTGGTTGTATGTTTGGGAGTTTATTTTTTGAGGCTCTATTCTGTTTCATTGGTCCACTTGTCTGTGTGCCAATATCATGCTGTTTTGATTACCAAGCATTGTAGTATATTTTGGGGTTAGGGAGTGAGTGAGATGCCACACATTCCACTCTGCTTTTGCAGGATTGCTTTGGCAATACGAAGTCTTTTATGATTCCAGACAAATTGCATGATTGTTTTTTCCTAGATCAGTGAAGAAGATCTCTGGTGTATGATTGGGATTGCATTAAATATGTAAATTAATTTGGGTACATTAATTCTTCCAATCTAGGAACATGGGATACTCTTTCACGTTTTTGTGTCATTCTCAAATTCTTTGTGGAGGACTTTAACTTCTTTACTTAGATTTATTCCTAGGTATCTTACAGTTTTTGTGGCTATGGTAAATAGAATTACGTTTTTCAGTTCTAACTCAGTCTGCCTGCTGTTCATATATACAAATGCCATAGATTTCTATGTGTTGATTTTGTATCCTGCAACTTTACTGTATTCATGCATTACTTCCAGGAACTTTTTCATAGATACCATTCATTGAGTTTTCTATGTATGCAATCATGTCATCTGCAAATAGAGAAAGTTTCACTTCTTCTTTGCTTATTTAAATGCCTTTTATTTTAGTCTCTTTTCTGATTGCATTGGCGAGGACTTCCAGTACTATATTGAAAAGAAGTGGGGAAAGTGGGCATCCTTTCTTGTACCAAATTTTACTGGAAAAGCTTTCAACTTTTCTCCACTCAGGATGATGTGAGCTATGGGTTTTTCATTGATAGCTTTTATTGTGTTGATAAATGACCCTTCTATGTCGATTTTGCTGAGAGTCTTGATCATGAAGGGATGTTCTATTTTATCAAATACTTTTTTTGCATCAATTGATATGATCATATGGGTTTTATCTTTCTTTCACTTAATATGGTGTATTACATTTATGGCTTTGCACATTTTGAACCAAGCTTGCATCCCTAGAATAAAGCCTACCTGGTTGAGATGTATAAATTTTTTATATTTTGTTGGATATGATTTGCTAGTATCGTGTTGAAAATCTTTACATCTATATTCATCAGAGATTTTGGTCTGTAGTTTTCCTTCCTTCTCTGTTTTAAGGGTAAAGGTGATGGAGGCTTCATAGAATGAATTAGGGAGATATTCGCCCTTTTGGATCTTTAGAAATAACTTGAGCAGAATAGGGATTAAATTTTTTTTTTAATTTTGTAGAATTTAGAGGTGAAGCCATCAGGACCAGGGTTTTTCTTTGTTGAAAGATTATTTATGACTGATTCAATCTCCTGGCTTGTTATGGGCCCATTCAGATAGTCTATATCCTCCTCGTTCAATCTTGGTAGATTGTATGTGTCCAGGCATGTGTCCATCTCATCCAGATTTTCTTGTTGGTTGGCATAAATTTGTCCATAGCATCCTCTAATGATGTTCTGTATTTCTGTTATGTCTGTCATAATATCGCCAACTTTATTGCAGATTTGATTTACCTGCTTCTTTTCTTTCTTCTTAATAAGTCTCGCTGGTGGTCTATTGATTTTGTTATCTGTTCTAAGAACTAGCTTTTACTTTCATTTATTTTTTGTATATTTTGTTTATTTTTTATTTCATTTATTTCTGCTCAGATCTTTCTTTATTTCCTTTCTAGCTGAGTTTTTTTTTTTTTTTTTTTTTGTATTTTGTTAGCGGATCCATTTGCCTTCTTCCTGTCTTCTTCTTATGTGCACTAATTGCTATGAACTTCCCTTTTATGACTGCCTTTGAAGTGTCCCAAAGATTATGGAAGCTCATGTCCTCATTTTCATTGGCTTCCATGAATCTTTTGATTTCAGTCTTTATTTCTTCAGTAGCTGTGGAGTCATACAGGAGCAGGTTAATTAGTTTCCATTCATTTGTGTGTTTTTGAGGATTTCTCTTGAAATTAAAATCAAGTTCAATTCCATCATGGTTAGAGAGGATGCTGTATATAGTTTCTATGCCTCTGAATCTGTAGAGAATTTCTTTGTGCTATATCATGTGGTCAGTCTTCTAAAAGGTTCCTTGTGGGGGTAGAAAAATGCGTATCTCGTGGTTTTGAGGTGGAAAGTTCTATACATATCTGTTAGGTTAATTTGTTTTATCATTTCATTTAGATCCTTTATTTCTTTTCTTAATTTTTGTCTAGATGATCTGTCCAGAAGAGATATTGGGGTGTTGAGGTCCCAAACAATTAGTGTGTTACAGTCTAATTCTCCTTTTATACCTAGCATTCTTTCCTTCACATATTTGGGTGCTCCTGTGTTGGATGCATAGATATTTATAAGTGTTATATGTTTTTGATAAATTATCCTTTTTATTACAACATATTGCCCTTTTTCTCTTTGAACAGTTTTTGTTTCAAAAACGTTTTTGTCAGAAATTAGTATCACAACTTCAGCTCTTTTTTGGTTCCCATTTGCATGAAATGTCTTTTTCTATTCCTTCACTTTTAGTCTATGTATATCTTTATCGATGACATGCATTTCTTGTAGGCAACAGTTAGAGGATTTCTGTTTTCTATCTGTTCAGGCAATTTGTGTCTCTTGATTGGAGAATTTAATCCATTAACATTCAATGATATTATTGATATTTCAGGACTTGAACCTACCAAAAAAAAAAAAAGTTGATCATTGTCTTGGTTATCTTATATTCCTATATCCCAGGATGTTCATTCGTTAGTTTTCCTGGAATGGCACACTCTTCAGAGTTTCTTGAAGACCTGGTCTGGCATTGGCAAATTCTTTCAGGTTTGGTTGTCTGAGAAGATTTTAATCTTTTTTCCCCTATATGAAGGATAGTCATGTGGGATATAATGATCTTCGTTCAAATTGTTTCTCTCTTAACACTTTCAATATGTCTGCCCATTCTTTTCTTGCTTGCATTGTTTCTGTTGAAAGGTCTGGTAAGCCTGATAAGATGAGCTTTGTAGGTCACTTGCCATGCTCTTATTTGTCTCTTCATATTCTGGGATCCCAATTATTCGAATGTTTGCACATTTAATGGAATCTAGTATTTCTCATATATCATTCTCATGGGTTTTTTTGTTAGTTTCTCTATCTTTTTGGTGTTTTTTTCTATGTCAGAGTTTTTATTTTCTACATCGGAGATTTGACATTCAGCATGGTCTTGTCGACTTTTAATACTTCTTAGAGAGTTTTTTTGATTTCCTGTATTACAGACTTCATCTCTAATAGTTCCATCTGATTCTGTTTTATACTGCCATTTTTTCTTTAATATCTTGGAAGGACTTCCTAATCTCTTGTAGTTTGATATTTCTTTTCTGTTCTAGCTCATAGAGCTTTGTCACCGTGTATGTTCTAAATTCTTTCTCTGCCATTTTAGTAACTTCCTCTATTTTTTGAGAGATGGAAGGGAGTTGTTTGATGGAGACATATTTTCTGGTTTATTCAAGCCTGAGGCTTGTCTTCTACTTCTAGCCATTGTGAGATGTATTTATTTTTAGATACCTTTCTGGAGAATATTTCTTCAACTTGGAACAAGTGTGCTTCCCTTTTGCTGTGGTCAGTTTGTGCTGAAGTCTCTCTTCTGCAATGTGCTCTCCACAAGAGGAGTCTTCTACTCAAGTGTCTGAAGAAGAGTATCTCCTTTTTTGCAGGTGGTTCAGTAAGAGGAGGTTCCAAAGAGACTCTCAGTACTAAGGTATTTTAAAAGTGTGACTCTAGACCTGTCAAATCCCTTTGGAAGGATGGATAATGAGAAGGAAATGACAATGTAAGAAGGAAACAAACAGAGTATAAAGGACAATAAAGAAAACGTTGCACACACATGCAGCGTGCAGTTTTGCCAGGGGGTTGGAGATAGAGCTGGGTTCTGTTGAAGAGGTGGAAGCTACCTGTGGGCTAAGGAGGAGTAAGAGAAGGAGAAGGAGGGAAAAGAAAAAAATAATGCCTACATTACTACAGGGAAAGCACTGAGGTTGGGGGAGTTGGGCTGTGGCTAGTGACCAGCCATGCTTCAGTGTCCCCAGTTTTTCCAGGGGGCTGGAAAAGGAACTGGTTTCTGTTGAAGAGTGCCTGTGGGCTGAAGGACAGGAAAAGCACTGGAGTTAGGGGAACTGGGCTGTGGCTAGTGACCGGCCCTGCTTCAGGGTCCTCAGGTCTGCCAGGGGGCCGGAGATGGAACTGGGTTCTGTTGGACAGGTGAAACTGCCTGTGGGTTTACTGACAGGGGAGCCTTTGAGTGGGGGAGCTGGGCTATGACAAGTGACTGGCTGTGCTTCAAGGTCCCTGATTTCACGAAGGGATTGGAATTGGAACTGTGTTCTTTTTGGAGAGGTGGAAGGTGCCTGTGGGATAAGGAAGAGTGGGAGATTAACAAAAGATAAAAGGAGAGAAAGAGAAAAAAAAAATCCTGACACATTACTGACAGGGGGAGCTCTTGGGATGGAGGAGCTGGGCTGTGTTAAGTAACTGGCTCTGTCTCAGGATTTCCAGTTTCACCAGAGTGTTGGATGTGGAACTGGGTTCTGTTGGAGAGGTGGAAGCTGCCTGTGAACTAAACAGGAGTAGGATATTAACAAGAGAAAATAGTGAAAGACAAGGAAAAAAAAAAAACCTGCCTTCCTTACTATAGGGACTTGTTTGTAGAGTGGCCCTGAGGATGTAGGGACATGCTCTGAGCAAACATCACCTGTTCCTTTTGGCTGACAGGACATTGCAGCTTGTTCTTTCCTTGACCCTTGCTGCAAGCAGAGCAAAGGGTGGAACTTTCTAGGGGCCTTCCAACAAACACATCTCATGGAATTCAGGAAACATCCTGACTCAAATGATCAAAGTCCAACCCTTGCTCTGCCTCTTTAAGATTCTTTAGCCTTATCAATATCCTTTTGATGTTTTAAGAAAGTATCCTCCCCACACCTGCAGCTAGGCTTCTCTCCACTAGATAAGAAGTTTATTGGGATTTCTCTTTGATATGGAGGTAGCCAAGAGATACACCTGGCCCAGTATGTCTGGGCCCTTATAGATTTGTTACATTGTCTGTAACATGTCATCTTATCTATGGAATGTCATGAAATACACATATGTACTGTTGTTTTGCCCTATAAATAAAGGTGCCCAGTTTGTCTGGGTGGCACAAGTTGCTTGGGCTGCTTAGACTCAGGATGCCTGTGTCCACTGTTTCTCTGTCTCTTTGTCTCTTTCTTTCTACTTCCTCTTAGATCAAGCTAAGACAGGGCCAGACACTGACACCTTACTGACAGAGGCAGCCCTGGGCTTAAGGAACTGGGCTGTGGCCAGTATCTAGCCCTGCTTCTGAGTCCCCAGTTTCACCAGGGAGCTGGAGATGGAACAGGGTTCTGTTGGACAGGTGGAAGCTGCCTGTGGGCTTACTGACAGGGAGATGTCTGGGGTTGGGGGGGCTTTTCTGTGGCCAGCGATCAACCCTGCCTCAGGGTCCCAGTTTTCACCAGAGGGTTGGAGTTGGAACTGGGTTCTGTTGGAGAGGTGGCAGCTGCCTATAGGTTCTGGTTTAATTTTTAATCAATATTTTTTAAGCATGCCCACTTTCAGTCTCAGATAACTATTATTTTACTCTCTGTTTCTATGAATTTGATTTGTAGCATTCCATTTATAAAGTGTGTCAGTATGATATATGAGTGTCTGTTCCTGGATTACTTCAACTGGCATAACGTCCTCCTGGTTAATAAATGTTGTTAAAAATATCAGAATTTAAAAACAAATTCTTATAGGGCCCAGGTAACTCATTGGATAAAGATAGAGGTAAAGTGAGAAAAAAAATCCTCCCTGGGGAATTGCCACATTGCAACCCCTTCTCCTCCACTCTTTTAAGGTTGTAGGAAAGCACACTCATGCAGTTCTGTGTTTTACAAGCTGCCAGGTCTTGGACTCTAACTGCACGATTGGCCATGTGTGATCTAACCACTTCAACCACCGTGACACCTGGCTAACCTCAAAATAACAGATTTTTTTTTTAATTTCCAAAGAGCACATATGTTCACCAGAAAGTAGCAGGAGATACAGAAAGAGAGTGTACTCTCTCAAAAGGGGTGTGGTCACACCACAGTCTCTTCTCCATGTTTCCAGGATTTAAGGATGAACACACCCATGCCTTGAATGTTTTTGAAGCTTGGGCCCCACCCCAAGTCAAAATATTTTCTGTGTCATAAACATTTTTAAACCTAATCCCTTGGTATGGGCACATCTGTAAAGGATATCATCTTTCTTGATCTTCTAGATCTCTGAAACAGGCAAACAGAAGTCAGTTTAAATCTGAGGTGTGTCCTAGCATGTTCATGGTTGGAAGTGATGCTCCAAACCCCATCTTCTAGACCCCCAAAACACATAGACAGAAGAAATTTTAATTCTGAGGTATGTCTTGGTGTGTTCAAAGACAAAGGTGACTGAAACTATGCTCTAAACCCCATCTTCTAGAAGCCTTAATTTCCCACTCTGCTCTTCAGTATCCACACACTGAGTGTCTAGATAGGCCTAGGTGCACAGTAGCCAAGCATCTTAATACGTTTAGGGTCATAGACATCCTGAACACTGGAGTCGAACTGCAGTCAGCCATGTGAGAATTCAGTGCCCTCAACCACCATGCATCTGCTGGCCCCAGAAACTTCCTTTCATAAATCTGAACTCAAAATCTCTTTCTGTGCACAGTACATTGCAAAACACATTAGAGGAGAGATTTTGACAGAAAATTACCCTTCAGTAAAAGTAAACACATGATCTTATATTTGCAGAAATCTTCTCTAGGCAATCAGTCAAAAGTGAATTCACTACCAAATGACTAAAATTCAGAGAAGAGAGATTGCAGAGGGAGAAGGACAGAACTGCAGAGAGAACATGGTTTCTCCTCTCTCACATACCTCTGATCTCTCTGTTGAAACCCTGTAGCTCAGTGCAGGTACACCTATTCCTAGACACTGTGAGGCCTTTGTAATATTCACTTCCAAAGTCAAAAAGCAGGTTGCTTGGAGAGCATTAGGGAAATGGAACTGCAGAGAAATTGTGAATCACCTCCACCTGCATACCTCTAAAAGCTTAGAAACAGCTCCCAGAAATTAGCAAAACACATATAATCTGTCAGAGGACCAGAAACCACCACAGAGGCACAAGAAATATAAATAACCAAGAAAGTGTCTCTCCCCTAAGTTAAAATAACAATCCTTCAACATCCACAGACAGTATAGTAGAACTCATGGAAATGTTTTATAGAGAATTTAGAATATTCATAGTGACAAAACTAAATGAGATGCAACAGCTGAGAGACAATGAACTCCAGAAGTTGCAGGAAGAAAGAGAAAAAGAGTCCCAGGAGTTGAGGAAGTTCTTTCATGATCTGAAAAAGGAAATATGCACCATAAAAAAGAATTAACTGGAGCTGCTACAGATGAAGACTGTAATTCAGGAAATCAAACCTCCCTCAAAAGTATTAAAAGCAAGGGAACCAGCAGTTAGCGTAATGGCTATGTCGCTGGACTCCCACGTAGTCAACCGCAGTTCGCGTCCCGGACCCAGTGGCTTAAAACTCACGCCGGGAGTGTGTGCGTGCGTGTCCAAGATCCCAAGAGGAGAATGGAGGAGAAGGGATTACGGCATGACCATCCCCCCTGGGGGGTGATTTCTTGCTTTCTGTGTCTATGTCTCTCTCTGTCTGGCGAGTGCATGCGCCCTATAGCAAAAACCTCTCAAAAAAAAAAGTATTAAAAGCAGATTAGTCTATGTAGAAGATCGAATCTCAGATCTTGAAGAGAAAACCTCTGACCTAGAAAAAATAACAGAAAAAAATCTGAAAATTACCAGAAAAAGTGAGAATACTATACAAGAAATACTAGATACTATTAAGCGCCCAAACATATAGATAATTGGTATCCCAGAAGGTCAGGAAACTAATAAGGGCATTGATAATCTATTCTATAAAATGCTGGAAGGAAACTTTCCAAATCTAGAGAGGCATTAAAATATCCAGACACAAGAAACAAAGGACCCCTAATAAATTAATCCGAGAAGATCTTCAAGACACATCATATCCAGGTTGACCAAATCAACAAAGACAAGACACTAAAATTGGCAAGAGAGAAACATCAGGTTACTTATAAAGGTTATCTCATTAAGCTAACATCAGACCTCTCATCACTGAGGTTGATGCCTAAAGTCAGACTTGGGTTCATGTATATGTATATATCAGCTGCGCTTGGTATTGCAAATATTTAGACAAATTAAGTTCATTAGCAAATCAATTAAATGGGGGGGGAGGCATAGAAAGCAATCATGGATACCAGAGACAATGGGAAAAGGGTTGGACAGGGCAGAGGGTTAGGGATAGGGAATCAAGGATGGCAAAAAAAAAAAAAAAAAAAAAAAAAGCAAAATATACAAGACATAAGAAATGAAAAATTGTTTGTTGATAACATGTATGTTGATGTGCTTGATTGAGCCAACAGACAGTGTATTTTGGATGAAAAATTCATTTTGTATACTGTAATGATGTATAGCATATTAATGTTTAAAAAAGAAAAATAAATTAATAAAGAAAAAAAGAAAAAAAAAGAAACACCTACAGAGTAAATGTGCACCACATTCATGCTGGGAAAACCGTATTGTACACTATAAAGATGTACAGTATTTAAATGTAAATTTAGAAATTATTTTTAAAAAGAATGGAAGACTATATTTACAAATTATGCACCTAACAAGGGGCTAAAACTCTGACTAAAAGCACTTCAATGACTCAGAGCAAGAAAATAAAAGCCAAAAACCAACAGATTTAACAAAAAAAAAAAAAGAAGTAAGGGAGCAAGGAAAGAATGGGAAAAGATATTCATAATTTTAAGTGAAAAACAGTTTCAATCAAGAATACTATACCCAGCAGATTATCCTTCATATAGGAAGAAAAGATAAAAAACATTCTCAGATAAACAAAACCTGAAAAAGTTTACCAATGCCAGACCAGCTCTTCAAGAAGTTCTGAAAGCAGTACTGTACCAGGAAAGCTAAAGACACAAATAAAAAAAAATAAAAAAATAATAAAAAAAAAAGAACAAAAAGCAACCAAGAAAATTACCAACTTGCAAGTCAGGCTATGAAACAGAGACATAAGTGTATGTCTCCACTTAATATATACCAACTGTCTATGCTCTATGGTAGAGACTGAAAGACTGGAGGACATAAAAGCATTGAAAATTGTTATGTACACTGGGGCAAAAGTGGAAGGAGAGTGGAACAGGGGAAGAGTGTAGGAAGGGAAATTTGGGAAGAAATGGAGAAGTAAGACATTTGTGGGACACAGATATTGTTTGTTGCCTGATGATGATGTTGTGTTTAGTATTCTCAACAAAGCCTGGTGTGTGACGTTTATCATGTTGAGTAAAATATCTTTAGAATATAAATGATGTATAGCAATTGAATGTGTAAATAAATAAATAAATAATAATAATAAGAGCAATACAAGAAAATGACCAACTTAATGCTTGGGGCAAGAAATAACAATAATAGCATTGAATGTTAACGTCCCAGATTTAAATGAGAAGATCGGACCACAGTACCACTGCAAATTCAACAGAAAAGAGATTAATTACATGAGACTGAACTGGTGAAATAGAATTTGATGACTTTTGAGTAAAACATTACTGATGTTTTTTAAACTACGCTTTGTTTTCCCAATTTAAAGATTTTCCTTTCTTTTAAGCTGTTGATAGGTTCAGCAATTTGTTAAAATGATTTTTTTTCATGAAAACATAAAATTTTCTCCCTTCCTGACTCCTCTGGAATTGAAAAATATTTAGGAGTATTCTATTTTGTGGCAGAATTGTTATTTGCATAAATTCAATAATCCCTGTTGCCTTGAATCAGAAATTGGAAGTACTCATTATTGGACAGGACTTTGACTGGAATGTCATATTTGAAGATTAAACCAAAAAGCTATGGAACTAATGTAGATCCAGCAGAATCTATTAATGTAAGCCAACAGAAGCTCTTGAAAAGATAGCCTGGCATCATAAACAGTTCTGCTTATCAGAGAGAATAAGAGAACCTAAATCAAAGAATTCATACCATAAAATAACCTGGACTTTTCCAGACGAGCATTGTAATCAGTAGAGATCGCAAAAGAGCAGCCACAACCAGAAGAGTACCTTAAGAAAGACTTTAAAGGAAGAAAAAGATACTGACTTTTGCTAAGAGATGGTATATCACAGAATGCTTGGTATGTGGGACTGAATTGAGAAGGTTTATGCTGGGTGTTTGCTTTTCAACAGTTTGAGTAGTTGACATGGAAATATTTTCTCAAAAATATTTAAAACCATACTGTCTCTGTTGTTATAGAGTCACGAAAAAATTAAAACAAATATTTTGAACATTATATTTAAAATTATTTTTAATTTTGAAAGTTTATTATCTGTCAAGGACTGTGGAGTATGAGTAAAAATTTTTTGATATGTAAAGTAAATGTTGGTGGGAAAATGTAAAAATAAATAAATTATTAAAAAATAAAAAAGAATATCTCCTATCTCTCCATCTTTCATGAAAACTCTACTTCATCCTCTATTTCTAAGTTCTCATAAGCGCTTTGAACTGTTTCTTCTACAATCATATTTTCATGCTACTTTTTTGGAAATCCCAACTTTGAGCAACTCAAAGTACAGGTTTGTCCACATAGAACACAAATTTAGTTAAGTTCTTATCAAATCAAGTAATAAATCCATAAATGCCCAATATCAACCTCAATCCCATTGTAGGAACTAAGTAAATAACAAAACTGTGTAATTGAAAAAGCTGGGTTCCCTATTGTAGTAGTAGCTCTCATATTCTATCTTACAAACCAATACAAGAAACAAAAAAGATCATGATACACTTTTATTTTTTAAATTTATTTATTTTACAATTAAAATATAAATTTATTTTGATACAAAAGCTTTATGAAATTCATACATAGTTTTCCCATTACACGTATTCCCATGATCTTTTTTCTTTTCCTGAAACATTTTTTTGGAGAGGTTATTTTTCCTATAGGGTGCATGCACTCACCAGAAAGACAGAGAGAGACAGAGAGACAGAAAGTGAAAAATCACCCCCCCCCCAGGGGAGATGGCCACACCGCAATCCCTTCTCTTCCATTCTCTAGGGATCTTGGGCATGCACGCACAATGCACCCAGAATGAGTTTAAGCTACCAGATTCAGGACTTGAACCATGGTCGACTACATGGTAGTCCAATGACATAGTTATTACACCAACTGCTGGTCCCCTGAAACATTTTTTTAATTAATTAATTTACATTCATTCCCTAAGCATCATCACAGTATAGAAAATGTGATTTCCCATCCAGAATATACTGCATAGTGGCTTAATCATGCATGCTATTATCAATAATTTTCCATTTCTAGATATATATATATATATATATATATATATATATATATATATATCACCCCTATTTCTTTTTTTAATATAGTTTTTATTTACATTCATTCACTGTACATCATTACAGCATACAAAATGAGATTTTCCATCCAGAGTACACTGTATATTGTCTCAATCAAGCACATCAACATACATGTTATTGTCAACAAATAATTTTCCATTTCTTGTTTCCTGTATGTTTTGCTTTTTTCCCCCCATCCTTGATTTTCTATCTCTTACCCTCTGCCATCTCCCACTCTCCTTCCCCACTGTCTCTGGTATCTATGTTTGCTTTCTATACTGTTTTTCCCCACATTTTATTGAATTACTAAAGATCTTAATTAATCTAAGTATTTTCATAGCAAACACAGCTGATTTTATATATATATATATATATATATATATATATATATATATACATACATACATATTCCATGAATAAAAGTCTAACTTTAGACATCCTATAAAGTAGCACCTAGCTGAGCTATATATCTTACTGCAGTCATTGAATAGATTTTTTTTTCCTGAAATCTTTTTTTTTCTAACTTAATTTACATTCTTTCCCTAAGCATCATCACAGCATACAAAATGTGATTTCCCATCCAGAATATACTGCATAGGGACTTAATCATGCATATTATTATAAAACATTTTTCCATTTTTAGTTTCTAGAATTTTTTTTTTTTTTTTTTGGAGAGGTTTTTGCTATAGGGCGCGTGCGCTCGCCAGACAGAGAGAGACAGAGAGACAGAAAGCGAGAAATCGCCCCCCAGAGGGGATGGTCACGCCGCAATCCCTTCTCCTCCATTCTCCTCTCGGGATCTTGGGCACGCACGCACACGTGCCCGGCGTGAGTTTTAAGCCACCGGGTCCGGGACACGAACCGCGGTCGACTATGTGGGAGTCCAGCGACATAGCCATTACGCCAACTGCTGGTTCCCAGTTTCTAGAATATTTTTTACCACTCTTTCTGACCCTCTGTCCTTTCCCACCCTCTTCGCACACTATCTCTGGTGTCTACAATTGTCTTCCATTCCTTTCCCACCCACATTGTATTGATCACACAATGTCTTAAATAATCTAACTACTTTCAATAGCAAGTTCACTTGGTATTATTAAGAAAACCATTTTTAACTTAAATCAAAGAAATGCTAAGGAGCTTTGCTTAAAGCCAGGAAACAGGTTAGGATTCTGTTCAAATGGTAGGTGCATGAACTTATCAGTTTCATGTACTTTATATTCTGTTTTGGTTCAATTTTCCCGATTAAATTCTGGGATATAATATTCAACTCCAGAATTGTCCCTACGATTAAGTAGTCCACTTTCTTAGCTTTTGAACTCTTATTTCCTTGTGTCTGTATTTAATTTTCCTGATACAGCACTCCCTTGAGAACTTCTTGGAGATCTGGTCTGGTGCTGGTAAATTATTTCAGGTTTTGTTTATCTGAGAATGTTCTTGTCTTTCCTTTCCACATGAAAGATAATCTTGCTGGGTACAGTATTCTTGGCTGAAATTGCTTTTCTCTTAACACTTCCAATATATTTTCCCATTCTTTCCTTATTTGCATTGTTTCCAATGAGAGGTCTGCTGTTATCCTGATGGAATATCCTTTGTAGGTAACTTGATGTTTTTCTCTTGCCAAACTTAGTATCTTTTCTTTGTCTGTGGTTTTGGCCAACCTGCTTATAATGTGTCTTGGAGAAGATCTTCTTGGGTTGATTCTATTTGGGGTTCTTTGTATTTCTTGGGACTGGATCTTTGAATGCCTCTCTAGATTTGGAAAGTTTTCTTGCAGGTTTTCATGGAATAGATTATCTATGTGCCTATGGGTCTCTTCACCTTCTGAAACGCCAATTATCTGGATGTTTGAACGTTTGATGGTATCTAGTACTTCTTATATATTATTCTCAAATTTTGGGGCCATTTTCTCAGTCTTTATGGTGGATTATTCTAGCCCAGCAATTTTCTCTTCTACGTCTGAGATTCTATTTTCTGTATGATCTAGTCTGCTTTTAATACTTTCAAGGGAACTTTTGACTTCCTGTATTATAGACTTCATCTCTAACATTTCCGTTTGATTCTTTTTTTTTTTTTGGAGAGGTTTTTGCTATAGGGCGCGTGCGCTCGCCAGACAGAGAGAGACATAGAGACAGTAAGCAAGAAATCACCACCCAGAGGGGATGGTCACGCTGCAATCCCTTCTACTCCATTCTCCTCTCAGGATCTTGGGCACGCACGCACACGCGCCCGGCGTGAGTTTTAAGCCACCGGGTCCGGGATGTGAACCGCAGTCAACTACGTGGGAGTCCAGTGACATAGCCGTTATGCTAACTGCTGGTTTCCCTGTTTGATTCTTTTTTTAAGTGTGTAATTCCTCTTTTAGATCTTGCAAGAATTTCCTCACCTCCTGGAACTCGTTAACTTCTTTCTCCTTTCTCTTTAGCAGTTCATTGTCTCTCTTCTCTTCCATCTCTGTTAGCTTCACCATTATGGATGCTCTAAATTCTTTATCAGACATTTCCATGATTTCCATTGAACTGCTTGTGGATGAAGACGACTTATTCTTTCCCCTTGGAAGAGAGGTATTTTCTTGCTTTCCCATATTTCTTGTGGTCCTGTGGTGATTTCTTGTAATCTGATGGATGGTATTTTTCTTTCTAATTCTTGAAGTTCAATCTAGTTTGCAGGAGCCATGAGGAATCTTCTTCTGAAGACTTGCCTCTCCTGCCTAGTTCAGAGGAGTCATGAGGAATCTTATTCTGAAGACTCACCTCTCCTGCTCTGTCATTCTTCAGCATAGAAGTGAACTCCTCCAGAAATGTCTCAACTCACAGGACAGTTGAACAGTCACCTGAGGGAGGGAGTGAGAGAAGGGACAAACACACAGAGTGGAGACTAGATGAGGTGCTGATCAAGTCTCTCTATCACCCCTATTTCTAACCCTCTGCACTTTCCCACCCTCCTCCCACACTATCTCTGGTGTCTACAGTTGTTTTCCATTCCTTTTCCCCTCACATTTTATTGATCACACAATTTCTTATATAATCTAAGTACTTTCTTTTATTTATCTTTTTTCTTTTTTTGGAGAGATTTTTTTTTTTTCTTATTGGGCATGTACGCTCACCAGAAAGACAGAGAGAGACAGAGAGATAGAAAGTGAGCAATCACCCCCCAGAGGGGATGGCCACATCACAATTCCTTCTCCTCCATTCTGCTCTCGAAATCTTAGGCACACACACACCCGCGCCCAGCGTGAGCTTAAGCCAACGGGTCCGGGACTCAAACCGCGGTCGACTACATGGGAGTCCAGTGACATAGCCATTACGCTAACTGCTGGTCCCATAAGTAATTTCAATAGCAAGTTCAGCTGGTAATTTCAAGAAAAGTTGTTTTAACTTTAATAAATCAAAGAAATGCTAAGAAACTTTGCTAAAAACTTAAAGCCAAGAAACAAGTTAGGATTCTGTTCAAATAGTAAATACATGAACCTATCAACAGCTCAAGATAGGAGAAAAATCCTTAAAACCAGAGTACAAAACCTAGAAGAAAATCAGCAATGTTTTAGTCAAAAGTCATAAGATACTATTTCACCAGTTCTGTCTCATGTACTTAATCTATCTCTTGTCATGGTTTGATCTTCCTGATTAAATTCTGGTTTATAATATTCAACTCCAAACTTGTCCCTATGATTAAGTTGGCCGTTTTCTTAGTTTTTGAACTCTTATTTCTGTGGGTCTGTATTTAATTTCCCTGATACAGCACTCCCTTGAGAATTTCTTGGAGATCTGGTCCGGTGTTGATAAATTCTTTCACGTTTTGTTTATCTGAGAATGTTCTTGTCATGATATGCTTTTAAAAGTGTCAATATGTAGAGAGGAAACAGTAACTATGAACATATACTCACTGAAACATAGGGCCAAGAAACAAAAAGACATATGTGGACATAACTGAACATGGAAGATAGATGGCTTTACAAGGTTTGTAGACATTAATGCATCTCTTGCAATATGAGAAAGAACTTTTAGACAGAGAATCAGTCATTAATAATGGTATTTATACAGTCTATAGTCCTACTAGAATAGACACATAGAGAACACTCCACACAACAGCAGAAACTTCATTTTTCTCAAATACATATGGACATAGTAAAAAAAGAGAGAGAGAGAAAGAATAAAAACACTACACAGAAAATAAATAAATGCTGGTTCTTTGAGAAGATAAGCAAAATTGGCACACCATTAGCTAGACTAATCAAAAAGAACAGAAACAGGAACAAGATAAATAAAATGAGCAATGAAGCAAGCAATATTACAATCATATAATAGAAATACAAAAGATCATAAATGACTATACACCAATAAACAAACAAACAAAAAAAACTAGTGAGATGGACACATTTCTGGACATATAATTCAATATATTGAACCAGAAAGAAATAGAAACCCTGAACAGATGAATATCAAGCAATGAGATCAAATCAGTAATAAATAATCTCCAAGCAAAAAAGAGCCCATATCCTCATGGCTTTACTTCTGAATTCTACAAAACATTTAATGAGCTAACCCAAATTCTCTTCTATCTATTTCCAAAAATTCAAGACATAAAACCAGCCCAAATGTCCACAAGCAGACGAATGGATTAAAAATATCGTGGCACATTTACTCCATGGAATACTATTCAACCAAAAAAAAAATGAGGCTCTGAAATTTGATAGAAAGTGAATGAATATGGAATATTTGTTGCTGAGTGAAGCAAGTCATGCTATAAAAGAGAAACATTGTATGTCTCCACTTAACATATACCGACTGTCTGCACTCTATGGTAGAGATGGAAATACTGGAGAACATAAAAGTATTATAAATTGTAGTGGACACTAGAGACAAAGTAGAAAGAGAGTGTAGAAGGGGAAAAGTGTAGGAAAGGAAATTTGGGGGAAAAATGGAAAGATGAGAAACTTGTGGGACACAGATAAGTTTATTATCTGATGACAAGGATGTGTATAATAGCCTCAACTAGGCTGGACTGAGGTGTATATTATGCTGGGTAAAGTCTCTTCACAATCTAAATGATGTATAGCAATTTAATGCATAAATAATATTTAAAAAATTTTAAAAAAGAGAAAAAAAGGAATACACCACATTAACAGAAAAAAAATTTAATGATCATACCAATTGATGCTGAGAAATCATTTGATAAAATACAACATCCCTTCATGAATAATACCCACAGCAAAAACAACATAGAAGGGATATTACTGAACACCATGAAAGCCATGTATGAACAAACCATAGCTAACACCATATTGAATGTGGGTTTTTCACTAAAAAATGGAATAACACAAGGCTGCTCACTTTCCTTACTCCTGTTAATCCTAGGCCTAGAAGTCCTGTCAAATGCAATCAGACCAGAGAATAAAATAAAAAAGATATTTAAATAGGAAAAGAGCAAAATTGTCTCTATTTGCAAATGACATGATTCTATACATGAAAAACCCAAAAGAGTAAAAAAAAAAAAAAACTACTGGAAGTGATGAAATACAGTAAAGTGACAGGATACAAAATCAACATACAAAAATCTATAGAATTTTTATACACCAAGTGAACATATAAACTGAGACAGAACTGAAGAAAACAATTCCATTTACAACAGCCTCAAAACCAGTAAGATATCCCGGAATAAATCTTATGAAAATCTCAAAAGCCTCCACAAGGAAAACTAGGAAAAAATCAAAAAAGAAATTGAAAATGATACAAAAAGTGGAAAGATATTCCATGTTCCTGAATTGCAAAAATTAATATAATCAAAATATCAATTCTGTCCAAATTAATCTATAAATTCAATGTGATTCCTATCAAACTACAGGAGATATTCTTCACATAAACAGAAAAAAATTATAAAATGTGTCTGGAATCATAAAATGCCTCGTATTGCCCAAGCACTATAGTGCAAAAAGACTAAAGTAGAAAGCATCTCACTTCCTGACCTCAAAATATTTAACAAAGCTGCAGTAATCAAAACAGCATGACATTGGCCAAAAAAAATAGCCATGGCGATGCAACATAATAGAAAACACAAAAGTAAACCACAAAGATTCAGTCAACAGATTTGTCCTAGACAATACAGTGGGTAAAAGAAAGTCTCTTTAGCAAACAATGCTGGAAAAACTGGATATCACCTTGTAGAAAAAGAAACTGAGTAAATCCCAAAAGAAAAGGCAAGATAAGCCTATAAAGCACACAAGGGATTACATCAAGATAAAAAGTTTATGTGTAGCAAAAAAATAATAATTAGAGTGAGGAAAAAATCTTAAGAATAGGAGAATATATTTGCAAATTATGCCTCAGATAAGGGACTGATAACCAGAATACACAGGGAACTCAAGTAGTTTACACCCCCCCAAAAAATGATCAACCCAATTAAAAGACCGGAAAATGATTTGAACAAATAACTCTCTAAGAAAGACATACAGACAGCCAAAAAGCATATAAGAAATTCTCAACATCCCCTATCATAATAAAAATGCACATCAAAACCACTGTGAGATATCCCCTAACCCCAGTCAGAATGACTAAGATTAAAAAAAGAAACAAAAATAAATGAGACTGTGGTGGAAAGGGAACTCTCCTATGCCATTGGTGGGAATGTAAATTAGTCTAGCCACTGTGGAGAGCAATGTGGAGGTTCCTCAAATACAACTATCATACAAATACAACCTACAAATACAACTATCATATGATCCAGCAATTCCATTCCTGGGTATCTACCCAAAGGATAGGAAATAGCTCAGTTGGAAAAATGCTTGCACATCTATGTTTATTACTGCATTATTCACAATCACTAAGACAGGGAATCAACCCAAATGACAACAAACAGATGAATGGATTGAAGAAGTGTGACACATATATACTATAGAATACTACTACTCAGCCATAAAAAAAGACCCTGGTATTTATAGAAAATGGATAAATATGGAAGATTTACTGCTGAATGAAGCAAGTCAGGCTATGCTTAATTAAAAGAGAGAGACATTATATGTTTCCACTAAATATATACAGATTATTCACAGCATATAGTGAAAACTGAAAGATTAGAGGATATAGAAGCATGGAAAATGGTTATGGATACTGGAGACAGTTTGGGAAGAGGTTTGCAGATGTGGGATAGTGAGATGAAAGCAATCAAGAAGAAAAATAGAGGCAAGACATTTGAGGGACACAGAAATGGAGGATTGTCTGTTTGAGATAATGTGTATTGTGTCTTCAACTGGACTGGGAAGAAGTGTGTTCATGTTGGGTAAATTCATTTTATAAGTTGTAGTGATGTACAGTGATTGAATGTATAAAATTAATTTAATAATAATAATAATAATAATAATAATAAAGAGAACTTATACTAAGCCCACCAGGTGACATAGTGATTAAAGTGGCTGGATTGCACATGGAAGACTGCATGGTTTGAGTCCCAGACCTGGTGGTTTGAAAAACACATTGTGTGTGTGTGTGTGTGTGTGTGTGTGTGTGTGTGTGTGTGCACGTGCCTCAAATTCTGAGAGAATAATTGGCGAGAAAGATTGTGACAAACTCATCTCCCATCGGGGTTGATTTCTCCTGTTCTTTCTCTCCCTCTGTGTCCAAAAAGCATGCTCAGCCAATGGGAAATTTAAAATAATGTGTAGCCAGAGATAATGTGTAGCCAGATATATAATGTGTAGTCAGATTCATTACTCAAAGGTTAAGGGATTTTGATTCCACATAGCCAACTTCAGTTTGATTCCTAGCTCCAGGAGATTAAAGACATGTCAGGAGCATGTGCATGTGTCTAAAATCCTAAGAGGTGGGAGAAATGGAGTAGACAGGTGCAGAACTACACCCTATTATGGGGTGCTTCCACTTTTTCTGTCTCCCTTTCTCTCTAGCAAGTGCACATACCCTCTGGCCAAAAATAAAAACAAATATTAAAAACAAGAATTTACAGCATGGAGAGAAAAGCACGTGTAAGAATGACACAGCCATGGCCCATGGGGCCATGGGGCTATATCTGCACCTGGAGGTACATATTCCTGGGTCTAGAAATTACAATGAGGTCCAATGAGAGAAGGGCCCATGTTGGTCTTCAGGAGTGGGGCTGCAGCCCATTGACTCCGTCCAAACTGTGCAGGGCCCAATCCTCCTGTGGCCAAGTGCTGACACACCTATTTGTTACCAGATTGTTGCTTTGTCTTGCTAAGTTCCCTCAGAAGAGCCCAAACCTGACAGAGGAGCTGAGTCAGAGTTCAGAGAATTGAAAGAACCAAGACCCCAAATGGACAGCTCTTCCCTTTGATCCTGGGGCTCACAGAAGTCACCTCCTAGACAGCCAAGGCCAGGACATAGTCCTAAGGCCAAAGGCTGCCCAGGGCTTTCTCCCAGGACCCTGACTTCAAGGAGACCCTGTCCCCTCCTCTACTTTGCTGAGTGCTGCCACCCCATGCCTGGAGTGAGGCCTTCATCCTGCTCTGGGCCTGCCCAAGATAAGACTGCTTTAACACACAGGCTGGCATTCTGCCTCTTCCTTGGACTCCTGCTTCTCAGGTCTCTACTATGACAAGAGGTACTGCATTGTGTTAATGAAGAGCCCCCTGCCCAGGCTGAGTGCAGGTGACAGCCCCCTCCCAGCCACTCCTTATCACCATTGCCATTTTTCCCCAGTCAGGTGAGACAAGTGGGACCCCAGCAGGAGGTCTCTTTCCCTAGACTATATTCACATTTGCCTCCCTACCCTGCCTGGGAGCCACCTGAAACCAGCCCTCAGGTAATTCTTTCTTCACTATGCTCACAGCTTTCTAAAAAGTCCCACCACATCATGCTCAATTGTAGGGGGCATTCCTGTTTCCCATATGAACCATCTGACAAGGGAGTGAGACTGGACAACTAGTGACCAAGCACTGGCCTATCATTGCAGTGCCCATGAAGAGGGCAAGGTGAGCAGGGGGCTCTCACTCATCAACTTTGTGCCCTGTTTCTTATTCTTTTCATCTTAGTCACCACAACTCCCTGGAAGGCAAGACTTTTTTTCATTTAGCGCCAAGGAAATTGAAATCAGGAAGGTTGCTTTTTCTTTTTTTTAATTTTTTTTATTATTATCATAATTTTGTTTATATTACATTGAATCACATATAAATTTACAGTGTATTAAATTTCTTTTTTCAGAAGGAATATCATTTATATTAGTCATACAAAGACATTAAAATCCATATCATCATCAACCAATACCTTTTCATTTTTCTCCAGATTATTATTATTATTGTTATTCCAATTATTTTCTTAAATATTTAATCACTATTTATCATTTTGCTGGCAAAAAGACTTTACCCAACATGAAGTATTTGTCAGACCTGTCAACTTGAGAATACTATACACGTCATCATCAACAGGTAATAAGCCATATCTGAATCCCACTAATGTCATGCCTCTCTATTTGTTCTCTTGCTATCCTTCTCCAAACCCTCCTCTTCTCCTGCCCCATTACACACTGTCTTATCATCACTAACTATTTTCACTGCTTTTATGCCCTCCACTATTTCTATCTCTACCATAAAGTGTGGATACTCAGTATATATTAAGTGAATACATACAATATCTTTCTTTCATATGCAGGCTTACTTCACTCAACAATAGATCCTCCATATCCAACCACTTTCTATCAAATGCCAGGGTCTTGTTGTTTTTGATGGCTGAATAGTATTCTATAGAGTATATATGCCACACTTTTTCAATCCACTCATGAGTTTGTGGACATTTGGGCTGATTCCATGTCTTAGTGATCATGAATGATGCTGCAATAAAGAGTGATGTGCAAGCAATTTTCTGACTGAGTGTTCTCCTGTCCTTTGGGTAGATACCCAGAAGTGGGATTGCTGGATCAAATGGTAATGGGGCCATGCAGGCAACACAAACTGGTAAGGATGCTGCCTCCCATTCTAAGGCAGGGCCTGGACTGGGAAGAAACTGAGGCAGGGCCCAGTTTACGAGCTCTCCCTTGTGTCCTTGAACTGGCCGATATTCAATTTCTCTGCCGTGAGTTTTACTGTTATTATGATACCCTATAAGGGTAAAACATCACCCCCAACCATTACAATAAAGCCACAATTAATGACTTTGTAGGAATGTGGTTCCCTAAGACTGACAGGAGGACCAGGAAGTTTAAGACTCCCCAACCTATCTGTTTTTAAGCCAAAATTAACATATAGATTAAGTTAGTATAAACCAAATTAGTATTAGAAGCATATGTAGACTAAGTTATTTTAAGGCTAGTTTTATATAAATACCCCTTGTTAAAGCTACAGGCCGAAGTTAACTCAGGCTAGGCAAAGTCAGCACATTCACCACATAACAGAGACTCAGAAATAAAACAAAAGAACTCACTAATTGACAGATTCAGCAAACAAAATGCAGAAACTCACGGGTTTATAAAAGGAAAAAGCCTGGCTGGGACAACAGGACAAACAAAGCTGGGGGCTCCAGAGAAAGATTATCTTAGCTGGGAGCTCTTATCTAAAGCAACAGATAGTTTTCAATTACAAAGAGTTTCTCATCTATGTGCTGTTGACTATAAAAAACTGCTAATAAACCATCCTGTGTTGTCTCCTGAGCTACAAGATCATCTTCCTTTCCCATATAAGATCATAGACTCACCTTCTATTGTTGTAATGTATGAATATTCCATGTATTAACTGTGTCTTTACCTAACAAGACAAGATATCTATCTAGGTCTTTGCTACCAGCAATGTTATCACCCTGGCCCAGGACTGAAGTTATCAAACATCCTGCAAGCCCCCTCTTCAAAAGACCCTTCCCAGTAATCAAGATCTAAGAAGAAGATACAACAGACAAACGGACTTTCTCATCCTAAAAACTGTGATTGATTTTTAACTAATCTGACAAGACAAACAGCATGTTTTATAATTATTGTTTCCATGCTTTGTATATCCTGTTCCTTAGAGTGGGTTTTTTACTACCCCTCACCCCCTTTAATTCCTAAACCTCCCTCAATAAATACGTGTGTTTGGTAGCTGCTGGCATGACAGCCTGGAGCTGGCTCGGGCTGTGGCCGGCTGAGAACATGCTAAAGGGCAATGAGGTCTCAGTCTAATTTCTGTTTCTGTCCACCTTTGCCACTTCCCATGAGTCAACCCACCCCCGCTGAGGCTAGACCCCAGCAAAATGGTAGTTCTATTTGTAGATCTTTGAGGAACCTCCATATTGTTCTCCACAGTGACTAAACCTGTTTACATTCCCACCAACAGTGTAGGAGAGTTCCCTTTTCACCATATCCCCACCAACACTTAGCAATTTTTTATATTTTTAATCTTTGTCATTCTGACAGGGGTTAGGGGATATCTGACTATGGTTTTAATTTGCATCTCTTTTATGATGAGGGATGTTGTGTGTTTCCTCATATACTTTTTGGCTGTTCATATGTCTTCCTTAAAGAGATTTTTGTTCAGCTTTTTTCCCCATCTTTTAATTAGGTTAAACATTTTTTTTTCACATAAGGCACTTGATTTTTCTGTGTATTCTGGTTACCAGTCCCTTGTCTAAGGCATATTTTACAAAAATATTCTCCCATTCTGAGGGTTTTCAATTCACACTTGTTACTGTGTCCTTTGCTGTACAGAAACTTCTTAGTCTGATATAGTCTCACTTGTTTATTTTAGGAATTATTGCTTGTGCTTTTGGAATCTTATTTAAGAAGACTTTGCCTCCTCCAATGTCTCCCAGAGTTTCCCTAGCATTTTCCACCAGTAGTTTTATAGTTTAAGGTCTTAGGTTCAGAACTTTGATCCATTTTGATTTGACTTTTCCTAATGGTGAAAGATCGGGTTTCAGTTTCATCTTTCTGCAGGTGGATACAGTTTTTCCAGCACCATTTACTAAAGAGGTTTTTCTTTTCCCAATGGATTGACTGGAATCATTTGTCAAAAATCAGTTGGCTGTAATCTTTATATACTGTAAAGTGGCAGGATACAAAATTAGTTTATTTCTGGGTCTCTATTATATGCCATTGGTCCACATGTCTGTTTTGTGTGCAAATACCATGCTGTTTTGATGATCACAACTTTATAGTATATCTTGGGATCAGGGAATGATATGCCTCCTACTCTATTCTTCTTTCACAGGATTGTTTGGTCAATACGAGTCTTTTATGATTCCAGACAAATTCTGTGATTGTCTTTTCTAGATTTGTGAAGAATATCTTGGGCATTTTGATTGGATTTGTGAAGACCATCTCTGGTATTTTGATTATAGATTAATTTGGGTAGAATTGCCATTTTTATTATGTTAATTCTTCCAACCTAGAACATGGGATGTCCTTCCACTTTTTTATGTCACTTTCAATATCTTTTTAAAGATTTTCATAGTTTTCTTTATAAAGGTCTTTGACTTCCTTAGTTAGGTTTATCCCTAGGTATCTTATACATTTTGTGGCTACAGTGAAAGGGATTCCTTTCTCCACCTCTATTCTGTTCAACTTGTTGTTCATATATAGAAATGCTATAGATTTTTGGATGCTAATTTTGTATCCTGCCACTTTACTGTATTCACTTATTACTTTGAGAAGTTTTTTCATGGAGACCTTTGGGTCTTCTAAGTATACCATCATGTCACCTGCAAATAGAGATATTTTCAACTCTTCTTTGCCTATTTTAATGCCTTTTATATTGTTTTCTTTTCTCATTGCACTAGCTAAGTCTTCCAGCACCATATTAAAAAGGAGTGGTGTTTCATACCTTAAGTCAGACATGTATTCATAGATATGTATATATCAGAAGAGTCTGCTTTTGAAAGTAGTTAGATTATTTAAGAAATTATGTGAATCAATTAAAATGTGAGGGGGAAAAAGAAATGGAAAACAATTGTGGACACCTGAGATAGTGTGGGAGGAAGATGGGAAATTACATTTTGTATACTGTGACAATGCTCAGTGAATGAATGTAAATGAATTAATTAAAAAATACATTAAAAAGATTTAAAAAGGCAGTTGAGAAAGTGGGCAGCCTTGCCTAGTACCAGTTTTTAGTGAAAAAGATTTTAGAATTTCCCCATTCAGTATAATGTTAGCTGTAGGTTTTTCATAAATGGCCTTTATTGTGTTGAGAAATGACCCTTCTATACCAATCTTACTGAGGGTCTTAACCATGAAAAGATGTTGTATTTTATCCATGCTTTCTCTGCATCGATTGAAATGATCATATAGTTTTATCTTTCTTAAAGTTTATATGGTGTATTACATTTCAGATCTTTCATATGTTGAATCACACTTGTATCCCTGGCATAAAGTCTACCTAGTCATGATGAATAATCTTTATTATGTGTTGTTGGATACAGTTTGTGAGTAACTTGTTGAGAATTTTTGCATGTATATTCATCAACAATATTGGTCTGTGGTCTTCCTTTTTTGTCATGTCCTTATATGTTTTGGAAATGAGGATGATGGAGGCTTTGTAAAATGAAATTGGAAGGTTCCCTTCCTTTTGCCACTTTAGAAATAATTTGAGTAGGATAGGTATTAACTCTTCCTTAAAGGTTTTATAGAATTCAGAAGTGAAACCATCTGGATCTGGGCTTTTCTTTGCAGGGAAGTTATTTATTACTGATTCAATCTCCTTTCTTGTTATGGGTCTATTCAGGTTTTCTATGTCCTCCTGATTCAATCTTGGTAAATTATATGCATACAAGAATATGCCCATCTTCTCCAAGTTATCTTGTTTGTTGGCATATAGTCACTCATAGTATCCTTTAAAGATATTTTGTATTTCTGCTATGTCTGTTGTAATATTGCCTGTTTCATTGCTTATTTGATTAATCTGGTTTCTTTCTTTCTTCTTGATCAGTCTAGCCAATGGTGTGTCGATCTTGTTAATCTTTTCAAAGAACCAGCTTTTGCTTTCATTTATTTTCATATGATTCATTTATTTTCTATTTCATTTATTTTTGCTTGAAACCTTTATTATTTCTTATTTCCTGGCATTTTGGGGGGGTTCGTTTGTTATTGTTTTTTTCAATTCCTTGAGGTATGATGATAGGTTATCTATTTGCCATCTTTCCATCCTTTCCTTATGCGTACTAATTGCTATGAATTTCCCTCTTATGACTGCTTTTGCTGTGTCCCATAGATTATGGACACTTGTGTACTCATTATCATTTGTTTACATAATTTTTTTTTATTTCAGCCTTAATTTCTTCAGTAGTGAAGAAGTCATTCAGAAGTAGGTTGTTCAGTTTCCATATGTTTGTGTATTTTCAGAGTTGTTTCTTGAAATTAATCCTGAGTTTAATTCCTTCATGGTCAGAGAAGATGTTGAATACTGTTTCTATGCCTTTGAATTTGTAAAGGCTTGATTTGTGTCCTAACATATGATCAATCTTTGAAAAGAGTGATGGAGTGAGAAAAATGTATATGTTGTGGATAGAGGGTGGAAAGTTCTATAGATATCTGTCAAGCCCATTCGATTTATACAATCATTTAAGTCCTGTATCTCTCTATTTATTTTCTGTCTAGAAGATCTGTCTAAAGTAGATAATGGGGTGTTGAGATCTCCAACAGTTATAGTATTTCTCCCTCTCTTCTTTTAGCTCCAGCAGTCTTTCCTTCACATATTTAGGTGCACCTGAGTTGGGTGTGTAGATATTTATAAGGGTTATGTCTTCTAGCTCTATTACCCCATTGACTATTATATAATGCCCTTTGTCTCTTCTTCCAGTCTTTGTCTTGAAATCTATTTTGTCTGAGATCACTATCGCTACTCCAGCCCTGTTTTGATTTCCATTTGCATGGAGTATCTTTTTCCAGCCCTTTATTTTTAGTCTATGTATGTCTTTATCCATAAGGTGAGTTTCTTGTAGGCAACAGATAGAGGGTTGCTGTTTTTTTTTAATCCATTCAGCCAACCTGTGTCTCTTGATTGGGGAATTTAATCCATTGACATTCAATGTAATTTTTAATATTTCCGTTCCTGATCCTATCCTTAAGTGAGCCATTTTCTTGGTTGCTTTTTGTTCTTGTATAACTGTCTGTCTGACTTTTTAGTTTTCCTGGTATAGTACTCTCTTCAGAACCTCTTGAAGAGCTGGCCTGGAGTTGGTAAATTCCTTCAAATTTTGTTTATCCGAGAATGTTTTTATCTTTTATTTCCCATAAGAAAGATAATTTTGCCGGGTAGAGTATTCTTGGTTGAAATTGTTTTTCACTCAACACTTTGAGTATGTTTCCCCATTCTTTCCTTCCCTGCATTTTTTCCTCCAAGATATCCGATGTTACCCTGATGGGGTGACCTTTGTTTGTAAATTGATGTTTCCCTCTTGCCATCTTTAGTCTCTTGTCTTTGTCTTTTGTTTTTGCCAGTCTGGCTATGATGTGTCTTGGAGAGGATCTTCTTGGGTTGATTCTAGTCGGGGTCCTATGTATTTATTGGGTCTGGATATTTGAATGCCTTTCTAGGTTTGGAAAGTTTTCTTCCAGGATTTGATGGAATAAATTATCTAGGCCCTTATTATTTTCTTCCTCTTCTGGAATACCAATTATTTGGATGTTGGGGCATTTGATGGTATCCAGTATTCCTTGTATATTATCCTCATTTTTGATGGTTGTTTTCTCAATCTTCTTGATGCTTTTTTCTAGGTCAGATGTTTTGTCTTCTACATTGGAGATTCGATCTTCTGCATGTCTAATCTACTTTTAATACTTTCAAGGGAGGTTTTGACTTCCCATATCGCATTCTTCAACCCTAGAAGTTCCATCTGGTTCTTGTTTAAGGTATCCATTTCTTCTTTCAAGTCATGAAAGGGCTTTCTCATCTCCTGGAGCTCCTTGTCTCTTTTCTCTTCCATCTCAGTTAGTTTGGTCACAACAAATATTCTGAATTCTTTATCAGACATGTCCATGACGTCCATTGTGTTGACTGTGGGTGATGTAGGCTTGAAGATTTCCCTTGAGGGGGAGGCCTTTTGTTGGTTGCTCATATTTCTTGAGCCTCTGCAATTGTTTCTAGTCATCAGGTAATCTAGATGTTGCGTCCTAACTTATTAAAGGTATCTCTGAGTGTTAAAAGTTGTAGGGAGTAGAAAATTGATTATTCTCTTATGGTTGGCCTACCTGTTGTTCACCATTACCATTAACTGTTGCCACTAGTCCTGGATGGCCCCAAGTCCTCCTTGTTTCTAAGGAGTGGTGAGTCTCCAACTGACCTAATAAAGCAACACCTCAAGAGCAAAGAATAACAAAACAAAAAAAACCAAATCATGCGGCATGCAACACATGCCACGTGCTAGTCAAATCACTAAAATTCAGAGAGTCCAAAGGCAAGTGGTGAAGGACCAGAGGATGGATGACAGGTGGGGAAGTTGGGCCTGCAGCCTCAGGCTGCCTGGTGTCTGAAACTTCTGGCCTGCTCAATCCGATTTTCAGATGGGGTGGGGTGGGAGTTTTTCTTCAAGTCGCATGCAACCAACCTGGGGTCCAAGGAGGAGTAGGGGTGGGGATGCACGAAGCTCTGGGGTGGTCGGGCCTCAGTTGTTGTTTTAATTGATCTCTGTATCTTGTCTGAAGGGAGCTTTCTTTGTGACCATAGCCCACAGACCTGGGGAAATAGTGCTGCTCTGGTCAACTCTTTCCAGCATTCCTGCATTTTTATAAATGTGTAGGGAATGAAGGGATCATTAGAAACAGTTTATTATAGAAATAAAGAGATACAGAGTGAGGTATTAATGAAATAGGAGAGGAAAAAAAGTTATGGATAAAGTGGAATGATTTGGAATAATTTTTCTATCCATAGCACCTCATAACCTAACCTTGTTCAAATAATTTGGTATTTTTCTGCATCCCTACTTTTTTTTTCCTGTTGTTTTTTCCATGTGGCGTGTGCCATGCTAGATAGAGATAGTGAAAGGCAAAAAGAGAAATCACCTCCACCCCCCCAGGGGTGATGGCCATGCCACAACCACTTCTCCTCCATTCTTCTCTTGTGTTTGTGGCCATTTACATACACATGCCTGGCATGATTTTCAGCTGCCATGTCTGGGATGTGAATTGTGGTTGGTCATGTGGAGCTGAGTACCTTAATCACAATGCCATCTATTGGCCCAGTATCCCCACATTTCTACACATTGTGCTAAGAGAATATTTAGCACAAAAAGAAAAAAAAATAGTTAAGTCCAGCCCTGTGGCACAGTGTTTAATGTTGCGCATTGGAAGTTTGATCACACAGAGCCCAACATGGTTCATATCCTGGCCTATGTAGGTTGAAAAACATGCCACGTGCACACGGATATACCCCAAATCCTGATCTAATGGAGAGATGGAGGGAAAGGGACTGTGGCAGGACAATGCCCCATTGGTAGGGGCTTTCTCTATCTTTCTCACTGTCTGTCTGGTGAGCGCACATACACTCTGGATATTTTTTTAAATTGAAAGTATGTAGAAATAAACTCTATGAAACCTGTTTCTTGGTGGAGGGCTATTGAAAGTAACAAGAAATATAATGAAGTTGTGGGACACAAAATAAGCATACCAAATTATTATTCCTCTTATCTAACTGCAATGATCTGTCCTTTGACCAACAGCTCCTTATCCTCTTTCCCAAGTAAGGACCCAGCCTCTGGTAACCACCTTTGTGATCTCTGCTTCTCTGAGATCAACTTCTTAGCTGACGTGGAAACATGTGCCTCAGATTTTGCAAAATTTATCTTTTTATGATTGTCTTTCTTTACTTAACATAATGTCCCCAGGCTCATCCACATTGTCACGATGACAGATTTGTACAGTTCTTTATGGCTGAATAATATTCCATTTTATACAAATAGCACATTCTTTTATTCACAGATCTATCCCTAATTAATGAAGACACTTTGTGCTTTTGAAAAAACATAGTGGTTATAAGGGTTCTCGTCACAAAACAGGAACTACCTGATGTAACGTGTTTGTTACATATAACCATTCCACAGTGTGTCCTTCAAAGCATGGTACCGTAGTACACAATAATAATAATAATAAAAAAACTGTATCTGTCAATTTTTAAGCATTGAAAAATCAGGTTAGATGCTATTCACTAACAACAAACTAACAGAAAGGCAGATTCAGGAAGCCAAATAGCAGCACAACAGTAAAATGCCCTGGACATTTGCTCCAGGACCCAGGCCTTCCTGGTCAACTATTCTCAGGTCTCTGGAAGGAAAGTAGATGTGGTCAGTTACTGGGTTCCTCAGGTCTTCCCAGCCTTGGCCTCATGTAACAGTGTCTCTAAAGTCCTTGATGTCCTTCCACACCCCATCAGAGGACACTGAGGTCACAGCTGCTGGCTGTAGATCCCAGGGATGGTGTGTGCTGCCTGGTGTAGAAACTGTTGGGCAGTTCAGACTGCTCCAGGGATGACCTGAGAGAGTTTGAACTGACTGGGAACTCTATGGGGGGTTGTATTTTTCTCTCCCCTGGCATGGGTGTCAGTTTCCACAGATGGGTCTGGAAGCTTCTGTGTTGGAGCTAGGAAGGTTATGTGGGAGTTACCCCTACCCCTGTGTTCAAGGTATGCATCAGTCAACATAGGGATTTCATAAAATTGTCAGTGTAGAGGAAAAGGAGGAGGGCCCTGGGGCAGGACTAGGGGTGCTTGGACACTTATCAACATGTAGTGCCTCAGACGGTGAGTCAGGAGGAGACCTCATACAGGAAACCACTTTAGGGTGTGGTTCACACTTCATCCTTTAAAGCTCTGCTGTAGAGGCCTGAGGGAGCCTTGGTACCTTGTCCTCCTCCAGTCCTGGGACAGTGTGTCCTTCAAGAACTTGTGCAGGCTGTCTGGGAAGTGTCAGGAAGATGTTCCAATGAGACAGGTCAGTGTCACACCGTGCTCTCTCCTGATATCTTCCGCTAAGCCCTGATGGGTCTTCCTGTGACCACCCCTGGGCTACTTGTAAATAGAAGGCCATGGTTCCAGGTAGCCTCACTGGTAAAGTAACCATCCACTCCCGCCTGTGGTCTGTATGGTGTGGAGGTGGTGGGCTTGGTGCCCAGGAAGCCCTCTGTGCCCTCCCCAGATCACCATGCCTAACTGGGCTCTCACTCTCTCCATGACCACTTGGACCAGAGCAGTGGCTATGCAGTCACTGTGAGCATAAGCCCTGGCCCAAGTTCTTCTTTAGATGCTCCTCCATCCACCCTCAGGCACCCAAAGACAGGCCTGTGCACATCTAGAGGGCTGTGCAGGCCATGGCTGTAAGCTCCCCTCCAGGACATCAGCCCCAGGACCTCAGGGCGAGCCTGAAGGGGGTCTTTAGGGGCAGCAGGTGTGGCAGGACCCTGAGCATGACTCGCATCACAGTTGGGGCCTGGAAGAAGGGCCCCAAGGGTTGGGGCTTCCCTGGGTTTTCCCAGGATAAGTCCTGGACAACACAGCATGTTTATTGAAATATTACTTATTTAATTTTATCTATCATTACTTTTTTTTTTGTTAATTTGCTGCATGACCAGGTAAGGAGATTAGATATGCTCACCAGAGAGAGACAGAGTGAGAGAGAGTGGGAAAGTGAGAAAGCAAGCTGCCAGATCTGGGACTCAAACCATGGTTGGCCACATGGGGTCTAGCACCCTAACCATCATGCCACCCGCTGGCCCCACATCACAACTTTTAAATTAAGAATTTGAAGGGAACCTCACATGCTGCACACAAGCAACAGTGCATAATGACAAGGCAGACATCCCCTCACACATCGTACCAATGTGTTTCCGTGTTCAGGACTGGATTCCAGTGTTCAGTAAGTAATGAGTGAGCTATGACAGCGCAGCTTCTGAATCAGCAGTAGATTGTTGATGGGGACAACATCAGTGCATTTTATGTTGGATTGATTCTCTGAGTCATGGTGCTTTCACAGCTCCATTACATATTGTTAAAAATGTATGAGTTAGAGCAGTTCTACACAAACTACTCTCATTTACATAACTTTTTTATGTATTGCTGAAACTAACCACGTGATTTCTCTCCATCCCATATAGACGTTTTTCCTTGTGTGTAACCACCATAAACATTTTCATGTTACGCATATGCTTTTACTTCCACCCGGTCTTTTCATACTCAATGAAATGGAAAAAAATAGGTTTGTTTTCCAGAGTCTGGGACCTGGGTTTCTAAAAGTCAGAAACAATCTTACTAATTTCTCCATGTTCATTTTTGAAAGACCTTATTTGGGTATAATTTATATCATATCACAGCTCAATTCCATGATTTCCATACATTTCCAGAGTTACATAGCTATAATCACAGTGTAACTTCAGAATGTTCCCCTCACGTAACCTGTTGGCATTACTCCCCTTTACTGTCCCAGCCCTAGACAATCGCTAATCTACTTTCTGTCTCTAAAGATGAAACTTACTATAACATTTTCTTATAAATAAGAATCCTAACTTCCATGTTTCTCTGTGTCTGGTTTCTTTCACTTAGTTTAATGTGCTTGAGGTTCTTTCTTGTTGTGGCATGAAACATTACTTCATTGTCTTTGATTGGCCAATGTATTTTATCACATGAATATGCCACATAACTGTTTTCCTTTTCACTAGTTGGTGGCTATTTGGGTTGTATCAACTTTCGGCTTTTACAGTCAATGCTCTATGAGCACTCACATACTGGCTTCCATGTGGCCACAGGTTTCATGGGACTGGAGATACTGTGCCATATGGTGATTCTGTGGATATTATTTGAAAAAACTGCCAAATTGTTTTGTGAAATGGCTGCATTATTTTATATTCTCATTTTTAAAATATTAGGGTTCTATATTCTCCACATCTTTGCCAACAGCTGTTATTGCCTTTCATTATAGCTATTCTATTAATTTGCATTTTTCTACTAGCTACAGGTAGTGAGCATATTTTCACCTACTTCTTGAGATTTTTATAGAAATTTCTATTGAATCCTCTGTCCATTATTTTAAATTGGTCAATTGTATTTTTATCCCTGACTTGTAAGAATTCTTTTTTTTTTTTTTTTTTTTTTTTTCCGTATCGAAATTTTTTAAAAAATGCATATTTGATGACTGCAGTAAGCTATATAGCCCCAGCTGGGTGCTACTTTACAATATGTTCATTCTACTCACTGGGGTTTATGCCTAAAGTCAGACTTGGGGTCATGTATAGGTATATATCAGCTGTGCTAGCTATTGGATATATTTAGACTAATTAAGTTCATTAGCAAATCAATTAAATGGGGGGGGAGGCATAGAAAGCAACTGTGGATACCAGAGACAATGTGGGAGGAGGGTAGGACATGGCAGAGGGTGAGGGATAAGGAATCAAGGATGGCAAAACAAAAAACAAAGTATACAAGACATAAGAATTGGAAAATTATTTGCTGAAAACATGTATGTTGATGTGCTTGATTGAGCCAATACACAGCGTATTCTGTTTTTTTTTTTTTAATTTATTTATTTGCATTCATTCTCTGAACATCATTACAGCATACAAAATGAGATTTTCCCTCCAAATTACACTATATATTGTCTCAATCAAGCACATCAACAAGCATGTTATTGTCAGCAAATGATCTTCCATTTCTTGTCCTCTGTATGTTTTGCTTTTTTTTTTTTTTTTCCTGACACAGTGTAATTTTATTTTATTTATTTTTTTTACATCCCTTTTTTATTATCATCATATTCTTCTTTATATTACATTGAATTACATATAACTTTACATTGTATTACATTACTTTTTCAAAAGGGAATGCCATGCATGTCAGTCAGTACAGAGACATTAATCTCCCCGCTTCAACATTCAATATCTTTTCTATGTTTTCCCCAATCATTATTATTATTCTAATTATTTTTTAAGACAGTCCATCGCTATTTCTCATGTTGCTTGTACAAATACTTTGCCCATCATGAAATACTTCTCAGACAAATCCTGTTGAGAATACTATACATGTCAACATCAACAGTTAATAAGCCATATCTGTTTCTCACTAATGTCCTGCCTCTCTATTGTTCATTTGTTATCTTTCTCTATCCTCTTCTCTTCACTTCCCCCATTCCACACTGTCCTATTCTCATTAAGTACCTTCACTGCTTTTATGTCCTCCAATTTTTTTTCACTTTCATAGAATGCTGATAGTCGGTATATATTGAGTGGATACATACAATATCTTTCTTTCATATCCTGGCTTACTTCACTCAACAATATATCCTCCGTATCTGACCACTTTCTATCAAATTCCAGGGCCTTGTTATTTTTTATGGCTGAGTAGTATTCCATAGAGTATATATACCACACTTTTCCAATCCATTCATCAGTTTGTGGACATTTAGGTTGGTTCCATGTCTTGGCAATTGTGAATAATGCTGCAATAAACATTGATGTGCAAGCACTTTTCTGACTGAGCGTTCTCCTGTCTTTTGGGTAAATACCCAGAAGTGGGATTACTGGATCGAATGGTAGTTCTATTTGTAGATCTTTGAGGAACCTCCATATTGTTCTCCACAGTGGTTGAACTAGTTTACATTCCCACCAACAGTGTAGGAGGGTTCCCTTTTCACCACATCCCCGCCAACACTTATCACTTTTTATATTCTTAATCTTTGCCATTCTGACAGGGGTTAGGTGGTATCTCATTGTAGTTTTTATCTGCATCTCCCTTATGATGAGGGATGTTGAGCATTTCCTCATATGCTTTTTGGCTATTCGTATGTCTTCCTTAGAGAGACTTTTGTTCAGCTCATTTTCCCACCTTTTAATTGGGTTAATCATTTTTTTTCGCATAAGGCACTTGAGTTCCCTATGTATTCTGGTTATCAGTCCCTTGTCTGAGGCATATTTAACAAAAATATTTTCCCATTCTGAGGGTTGTCGGTTCACACTTGTTACTGTGTCCTTTGCTGTGCAGAAACTTCTTAGTCTAATATAGTCCCACTTGTCTATTTTAGGGATTATTGCCTGTGCCTTGGGAGTCTTATTTAAGAAGTCTTTGCCTACTCCAATGTCCCCCAGAGTTTCCCCAGCATTTTCCACCAGTAGTTTTATTGTTTGAGGTTTTAGGTTAAGATCTTTGATCCATTTTGAGTTGACTGTTGTTAGTGGTGAAAGATGGGGGTTCAGTTTCATCTTTCTGCAGGTGGATACCCAGTTTTTCCAGCACCATTTACTAAAGATGTTTTCGTTTTCCCAATGGATTGACTGATATCCTTTGTCAAAGATCAGTTGGCTGTAAGCTTTGGGGATTATTTCTGGGGTCTCTATTCTCTTCCATTGGTCCACATGTCTGTTTTTATGCCAATACCATGCTGTTTTGATGACCACAGCTTTATAGTATATCTTGGGATCAGGGAGTGATATGCCTCCTACTCCACTCTTCTTGCGCAGGATTGCTTTTGCAATACGAGGTCTTTTATGGTTCCAGACAAATTCTATGATTGCCCTTTCTAGATCTCTGAAGAATATCTCTGGTATTTCGATTGGAATTGCATTAAACATGTAGATTAATTTGGGTAGAATTGCCATTTTGATTATGTTAATTCTTCCAATCCAGGAGCATGGGATATCCTTCCACTTTTTTATGTCACTTTCAATGTCTCTTTTAAGATTTTCGTAGTTTTCTTTATAAAGATCTTTGACTTTCTTAGTTAGGTTTATCCCTAGGTATCTTATACACCTTGTGGCTACGGTGAAAGGGATTCCTTTCTTCAGCTCTGCTTCATTCAACTTGTTGTTCATAAATAGAAATGCTATAGATTTTTGGATATTGATTTTGTATCCTGCCACTTTACTGTATTCACTTATTACTTCAAGCAGTTTTTTCATGGATACCTTTGGGTCTTCTAAGTATACCATCATGTCATCTGCAAATAAAGATATCTTCAATTCTTCTTTGCCTATTTGAATGCCTTTAATATTGTTCTCTTCTCTGATTGCAATAGCTAAGACTTCCAGTACTATATTAAAGAGCAGTGGAGAAAGTGGGCAGCCCTGCCTAGTACCTGTTTTCAGAGGAAAAGCTTTCAGCTTTTCCCCATTCAGTATAATGTTAGCTGTAGGTTTTTCATAGATGGCTTTTATTGTGTTGAGAAATGACCCTTCTATACCAATCTTACTGAGAGTCTTAATCATAAAAGGATGCTGTATTTTATCAAATGCTTTCTCCGCATCAATTGAGATGATCATATGGTTTTTATCTTTCTTTCTGTTAATGTGGTGTATTACATTTATGGTCTTGCGTATATTGAACCATCCTTGCATCCCTGGTATAAAGCCTACCTGATCGTGATGAATGATCTTTGTTATATGTTGTTGGATACGATTTGCGAGTATTTTGTTGAGAATTTTCGCATCTATATTCATCAATGATATTGGTCTGTAGTTTTCCTTTTTTGTCATATCCTTATCTGTTTTGGGGATGAGGATGATGGAGGCTTCATAAAATGAATTTGGAAGGTTTCCTTCCTTTTGAATCTTTAGAAATAATTTTAGTAGGATAGGGGTTAACTCTTCCTTAAAAGTTTTGTAGAATTCACAAGTGAAGCCATCTGGGCCTGGGCTTTTCTTTGTTGGGAGGTTATTTATTACTGATTCAATCTCCTGGCTTGTTATAGGTCTATTCAGGTTCTCTATGTCTTCCTGATCCAATCTTGGTAGATTATATGCATCCAGGAATTTGTCCATCTCCTCCAGGTTATCTTGTTTGTTGGCGTAAAGTTGCTCATAGTATCCTCTAATGATATTTTGTATTTCTGCTATGTCTGTGGTAATATTGCCTGTTTCATCATATATTTGATTAATCTGGTTTCTTTCTTTCTTCTTCTTAATCAGTCTAGCCAATGGTGTGTCGATCTTGTTAATCTTTTCAAAGAACCAGCTTTTGCTTTCATTTATTTTCTGTATGGTTCGTTTATTTTCTATTTCATTTATTTCTGCTCGAACCTTTATTATTTCTTTTCGCCTGGCATTTTGGGGATTTGTTTGTTGTTGTTTTTCCAATTCTCTGAGGCATGATGATAAGTTATCTAGTTGCCATCTTTCTGTCCTTTTCTTATGTGCACTAATTGCTATGAATTTTCCTCTTATGACTGCTTTTGCTGTGTCCCATAGATTCTGGACACTTGTGTACTCATTATCATTAGTTTCCATAAATTTTTTTATTTCAGCCTTAATTTCTTCAGTAGTGAAGAAGTCATTCAGAAGTAGGTTGTTCAGTTTCCATGTGTTCGTGTATTTTCGGGGTTGTGTCTTGAAATTCATCTTGAGTTTAATTCCATCATGGTCAGAGAAGATGCTGGGTACAGTTTCTATGCCTTTGAATCTATAAAGGCTTGATTTGTGTCCTAATATATGATCTATCTTTGAAAAGGTTCCATGTCGGGGTGAGAAAAATGTATATGTTGTGGATGTAGGGTGGAAAGTTCTATAGATATCTGTCAAGCCCATTCCATTTATAGTATCATTTAAGTCCTGTATCTCTCTATTTATTTTCTGTCTAGAAGACCTGTCTATAGGAGATAATGGGGTGTTGAGATCTCCAACAATTATAGTATTTCTCCCTATCTCTCCTTTTAGCTCCAACAGTCTTTCCTTCACATATTTAGGCGCACCTGAGTTGGGTGCATAGATATTTATAAGGGTTATGTCTTCTTGCTGGATTACCCCATTTACTATTATATAATGCCCTTCTTTGTCTCTTCTTACAGTCTTTGTCTTGAAATCTATTTTGTCTGAGATCAATATCGCTACTCCAGCCCTTTTTTCGATTTCCATTTGCATGAAGTATCTTTTTCCAGCCCTTGACTTTTAGTCTATGTATGTCTTTATCCATAAGGTGAGTTTCTTGTAGGCAACAGATAGAGGGTTTCTGTTTTCTTATCCAGTCAGCCAGTCTATGTCTCTTTACTGGAGAATTTAATCCATTGACATTCAATGTAATTATCGATATTTCCGTACCTGATCCTATCATTAAGTGAGCCATTTTCTTGGTTGCTCTTTGTTCTCATATAACTGTCTCTGATTTTTTAGTTTTCCTGGTATAATACTCCCTTCAGAACCTCTTGAAGAGCTGGTCTGGAGTTGGTAAATTCCTTCAAATTTTGTTTATTCGAGAATGTTTTTATCTTTTTTTCCCATATGAAAGATAATTTTGCCGGGTATAATATTCTTGGTTGAAATTGTTTTTCACTCAACACTTTTACTATGCTTCCCCATTCTTTCCTTTCTTGCATTGTTTCCGCCGAAAGATCCGATGTTAGCCTGATGGGGTGACCTTTGTAAGTAACCTGGCGTTTCCCTCTTGCCAACTTTAGTATCTTGTCTTTGTCTGTTGTTTTTGCCAGTCTGGCTATAATGTGCCTTGGAGAGGATCTTCTTGGGTTGATTCTACCCGGGGTCCTATGTATTTCCTGGGTCTGGATATTTGAGTGCCTTTCTAGATTTGGAAAGTTTTCTTCCAGGATCTCATGGAATAAATTATCTAGGCCCTTATTATTTTCTTCCTCTTCTGGAATACCTATTATCCGGATGTTGGGGCGCTTGATAGTATCCAGTATTCCTCGTATATTATCCTCATTTTTCATGGTTGTTTTCTCAATCTTCTTGATGCTTTTTTCTAGGTCAGATGTTTTGTCTTCTACGTTAGATATTCGATCTTCTGCCTGGTCTAACCTACTTTTAATACTTTCGGGAGGTTTTGATTTCCTGTATCACATTCTTCATTCCTAGAAGTTCCATCTGGTTCTTGTTTAAGGTATCCATTTCTTCTTTCAAGTCATTGAAGGATTTCCTCATCTCCTGGAGCTCCTTGTCTCTTTTCTCTTCCATCTCAGTTAGTTTGGTCACTACAAATAATCTGAATTCCTTATCAGACATGTCCACGACGTCCACTGTATTGACTGTGGGTGATGTAGGCTTGATGATTTCCCTTGAGGGAGAGGCCTTTTGTTGGTTGCTCATATTTCTGGAGCCTCTGCGATTGTTCTTAGTCATTAGGTATTCTATATGTTTCTTCCTAACTGATTGTTAATAGTTGTACAGGCTTAGAAAATTGATGATTTCCCTTATGGTTGGCCTACCTGTTGCTCACAATTACCATTAACTGTTGCCACTACCCTGGATGGCCCAAAGTCCTCACTGTCTCTAAGGACAGGTGAGCCTACAATTGACTGAATAAGCAACACCCCAAGAGCAAAGAAAAACAAACTGAAAAAAGGAAATCGCGCCACGCGCTATTCAAATCACCAGAATTCAGAGTCCAAAGGCTAGTGGGAAAGTGTCAGAAGATGAGTGACAGGACCAGGTTGGTCAGGTCTGGAGCCTGAGTCCGCCTGGTGCCCGGAACTGCTGGCCGGCTCGATCCGGATTGCGGGTGGGGTGGGGTGGGAGTTCGCCTTAAAGTCCCAGTCAACCAACCTGGGGTCCAAGGAGGAGAAACGGTGGGGATGCGTGGAGATTCGGAAAGGTCGGGCCTGCAGCCTCAGTCCGCCTGGTGCCCGGAACTGCTGGCCGGCTCGATCCGGATTGCGGGTGGGGTGGGGTGGGAGTTCGCCTTAAAGTCCCAGTCAACCAACCTGGGGTCCAAGGAGGAGAAACGGTGGGGATGCGTGGAGATTCGGAAAGGTCGGGCCTGCAGCCTCAGTCCGCCTGGTGCCCGGAACTGCTGGCCGGCTCGATCCGGATTGCGGGTGGGGTGGGGTGGGAGTTCGCCTTAAAGTCCCAGTCAACCAACCTGGGGTCCAAGGAGGAGAAACGGTGGGGATGCGTGGAGATTCGGAAAGGTCGGGCCTGCAGCCTCAGTCCGCCTGGTGCCCGGAACTGCTGGCCGGCTCGATCCGGATTGCGGGTGGGGTGGGGTGGGAGTTCGCCTTAAAGTCCCAGTCAACCAACCTGGGGTCCAAGGAGGAGAAACGGTGGGGATGCGTGGAGATTCGGAAAGGTCGGGCCTGCAGCCTCAGTCCGCCTGGTGCCCGGAACTGCTGGCCGGCTCGATCCGGATTGCGGGTGGGGTGGGGTGGGAGTTCGCCTTAAAGTCCCAGTCAACCAACCTGGGGTCCAAGGAGGAGAAACGGTGGGGATGCGTGGAGATTCGGAAAGGTCGGGCCTGCAGCCTCAGTCCGCCTGGTGCCCGGAACTGCTGGCCGGCTCGATCCGGATTGCGGGTGGGGTGGGGTGGGAGTTCGCCTTAAAGTCCCAGACAACCAACCTGGGGTCCAAGGAGGAGAAACGGTGGGGATGCGTGGAGATTCGGAAAGGTCGGGCCTGCAGCCTCAGTCCGCCTGGTGCCCGGAACTGCTGGCCGGCTCGATCCGGATTGCGGGTGGGGTGGGGTGGGAGTTCGCCTTAAAGTCCCAGTCAACCAACCTGGGGTCCAAGGAGGAGAAACGGTGGGGATGCGTGGAGATTCGGAAAGGTCGGGCCTGCAGCCTCAGTCCGCCTGGTGCCCGGAACCAAGAATTCTTTATATATTCTGTATATAGGTCTCTAATCAGGTACATTAATATATTTTCTCCTGATTGCTGACTTGTAATTTTATTTTCTTCATGGTACTATTTGATAGATTATTTTTGAAAAAGAGAGAGAGAGAAAAAAAATTGGGAACCAGCAGTTAGTGTAATGGCTATGTCACTGGACTCCCATGTAGTCTACTGCAGTTCGCGTCCCGGACCTGGTGGTTTAAAACTCACGCCAGGTGCATGTGCGTGCGTTCCCAAGATCCCGAGAAGATAATGGAGGAGAAGGGATTGCGACATGGCCATCCCCCTTGGGGGATGATTTTTCGCTTTCTGTCTCTCTGTCTCTTGTCTGTCTGGTGAGCGCACATGCCCTATAGCAAAAACCTCTCCAAAAAAAAAAAAAATTTTGCTATAGGACATGTGCACTTGCTAGACAGAGATAGAGAGACAGAAAGAGAGAAATCACCCCCCAGGGGGGCTGACCACACCGGAATCCCTTCTTCTCCATTCTCCTCTCAGGATCTTGGGCACACATGCACACGAACCTAGCATGAGTTTTAAGCCACCAGGTTTGGGACTTGAACTGCAGTTGACTACGTGGGAATCCAGCCATGTAACCATTACGCCATCTGCTGGTCCCATCTTGATAAATTTTTAATAATGCTATTTAATAGTTTTTAAAATGAAGAGATGCAAGTCATCTGTTTTGTCTTTTTTTCTCTTCTTGATTGTGCTTTGGTGTATTACTTGAGTAAACACTTAATCCAAGGTCACAAAAATTACATCACATACTATAATGAACTGTAACATTTACGTGAAAAATATAACTCATTATGTGTATATATATATATTCTGTCAACCCAAGCGGGGGAAAAAAAAAACTGAGGGAAAGTATGAAGTATGTAAAGTAAAAAGATATATTTGAGCCAAAGTTGAGGTCTGTGGCATGGGTATCACAATTCAAGTGACCATGTATATAAGCACCAAGGACTTACAGGTTTTAGGCAATAATCATGAACAGAGAAGGAGATTAGGTCCTTATTATTCAAAGCCATATGTTTGTCAAAAGACTACAATAAGGGTTCTGGGATGTCTAAATACTACACCAAAGGGAGGTTGATGGCCTCATTGTTATTCAGGGTCAGCATGCTTAGTTCTAAATAAAGTGTGAAGACAGTGATTTCTACACAAGGCTGTAACTGTTAGAAGTATGGATATAGAATGGTACAGCAAGATCCTAGGCCTCTTAACTATAACCACCTTGCCTTCCTCAGGTGGACTGCTAGTTCTTCTTTCTCATGGCTTGTAACTTGAGCTTCCAGTATTAGTGCTTACATTTGAGTGCATTTTCCATTCAGAGGATGGAAACATATGTGTGTGTGTGTGTGTGTGTGTGTGTGTGTGTGTATAATTTGAGTCTATTTGAGTGTGAATATCCAAATTTCCCAGCATAGTCTGTTGAATAGACTATTCCTTATTCATTGAAATTTCTTGGAACCTTTGTTGGAGTCAGTTTACTAAAAATGATAGTTTTGATTGTTGAGCCTTTATGTGCCTTCCCATGACACAGTATGACTCTGTAATTGTGTAATTGTCAGTGCCTCAGTCTGGATTAGTGTGACTTTGTAGTAAGGCTTGTCATTGACAACGTGAATCAGCCAATACTGTTTTTTATTTTTAAGATTATGTTGGGGATTCACTTCCCTTTCTATTTCCAGATTAAGTTAAAGATATCACTATTTATTCTGTAAAAAGTCTATTGGGCATGGGAAAGAACTGTATTTAATTTTCATGTTAATTCATGGAATAATGCCATCATAATATTATTTACTGTGATCCTGAGACAGTGCCAATCTATTTACTCACTCCTTTTTGGGGTGTTGGCCAGTAGTGCAGTGGTTAAACATTGGGCATAGAAAGCTGAATCCCACAAGGTTAACCATTGTTCAAAACCTGGATCTAGTGACTTGAAAAACACACAGGATGAACATGCACACCCCAGATTTTGATTGTGCTGTGAACATGCCCATTAGGATATTCTCTCTCTCTCACTAATGCAGGTGTCCCTGGCAATCAAATTTTTTAGAGGGAGATTTTTACTATAGGTCATGTGCACTCACTAGAGAAACATAAAGTGAGAAATCGGCCCCCAGAGGGGATGGCCAAACTTCATTCTCTTCTCAAGATTTTGGGCACACATACACATGCACCCAGCATGAGTTTAAAACCTTTGAATCTGGGAATCAAACTGCAATTGGCCATGTGGCAGTACAGTGATGTAACCATTACACCATCTGCTGGTCCCAAATGTCACCAATTATTCAATAAACAATTGGTTCTACAGGTTTCAGTTTATATATTTATTAAAACCATTACTCATTATATAAACTAGGTAACAGAAAAAGTTCAAAATGTTATCGTAGCTGAGTCATTCTTTAAAATGAATTCAAAGAAGGCTAAAATCAAGAACTTTGTAAAGCTTATAAATCACAAAATCATTGACTTTATCATTTCTTCATGTTTAAACATCTCTTTCAAATTTCGTTTTCTTCTTCCTTTTTTTTTTTTTTTTTGAGAGAGGTTTTTGCTATAGGGCTCATGCACTCGCCAGACAGACAGAGAGACAGAGAGATAGAAAGCGAGAAATCACCCCCCAGGGGGGATGGCCATGCCGCAATCCCTTCTCCTCCATTCTCCTCTTGGGATCTTGGGCATGCACGCAAACGCGCCCGGCATGAGTTTAAGCCACCGGGTCCGGGACGCGAACCGCGGTCAACTACATGGGAGTCCAGCGACACAGCCATTACGCTAACTGCTGGTCCCTCTTCTTTCTTTTTTAAGAACTTATTTCTTTAAGCACAGTACAGTAGTAAAGTCTTAAAAGAACTTTCAGTGAATAAGTTAAAGTTTTCTTTTTCTACCTCTTCCTAATGAGCTATTGTTATGTCCAATTTGACCTATTTCTAACTAGACCAAAGATTGATTCCCTAGGTCTTTCCAGATTATAAACTTTTTATCTCCCACAGTCCTCTACATAGAAATGAGAAATCCTTCTTTCATTGGCTATGCTTATTATCTTTGTTTTTAAAAATCCATCCTCATTAATTTGTGAGACATTTTGTTGTCTGATTTTGAATCACTTTGTTTTCCTTTAGAACTGCACTTCACAGTCAGGAATGTCATAGACAATTCAGTACATACTGACAGCAGAGGGTGACCAGGGTCCATTTCCAAGCTGAGGAGAGGGAGCCACATGTGATTTCAACTAACAAGGAGGGAAGAGACTCTTCAACTTTCCCTCATAGCTTCTGTCCAACACAAAGCAGTGCCATGGAGAGTGGTGGTGATGTCAGTTCAAAAGGGGCTTGAGGAGGGGAAGGAAAGGCAGCTCCTCTCTATTAAGCTGTGGGAGAATGAACATGGGGAGAGCTAGAATTTCTCACCAAAGGCCAATCTCAGAGGGATGTAGGGAGTCAAGACCTATGCTTTGGCCAAGAATGGGAGCACAAGAGTTGGGGGACAGGATGACCATGGCTTGTAAAGGGGCATCAATTAGACTTTAATATGAAAATTTCGGTGCAGACAAAGCACCACACACACTTAGCAGTGTCCCTGTAGGCTTCAACCTGAAACCACATCTCCACTAAGGAGCACCCACACTAAAGGGCTGCTGCTGGGAGGACATGGGAAGGGGATGGAGGAGAAGGTGGAGCCCTCAGTCCATATGATCAGCAGTAAGGTGATCCTGAGATGTATCTTTTCCAGCCCAGTTGAATAAGCCCCACCAGTTATGAAAGGAATCAATTTAATACACAATTTTAGGCCAGATGTACAGCAGTGTGGACAGTGGTTACACTAGGCAGGATGATTGATTCTAGCACAACTCATATATTCAATGAACAAAAAAGTCAGCATCATGGAAAGTACTTAAGACAAATTTTCTTTGAATGTGAGCTTCCTTTCAAGTACTTTAAGGTCTACAAAACATTTATGGAAAAGTTACTACTGTGGAAAGTGAAGATCACCTTAATTGAATGGGTGTGGTAGGCTGTAGTTGCTCTCTTTGATTAATTGCTAAGACACTGTCCTTTGGGTGGCTAAAGAAGTTTCCTATTTCCTTCAGATGCCATTAGGCATCAAAGCTCTTGCAGGACATTGATGATCTTTGAGTTGTGCCATTTCAATAGCACCTATGTGGCTCCTGGGTTCACCAACTCCATTAGGACTATTAACTCCACTCAAATTCATTTTTGTTATAAATCTTAAAAAGGGGTGATTCCAGACCTTTAGGGCCACATTCTGCTTTAATGTTGCATATTCGGTTTTCATGAACTGTGCTTGGAAGCAGTTACCCTCCCTGTCCATCACTCAGTGCCTGTCTTGTCTGTCCTGGACTCCAGCTAATCATGCCACTCTGCTGCTATCTGGCCTTCTTTGAGCTCTTTCAAAAGTCAAAATTTGCAAGTTACTTTTACTTTTGAGTCCATGGGGCCTGCCATCTTTGCATCTCTGTCTCTCGAAGGTCAGCCCCTACATCACTTTCCACCGTCCCTTTTGCCAGATGCATGAGTGCAGCCCCAGCAAGGGAAGGCAAGGCCAGGGACCAGCCTCTGCTCTCCAGGATGGCCACACTCAGTAGCACACATGTGTCACAAGACCACAGTCAGGAAGGCAAGACCAGGAGTGAGGATGAGAAAGGGAGCTCTGAGGACAAGAGCAGCTCACTAAACAGTGATGAGGACCCTGATGAGCCATCTGAACCTTGTTAAGGTCTAAGAAGAAGCTCAAAAAGAAGTGCAAGGACAAGAGAGTCCCATGCAAGAAAGAGATCAGGTTGAGAAAACCAAGACACAGTTCTTTGATAAGCTCAGCAAGTTCCAGAAAGACTGAAAAGCAGCAACCTGCAGATGCTGAAGAGCTGCTGCTCCAATGCCAAGAGAGGCAGCAAGGAAGCCTAGAGTGGAAGCCTCCTTACGGCCTTGCTGCTGAAACAGAGAGGACACAGCTGGACACTCCCAGGAATGAGGACATGGCTCTGGATTTCCAGTCATGGAGAAAAGTCATGGAAGGAAATCTGATCTCCAATTAAGCAGATGCTCATGATTAAGCTCCAGACCCCAGTGCCCTGTCTCCTGACAGCAGCTGAGAGGATGGGGGTGAAAGTTGTGCTTTTTTTTTTTTTTTTTTTTTTTTTTTTTTTTTTTTGCTATAAGGCGTGTGCACTCGTCAGAGAGACAGAGAGAGACAAAGAGACAGAAAGCGAGAAATCACCCCACAGGTGTGGATGGCTATGCCACAATTCTTTCTCCTCCATTTTCTCTAGGGATCTTGGGCATGCACGCACATGTGCTCGGCATGAGTTTAAGCCACTGGGTCCAGGACTCAAACTGCGATCGACTACATGGGAGTCCAGCAACATAGCCATTACGCAAACTGCTGGTCTTGAAAGTTTTGAACTGGAGACCAGAAAGTGTTTGGGGGAAACGGCCAAGAAGCTGGTGAGCAGTTCTAGGTCCAGGAGCCAAAAGGCATGGTGGACCCTAGGCCAACCTCCTTCCCTGAGATGACTTTACTCTCAGATCAAGCTGTCCAGCCCTCAGGTTGCTGACCATGGGAAGTAAGACATCATGGAAAGGGGGTCTCTGGGATAAAGAGATTGGGGAGCTGTGGGCCAGCTGGCACTGGACCCCCATAAGGTCTTGCCCATCCCAGGCTTCCCTCCCCTGCTCTTGACGTAGGAGTTATACTTTTGAAAAGAGCATTTGCTTGGGTGCAAGCAAGCCAGCTTCTTCAGCCCCCACCTTGGGTTGCATCTACAGGGACCTCCTTCTTCCTGTTCAGGGAGGCCCAGGTCAGCTACAGCCCAGTATTCAAAGGCCACACTATCTCAGAAGAAGGAAAGGATCAATGGCCACACAAGAGGGCCCAGGTTGACCTGGGTTTACATGACAGGAGGAATTCAGGGTCAGGGGAAAACATTTTAGATCTGAGGAATCATCAGAGGTCACTAGAGGGATGACTCAGACCAGGCGGCCTTGGGCAGAGGTAAGGTCAGTGAAACCTCTGTATAAGAAGGGCAGAAGCCGGTCATGAAAGGCAATGTCCTGCAGCAGTGAGCACATTGGATTGCCACCATCACATTTGTGGAATGCAGTACATGTGTGTGTGGTTCTGTGTGTGTGTGTGTGTGTGTGTGTGTGTGTGTATGTGTGTGTGTGTAGGGGAGATGACTGCGATTCAAAAGAAACAGGATAGAGCCTGTGATGCACCACCCTGCACACACATACACCACAGCAAACCCATGTTATTCAACACATGCATTATGTTAGCTGTGCTTAAATGTTTTTGGAAAGTGTTGTCATGGGCATTGCTAACTGCAGTGTTTTGCAGTCTACACGCAGGACTCAGATGAGCAGACCTTTTGTTCTCATCACAGCCAGATTCAGAGAGGCCGAGACTGATGCTCTCAGGTACTTCCTGGTGGAAATACCCAGCTGTGACCAGCATGCCCAGATAAGACAGCCTGCTGCCACCCTTCCCAGGCATTACTGGAGTGCCCAAAGGTGGCAGCTGGGCAGCTCCTGCTTGGCACTTTTTATATAAAAGACCCCATTCCATAAAGTCCAGTATCTTCAGAAACTATAGTCCCAGCTTTGAGGGGAATAATTTGTCAAAGCACAATGACCGATTTGCACAGAGGACCTTTCCCTGTTGCGTGTAGAGACCCAAGTGAGATACCAGCAGTGGCACCTCTACTCTCAGCCCTGAGCATGGATCCTGGACATCTACCTTGTTCAAACATGACATGATTCCACATCCCAGTGAGTTTCTTGGCACCAGCGTTACTGTTTAATTTTCTGTGGTAGTTGTTTTTTATTTAGCCATACAGCACATGCACTCTAGAGAGAGACAGAGAGGGAAAGTAAGAAACCTCCCTCCTGGAGGGATGACCACCCTGCAAACTCTTCTCCTTCATTATCCTCTCGGGATTCAGGGCAGGCACACACACACACCCTGAATGATCCACAAGCTGTGTATGGATCTGAGCATCACCAGGAGAAGCCCAGACCACGACATCTGTAGAAAAAGCCTTTCGCCTCTGGGGGTCTTGAACCTTCATAGCATTTGTGGCCTACACTAAGAGAGGGCATCATATTGTGAGCCACAACCGGTAGCTCACACCCCTAACAGAGTCCCACCCAGGAGTGCAACCAGTGTACTCACACCCACCAATTCAAGGGTGCTGGCTAATTCATGACCCCTAACCTTCAGTGCTATGGTACACCTGCCTGATGTCCCTGTCTTCCTGCACATGCTTAGCAGAGTCTGAGGTCACATAACCATGAGAGAAACATAAGATGGATGTCCCCACTAGGACAGCTGGACAGCAGCTCACCCCTCTCTCATCACATACCCCATCCTGACACAAGGGATTGTTCCCTCCTTCCTCTGTGCTGCACCTCTTCAGGACGACCCTCAGCCAGGCCAGGAGAAGCGAAAGCAGGTCGTGACCTGCACTAACTTAGCTGAAAGGGAGGCAAGAGTCAGGAAAGAGTCGACAGTCCTTGTGGTGGATTTGAATCTCTCTCTGTGATGAGCCACTCATTCTTTCACATCAGACACACCAAGCCTCTTCAGAATTGGAATAACCTTCCTGGCCCCGTGTCCTGACAGCGGTCTCAGTCCTGGGTTGGTCTTGTTTATTAGTGACTGTTACTATTAGATCTCCCGGGGATGTTTGAATAGCTCCACTCTTCTCAGTAGGAAGACCCTCCTTCACTTGGCTGTTTTCCCAGGGGCCTATTTCAGAACAATTTTATGACCTGATGCTGCAGGTGAGCCACTAGATGCAACAGGTTGGCTGAGCTGGGCCTGTCTCACATGGCAGGATTCAGAGGAAATAAAACAGACTATGGTGGAATGCGACTTGAAACAAGGATTCTGTTGTGTATGCTTGGTTCTCAGGGTACGGTGTCCATCAGACACCTGCTGGGGGCCCACTGGAGATGCGATAGTGTCCCTCACCTTGGGAGGTAACTTGGCAGTGTGTCCCAAAGACATCATGGAAATCTGGGGGCTCATTATGGCCAGCACATCCCTGGAGGCCCCACCACAGCATTCACCACAGCAGACTCAGTGCTAAGAAAAGACAGGGCTCTAACTGATGGACTCTTAACCTCCCCTCATCTGTGAAGACACAACTGCGTGGCTGTGGGCACATTACCTGAGAGCTGTATTCATGGCTCTCAGGACTTAACCTCCCATCTCACACAAATGCCCTGAGAACCTTATTCTAGGGAGTTCAGGTAGCAGGGTCCAAAGGGGTCTCTGGGCAGGGCAGACTGGTCCTCATGTGGTCCATTAATGTGTCACCTCTGCCAGCTAAGCCCAGCTCCATACTGGATACCAGGAACCAGGAACCCCTTCTCCTTGCTGTCTGAGGATGGGTTGGGGGCACATAGTAAAGGTCCTTGGTTCACTTGGTGTCACAAGTTTGAGATTCAGGAGGTTCAGGGATCTGAGCTCCAGGTGGACCACACTGACTGATGAGCATTGCTTTAATTACCTGTCCTAAAGTCAGGGTGAGGTTTACAGGCAGGTGAATTGGGGGCACTCCAGGCTTTCCCCCCAGTGTGTGCACTGTGCTTTCTCTGGGGCCCTGATCCCAGCAGCTATCTTCTTGAGGACTTGCTACAGCCACCAGGACTGGGACTTGGCAAGCTGGTCTCAGGGTGAATGTGGCCTGAGAGGTGACTACAGGGCATTCAGTTGTGGAGACCACAAGGAGGACTCACCACCATGTCTCCAGGTCCTCAAACTGTTCTGAGTGGGAGATGGGTGTGGGGCTGTCGCCTGGTTCCCTCTGGGGATCCCTTTTGCCCTGAGGCCAATCCATAGGTTATATGTCATAGCTCAGCTTACCTGGTAGTGCGCATTAGGCAGGGGAAGGGGTAACACTATAGAGAGGGGACCACAAAGAAGTCAGATTCTTCCTCACTCAGTCTTGAGGTAATTTCTTACCATATGCTGATATTTTGTTCCTTACAAGTGAGAAACTGCATCCAGGCAGCCCTTAAGGGGAAGGGATTGCACAGCTTGGTCCATGGACAGAGATCTGGGAACCATCGGGCTACTGACCACACAGGCCAACAATTCCCAATATAATGCAGCACACTGGAAGGTTCATGAAAGAGGGGGATAATGTCTATGTTTCACTTAACCTCAAGCTTCTCATGGAGAGGATGAGAACATGAGACTAAGACAGAAAGTGACTCTCCCTGGACCAAGATGGAGGAACCAGATCTAGTCAGAGCTGTTTTTTCTCTTTGACTCTCCCTTTTCTTTTTTTTTATTTTTCATTTCAATTTATTTATTTGCATTCATTCACTGTACATCATTACAACATACAAAATGAGATTTTCCATCTAGAGTACACTGTATATTGTCTCAATCAAGCACATCAACAAACATGTTATTGTCAGCAAATCATTTTCCATTTCGTTTTTACTGCATGTTTTGCTTTTTTCCCCCATCCTTGATTCCCTATCTCTTACTCTCTGCCATCTACCACTTTCCTCCCACACTGTCTCTTGTATCTATGTTTGCTTTCTAAACTGTTTTCCCCCCACATTTTATTGAATTACTAAAGACCTTAATTAATCTAAATATTTTCATAGCAAACACAGGTGATATATACATTTCCATGAACACAAGTCTAACTTTACACATCCTATAAAGTAGCACCTAGCCGGGGCTATATATCTTACTGCAGTCATTGAATAGATATTTTTTCCTGAAACTTTTTTTTTATAACTTAATTTACATTCTTTCCCTAAGGATCATCACAGAATACAAAATGTGATTTCCCATCCAGTATATACTGCATAGTGACTTAATCATTCATGTTATAAAAAAATTTCCATTTCTGGTTCCTAGAATTATTTTTACCCCTCTTTCTGACCCTCTGTCCTATCCCACCCTCTCCTCACACTATCTCTGGAGTCTACAATTGTCTTTCATTCCTTTCCCACCCACATTGTATTGATCACTCAATTTCTTACATAATCTAACTACCTTCAATGGTGAGTTCACTCATTATTATTAAGAAAACGAGTTTTAACTTAAATCAATGCAATACCAAGGAATTTTGCTTAAAGCCAGGAAACAGGTTAGGATTCTGTTCAAATGGTAGGTGCATGAACCTATCAGTCTCATGTACTTTTATCTTCTGTTCTGGTTCAATTTTCCTGATTAAATTCTGGGATATAATATTCAACCGCAGACTTGTACCTACAATTAGGTTGGCCACTTTCTTAGTTTTTGAATTCTTATTTCTGTGACTGTATTTAGTTTTCCTGACATAGCACACCCTTGAGAACTTCTTGGAGATCTGGTCTGGTGCTGGTAAATTCTTTCAGGTTTTGTTTATCTGAGAATGTTCTTGTCTTTTCTTCTCACATGAAAGATAATCTTGCTGGGTACAGTATTCTCAGCTGAAATTGCTTTTCTCTTAACACTTTGAATATATTTTCCCATTCTTTCCTCGCTCACATTGTTTCCAATGAGAGATCTGCTGTTAGCCTGATGGGATGTCCTTTGTAGGTAACTTGATGTTTTTCTCTTGCCAATCTTAGTATCTTGTCTTTGTCTGTGGTTTTGGTCAACCTGGCTATAATATGTCTTGGAGAAGATCTTCTTGGGTTGATTCTATTTGGGGTCCTTTGTATTTCTTGGGACTGGATCTTCGAATGCCTCTCTAGGTTTGGAAAGTTTTCTTGCAGGATTTCATGGAATAGATTATCAATGCCCTTATGGACCTCTTCACCTTCTAGAATGCCAATTATCTGGATGTTTGGACGTTTGATGGTATCTAGTACTTCTTGTATATTATTCTCAAATTTTTGGGCCATGTTCTCAGTCTTTGTGGTGGATTTTTCCAGGCCAGCCATTTTCTTTTCTACATCTGAGATTCTAATTTCTGAATGATCTAGTCTGCTCTTAATACTTTCAAGGGAGATTTTAACTTCTTGTATTATAGACTTCATCTCTAACAGTTCCGTTTGAGCCTTTTGTAAAGTGTGTAGTTCCTCTTTTAGATCTTGCAAGAATATCCTCATCTCCTGGAACTCGTCAACTTCTTTCTCCTTTCTCTTTGGCAGTTCATTATCTCTCTTCTCTTCCATCTCTGTTAGTTTCGACATTATGAATGCTCTAAATTCCTTATCAGACAGTTCCATGATTTTCACCAAACTGCTTGAGGATGAAGAAGAGTTACTCTTTTCCTTTGGAGGAGAGGTATTTTCTTGTTTTCCCATATTTCTTGTTATCCAGCGGTGATTTCTTGTCATCTGATGGATGGTGTGTTTCTTTCAAATTCTTGAAGTTCAGTCTGAATGTTCAGGAGCAAGCAGACAGAGGTGATCTAGAATCTCTTTGCTGTTCTCTTGTGATCGCACTAGCTTGTTTGCTGGAGGCTGAATTATCAGTAGAAAGTCTTCATTTCTCCTGTGCCTTGCAATACCTAGTTCCAACTCTCCCTTTTCTAGTTCTTAATCTCTATGCATTAGTGATCTGTTTGTGACACCAGACCTTGGCTTACCAGGGAATGTGAATGTTCACAGGTCAGATAGGGGATGATTCTCCACAGAGAGTAGGTTCCAGAATAATCCCATCAGCAGACAGGGATGGGAATGTCCTACAAGGATCATAATTTGTCCATGGTCACACAAGTGGTCAGAAGGGATAGTAGGTCTAACAATAGCTCTGTCTCTCCACTCTTGGGACATTGACTACAGCCAAATTCTACCAAGGCCCCTGGGGGTGTCTCTGTGTGTGTCACTATGCACAGTTTGGATATAAACCATGTTGGAGGGGGAGCACTTGGTATCCTATGGGACTTCACATGTTGTAGTCTGAGGACAAGGGACCAGGAAGAAGATCCCAGGAAGTGACCTCACTTTTTTGACAGCAGACCCCAACAGAACCCTGAATCCAGGTAACCTGGCACCCACATTCCAGCAACAGCCCTACCAGGCTTATTTCTCCAAAGACCCTCGAGGGAGCAGCATGTTCCTACAGTGTGTCCCATGTCCCTGAGGCTCGGGCCTCTTCTCATTCCAGGCTGAGGACCTTAGGCAGCCCTGGAGGCACTGGGTAAGCTCTCAACCTCGATGCCTCTGGGCATTGCCTGGAAGAAGCCAAAGGTAACACAGGAGAGTCAGAGTTGGTCTGCACAGCCAAGGCCTCCCCTCAGATCCCACCTGGGATGACACATACCTATCTGGGGTGTGTGAGTGTGAGGAGGGACACAAAGAAGTTCCCTCTGGGCAGTGAAGATTAGGGGTTTTAGGGAGCTCTAAGGGACCATAAATATCATTGGTCACTGAGTGGTGGGGGGCTGGGCTCACTTTCTGTCTGATATTTGCCATGAGGTAGAGTAGACCCTTGTGCCATCCATATGGAGGTTCGGTCCACCCAGGCCTTTGGGTCCCCTAGGCAACAGAAGCTCACAGGGCTGAAGTGGGAGGACAAGGCAGGGCTTGACTCTCCCAGGCCTACTACATCTCTGTCCTTGCTGATTGGCATGCAGAACACTGGAAGAAGCTGATCAAAAGACCTGACCCTCTGCATTTCCAGGGAGAGGCGGGACCACCAGGGTCAGGACAGGGAGGAAGGGACTCCCAGCTAGTTCCAGATTGTTCAAAGGCCTCCTGCCCAGACTCCCACCAGAGGAATCCCATGACTCTCTCAAATCTTTGTCCCTAGAGAGGCCACAGGCCAGCACCCACAAGTCTGGGCTCCTATCCTCTTCCACCCCAACAACCAACCCAGCCTTGTTCAGTTAAAAGGTCACTTTGGGGTATTTGCAGGAAACTGAGAACACGCTCCATGCACAGTATTCCCACACATACTACAGTTTGTACTGTTTGTAGGTTTGAACTCTCATTCCTGTTGTCCTGATTATGCCAACTATAGTCAAGTTGCTAGGGAGCAACATTGGATTCACCACACCCAAGTGAAAAGGATGACTCCCACTGGGACTGACAAATGGCATAACCCTTTGCATAAGTCCTAGCTTGTCTGGGAACCCTGGGTTTCCCCCACACTTTTGGGTTTTAATGCACATCCTGCCTCAATGCACTGTTACTCTGGGGAAGGAGGCTGAGAGAAAACAAAACCCTAAAATCCCTCTCAGCCCAGGTAAATAAGAACCTACACATTCTAAAACAAAATAGAAGAGGCTTAGACCTCTTGTTCTTAAAACAGAGAGGCCTATGTTTGGCATTAAGTAAAGCTTGTTGTTTTTACAACAACCGGTCTAGGGTGATAAAGTTTAAACCAACTGAAAAAGAGGTCACAGGTGAGGAATAAACAATGAAAGAAAACTGGTTTAACAATTAATAATTATAAGTACCCATTATTGTCCCATTCTGGTACAATAAAAAGATTCAAACATTTGAATCCCAAGAAAAGCTAGTGGGGAATGTGATGGACTAAAACAGATTATAAGAAAAATAGTGTATGTGAGGCTAAGATGCATCCCTAGGCCTGCTTCACCCACCCCATAGAGTAGAGTAAAAATACAAGGATGTGGTTACATTTAACAAAAGACACACTGCTTTGCTTCTGTAAACTGCTAACAGATGGCTGGTAAAGGAATATAGCAACCCTTGTAGTCCTTCCTCCCTTGTAACCCCCCTCACCCCGACCCTTGCAAAGTGTTATGTTCCCTTGTGGTTTTTGTGCTTAAATGCTCTGCAAAGCTGTGGATCAGGGCTGCCTTCCCAAACACTACCTGCCAGTGGCAGGGGTGGTGGTCCTGGCCAAGATGGCAGTCTCTGGCCAGGAATAAAAGCTCCTAAAACTTTAATTTCTCGGTGATCTCAGTCTTCATAACATCTCATGCCTCAACAGAAGCTTCCGCCCAAAAATCATGAGATATAATTTTTTCCTCACATTCGCATAAACCTTTTTTAACATTGACCACATAATGGGGCATAAAACAAGCCTATACATATGCAAAGGCATAGAAACTATATCCAGCATCTTCTCTGACCATGATGCAATTAAACTTGATATTAATTTCAGCAAAAAACCCTAGAAAATACTCAAATGCATGGAAACTAAATAGCCTACTCCTGAATGACTTCACAGCTACTGAATAAATAAAGATTGAAATCAGAAGATTCATGGAAGCCAATGATAAGGAGTACATGAGTTTCCATAATCTATGGGACTCCACAAAAGCAGACATATGAAGGAAGCTCATAGCAATTAGTGCACATAAGATAATGGAAAGTTGGCAAATGGACAACTTAGCATCATGCCTCAGAGAACTGGAAAAGCAACAACAAAAAAATCCAAAAATCTCCAAGAGAAAAGAAATAATAGAGATTAGAACAGAAATAAGTGAAATAGAAAATAAACAAGCTATACAGAAAATAAATGAAAATGAAAATAACAGCTGGTTCTTTGAAAAAGAAAATCAACACACCACTAACTAGACTAATAAGAGAGAAAGGAACTAGATAAATCAAATCCACAATGAAGCAGGCAATATAATGACAGACATAATAGAAAAACAAAACATCACTAGAGGCTACTATAAATGACTACACACCAAGAAAAAAGAAAACCTGGATGAGAAGGACAAATTCCAGGACACATAATCTACCCAGATTGAGTCAGGAGGACATAGAAAGTCTGACCCAGCATGATATACACCTCAGTCCAGTTGAGAATACTATACACATCCTCCTCAACAGATAATAAACCATACCTGTGTTCCACAAATATCTTACCTCTCTATTTATTTCCCCAAAATTTCCTTTCCAGTGCTCTTTCCCTCCCTCACTCTCCTTGCACTTTGTCTCTAGTGTCCATAACAATTTTCAATGCTTTTATGCCCTCTAGTTTTCCAGTTTCTACCATAGAGTGTGGACAGTTGGTATGTATTAAGTGGATACATACAATGTCTCTCTTTCATAGCCTGACTTGCTTCACTCAGCAACAAATCTTTCATAGTCATACACTTTCTATCAAGTTCCAGGGCCTTGTTGTTTTCTCTTCATAGGAAAAACTCCAAAAAAGGAAAATGGCTTTTAGTAAGAATGTTATGGTTGGAAACAGTAAGTGGACAATAGTGTATTTCAATCACCACAGCAAAACTGCCCTCATGTTTCCATGCAGGATCTTCTCACTCCAAAGGGGATTATCAGTCCCTGGAAAGTGACACATGGCCTCCAGTGAATTGGCAATAGGAGTGATATTCTTATCCCAAACCATAGTTGGATTCCTGGGAAATTTCTTTCTTCTTTAGCATTACAGTTTCTTCTATATCACTGGATTCACTTTGAGGTCTACAGTTCTGATTATCAAGCACCTGGCTGTCGCCAACTCCTTGGTCATACTCTTTAAAGGAATCCAACATGCACTGACCACTTTTGTGTTGAAGCAATACCTGAGTAATATTGAGTGCAAATTTTTCTTCTATATTCACAGTGGGAAGAGGTGTGTCTATGGGAAGCACTTGCCTCTTGAGTATCTTCCAGGCCATCATCATGAGGCCCAGGAACAGCAGGTGGGCAGAGCTGAAGCTACAAACTCCCAAATACATTAGACCTTTCAGCATCCAGTGCTGGATCTTGAACATGTTGGTCAATATCCCCGTTCATATGTTTATGACTGGCAAGTGGAACAGCAAAAATGGCACTATGAAAATTGATTATGGATACTGTTCTTGGACTGCTAGCAATAGGGCTGCACTGCCACTACATACCTTACTGTTTTCATTCTACGATGTTTTGTGTTTGGGACTCATGACCTGGGCCAGTGGCTCCATGGCTGTGATCCTGTACAGGCACAAGCAGGGAGTCCAACACATTCATGGGACCAACCTCTTCCCAAGACCATCTCCTGAGTCCAGGGCCACCCAGAGCATCCTTTTTTTTTTTTCCTTAATTTTTCTTTCTCAGATCAATCACATTCATTTTACATAAAGTTCTCATTATGATGTGTACAATATAGATACATGTATCTAGTTTTCAACAGAGAACCCTACATTTTCTGGTGACAAATGACTCCTCCCTTTGCCCCCCACGCCCACTCTCCACCACCCACTCCTGACCCCCCACTCCCCTCCCTTACAGCCTCTGGCATCCACATTTGTCCTTTCCGCTATCAAATCATCAGATCTTTCTCCCTCTGCCAGAGTGCTGATATTATTATTATTTTTTTTTCATGACCAATGTGATCTGTACTCATGCTGGAAAAACCACGCTGTACACTGTAAAGATGTGCAGAGCATCCTTATCCTAGTGAGCACCTTTGCATCATTTTACACCCTCTCCACAATCTTTTCATTATGCATGTCTTTTTATAACCCCAGTTTGTGGGTGGGGAACATCTCTTCACTAATCACTGCTTGCTTCCCTACAGTAAGCCCCTTTGTTCTCATGAGTCGTGACCCCAGGATATCCAGGCTTGGCTCTGCCTGCTACAGGAGAAAGACATAGTTCTCTGAGCCGGTCAGATAGCTACGCATTTTGTGTGGTTTGTATTCTTTTTCTTTCCTTTTTCCTACAGCACAAAATTATTTATTTTTTTCTCGCTGGGTTTTACCTCTGAAACATGCAGTTACATAGATGACGGGATGTGAATTACCTACTGATATATGCTGAAATGGAGAGCTTTAGAGGATAATAATTCATAATAAATGTGCCCTATAGTAATTTGGAAACAATGTAAAGCCAATATAATTATTTATCTTAATACTGATTAATTTAAAATGCCCTAGAATTGACTAGACATAAAAGTGCAAGAAGTACAAGTTTAATGGCATGGCAAATCCTGACTAATTATTAAGAAAACGAGAAGGAAAAATAGTGGTTCTACTGCTTGCACCCCAGGATGGAGCTAGAGGGAAAAATGATAAATCAGATGCTGCAGGATAGCAAAGAAAAGGCTTGTAAATTTTGTTCTAAATCTTACAAAGAAAGCTAGCCAATAAAAATATGTACTTTTTGGTGAGAGGACAGCACCATATTTCACATGTTTTTATGCAATAGTACAATTCTCCTGGCAGGGCAAAGTGGGCACAAAAATCATATTAACAGATTTTTATTAGGGCCAGCCAGGCAGCATGGTGGTTTAGGTGACTATATCCCAACTGCACAGTTTGAGTTCAATACCTGTAAACTTGAAAAACACACTGGGTGCATGGACCTTCATGTCCAAAAAATATCTTGAAAGAGGAATGGAGAAGAGAAGGGATAGTGGTTTGGCCATCCAGTTTGGAGGGTGCTTTCTCACTTTTCCCTTCTCTGTCTTTCTCTGGCACACACCATTTTAAAAAACAAACAAACAAACAAGCAAACAAGAAAAAAACGTGTTTTAACTAAAATTCAAGGCCCAGTTGATTAATATGAGAGTAAATATTAAAATTAGTTTCAAATATTAATACTAAGACTAAAAGAAAACTGGTTTTTGAAGCCCTCAGTAAAATGCAACAGTCTGTGAAGCAGACACACATGGGAAGGTGGTCAGTTTGTGTTTGAACGCTCCCCTGAGTATGCCAGGCATATGTGTATGCATGATCAGGGGTTGGTTGAGGCTGGGGATGGATCACTATATCAAGAGTCTGCCAGGGTGTTGTATCTCTCTTTCTCTTTCTCTCTCTCTTTCTCTCACTCATGATGTAAAGAAACAAACATTTTATAAACAGAAGTTTTTGCTATAGGGCATGTGTGCTTGCTAGAGAGACAGAGAGATAGAAAATGAGAAACCACCCCCTTAGTGTTGATGGTCACACCACAATCCCCTCTCCTCCAATCTTCTCTCAAGATTTTGGGCACACACGCACATGCGCCCAGTGTGAGTTTTAAGCTACCATGTCTTGGACTTGAACTGCAGATGACTACATGGGAGTCCAGCAATGTGACCATTACACAATCTTCTGATCCGAAGAAACAAACTTTAATAAGGAATATTATTTATGCTTTTTATGAATAGAGACTAATATAAACAACATTATCCTAATAAGTTTTAAAACTGAAAGAAAAATAATTTGTGTAAAATACACAAAATTGAATAAGAAAAATTAAAATCTCAAACATCATAAATAAATTGTTTTAAAAACTAACTAAAATTCTGATTACTTTAAAAATTTTTTAAAATTTTTTTTAGATTTTTCTCTTTGAAATTTATTTTCAAAGAGAAAATATATAAAGCAGAGAAGAGAAGGAAAGACATAAATATATATCATGTGACTATTATATATCATTATAACAAAACATTAAAACTAAGCCAATATGAATTATAGTTTTGAATATAAAATGAGTATATAAGAATATAAAATGCCTGAGAATGCTTTATTTTATAAATACAGGACATGTTAATTAGACAATTGAGTCATGTTTCCTAATATACACAATCAAATGACATGACATTCGTAAAATAAAAACAGACATGTGGACCAATGGAATAGAATAGAGACCCCAGAAATAACCCCCAAAGCTTACAGCCAACTGATCTTTGACAAAGGATATCAGTCAATCCATTGGGAAAAGGAAAACCTCTTTAGTAAATGGTGCTGGAAAAACTGGGTATCCACCTGCAGAAAGATGAAACTGAAGCCCCATATTTCACCATTAACAGCAACCAACTCAAAATGGATCAAAGATCTGAACCTAAGACCTAAAACAATAAAACTACTGGTGGAAAATGCTGGGGAAACTCTGGGAGACATTGGAGTAGGCAAAGACTTCTTAAATAAGACTCCCAAAGCACAGGCAATAATCCCTAAAATAGACAAGTGGGACTATATTAGACTAAGAAGTTTCTGCACAGCAAAGGACACAGTAACAAGTGTGAACTGACAACCCTCAGAATGAGAAAATATTTTTGTTAAATGTACCCTTGTAAATTTTTAAAATAATAAGTTAACTTAGAAAACTATTCTCTATAGTAGAAGATTGCAATTATTGGTAAAAACAACACATCATATAAATGACCATTGAGCACATGCAAGGTTGCTAAGCATCCTTACTCATTGGAGAAAAACAAATCAAAACCATAATGAGATATTACTTTTATCTACTAGGATAGATATATTTTTAAAAGATAGAGAAATTTAAGTGAAAATGAAGAGAAATTGAAGACTTCATACAGTAGTGGTGGGATTGTAAAATGATTTAGCAATTATGGGAAACATTTTGGCAGTTCCTCTATAGGTTACCACATGGCCCAGTAATTCCATATTCAAGTATACACCCAGAAAAAACAAAAGCATATGTTCACACAGTAAGTTGTACATTCATGCTCATGGAAACATTATTTGAAATACTGAAAAAGAGGCAATAACTCAAGTGTTCATCAATGGGTGACTAGTTGAATCAACTGGTATGTTCATGAAATGGAACATTATTCAACTGTAAAAAGAAATAAAGTACTAATATGTGAAACAACATGGAAGAATATCAAAAGAATCATGCTCAGTGAATAAAGTCAGACACAAAGACCGATAGTGTATAATTCTACTTTTATGAAATATCTGGGATAGGCAAATCTGTAGAGATTCATGGTTGCCAAAGACTTTAAAGTGGAGAAAGATGAAGTGAGTGCCTAATGTTTATGGGCTTCTTGGGGAGATGATGCAAGTGTTCTGAAACTGGATATTAATGATGGTTACACAACATTGTAAATAAACAAAATACACTAAATTGTAAACTATGAAATGGTTAATGTGCTGAATTTCATGACATGTGTATTCTATCTTATTAAAAAGAATATAGAAGATATACAAAGTTCAAACCTTTGTTGCCCATATTTTTAAACTATTGATAGCTTATCAGTTGTAAATGTAACAAATAATATGGACACTATCAGAAACGGGCCAGTTGATACAGCAGTAATGGAACATTTTATCATGCTGGACTCATAAAAGGTCTTTTTATTTATTTATTTATTTATTTTTATTTATTTATTTATTTATTTATTTATTTCATTTTCTTTTATACATTCAATCACAGTTGGCTTACAAAATGGATATTTCAACAGGTGAACATTTCTCCCTAGTACAGTTGATAAAACTACAAAATATCTTCAATAGATAATACCCCATTTCTTTGCGCCATTAATGCTTTGCCTCCCTATTTTTCTTCTAAATGTCCTTCCTCAGACCCTACTCTTTCACACACACTATATCTGGTATTTACATCTATATACTGTGTTTATCTACCTTCAGTCAATTAGTTTCATTCATAGAGTGTGGACACTCAGTATATATTAAGTGGTGACATACAATGCCTTTCCTTCATAGCCTGGCTTGCTTACTCAGCAGTAAATCTTCCATATTCATCCACTTCCTGTCAAAATATTCTGACTAAAATGGTGAACTCAGACACTATTGTTGTTCAGCAGTAAAATGAAACTGAAGTATCAAAACATGAAGAAACAGAAATGTAAATCTATATACTGAGTGAGAGAAGCCAATATCAAAAGGCTACATAATATATTCTTCTAATTATGTAATATTCAAGAAAAGACAAAATGATGGAAATCGACAAAAGATTAGTGGTTTCCAAGGAGTAGGGGCAAAAAGGTGAATTAGTGAAACACAGGATTTGGGGGACAAAAACATAACACAAACAAAATCCACTACTGTGTATATCACCATAATGGTGGATACATGTCATTACATATTTGTCCAAATTCACAAAATCTACACAATATTTTGGGGGAGCGCCCACATCTGAGGGAACCTTCCCATGATGTTTACCAATTCCAAAGGACACGCTCAGAGGTCCAGCAGAGAAAGCCATGAGTTTACTTACTATGAAGCCCTACTGACAGCCAGGTGGAGAATGGTCTAAGCCATCACCAAATGCAGGCTTAGGTTACATTCTTAAGAACAAAATATGCAAAAATCAAGTAAAGACAAAGTGTTAGGGGCTGTGCTGCAGTGGTGTGCACCCCCTGCCCCTGCCCTGGCCAGCCAGGCCACCTCCCTTTTTTCTGTTTTAATTAATTGGATTAACTCTTAGATATTTACATTTCCATCAGGACTGGCTGGACTGTGTAAAAAAGGAACTCCATGGAGACTAGAGTTTTTGTCTTAATTTACACAAAAAAGTCTGTAAAACTTGGGCATGCACTGTAGTCAGACCATAGCTTATACTGGTGGTGGTGGTGTGTGTGGGGGGACACATTGAGGTTGTTTGTGGGCATGCATACAGTAGCTACACTGGGTCCCTGGGTGAGAGAACCCACAGATGCAGCAGATTTGGTGGTTCCAAGGAGGATGGTTGCTGGCTTAAGCACCTGGAGAATATAAAGTTTTCTGAGCTGGGTTCCTAGGTCAGGATGCTCATAGTATAAGCAGATTTGGGTTGGTGGGTAAATTACTTGGAGACTATGAAAACGAGTAGGTTGGTTCCCTGAGCTACCACAGGGCAACAGTCATGTTACTCTTAGTGGTTCTAGGTCTAAGAGCAACATGAGTTGCTCAGGAGGGTGACTCAGGAGTAAAAGAAGTAGAACAAAGGTAAAAAAAATTTAGGGGCTCTTGGCAGTGAAAGCTTCATGGGGTTTGCTACTAATATGTTGCTGGTGTGCATGGGGTTTGCTTGGCTATTGGTTTTCTTGAGAGGTGGTGTGTGTGTGTGTGTGTGTGTGTGTGTAAGTGTTTTTTGTTTGTTTTTCTATAGGGCATGTGTGCTTGCTAGATAGATTGAGAGACACAGAGAGACAGAGAGGAGTCACCCCCCAGGGGGGATGGCCACGCCACAATCTCTTCTCTTCCATTCTCCTCTCAGAATCTTGGACATGCATGCGCATGCACCCAACGTGAGTTTAAGCTGCTGGGTCTGGTACTTGAACCGTGGTCAACTACATGGGAGTCCAGCGATGCAGCCATTATCCCATCTGCTGGTCCCCGGTCATTGGTTTACTAAGCCACAAAATTTGCTAGAATTGTCTACAAAACAAGTCACTGGACTCTACAAAAATGAACACTGAAAGATCCTCACTGGTTAAAGGAGAGATGCACAGTGACCTCAAGGGTTTTTGAGATCTTCAATAGATAAGTCTTCTTAATTTTGGTCCTGGTGAGCCACTTGATGATGTGGTGATTCCTACATGTGGAGGATGCAGATCAGATCTTTCTTCTTGTTTATTAAATATATATTTATTATTTACGATTAATTACTGTTCATCTTTACAGTGTACAACAGTTTTTCCCAGCACAAATATAGTGAAGATTAGCCATGACAAAGACATAATCATCTATATTATCATCAGCAAATAATTTTCCATGTTTGTGTCAAGCATATTGATTGTTTCTTCCTTGTATACCTCCCTCCCTCCCCTATTCCCATCCCCTCACCCCTCTCTTACTATCTCTCATATCTACAGTTGCCCTCCCTGCTATTATACCTTACAATCTGTTAATTTCCACTATAGAGTACAGCTATTTGGTATATATTGAGCAGTGACTTACAAAGACTGTCTTTCATAGTCTGGCTTGCTTCACTTAGCATTAAGTCTTCCATATTTGTTTATTTTATGTCAAATATCAGGGTCTCATTTTTTTATGACTGAGTAGTATTTCATAGAGTACATATGCCACATTTTTTCAATCCACTTGTCTAGTTTTGGATATTTGGGTTGATTTCATGTCCTAGCAATTTTAAATAGTGCTACAATAAACATGGATGTGCAAGTTTTTTCTTTTTTTCCAACTGAGAGTTTTCTTATCCTTTGGGTAAATATCTAACAGTGGGATTATAAAACTGCTGGTGTAAAACAGAGGAAACTCTTAGAGTCCTCAGAGTAGGCAAAGACTTCTTAAAGAAGACTTCCAAAGCACAGGCAATAGTCCCTAAAATATAAAAATGGGACTATATTAGACTAAAATGCTTTTGTACAGAAAGAGAAACAATAACTAGAATGAAAAGACAACCCTCAGAGGGGGAGAATATATATATGTGTGTGTGTGTGTGTGTGTATATATATATATATATATATATATATATATATATATATATATATGTTTTTCTTTTTTTGAGAGGTTTTTGCTATAGGGCACATGTGCCCCAGGACAATGGCCACACTGCAATCCCTTCTCTTCCATTCTCCTCTCGGGATCTTGGGCATGCATGCACATGTGCCTGGCTTGAGTTTAAGTCACTGGGTCCAGGACTTGAACTGCGGTCAACTACATGAGAGTCCAGCAACATAGCCATTACACTAACTGCTGGTCCCAAGCCTCTTGTGTTTTTAACTAATTCTATCTACTGTTTAATTTATGATAGGAGAACTTGAAGGAAATCTATTACTTAATGACTCTTAGCAATGTTTAATTGAAATTCTAATTATATGAAAGGTTTAGGAAATACAGTTATTTTAGTCAAATTTGACTCTCTGAAAGGATATCAGCTACGAGAGGGATACACATATAAAAAACACTCAAGTGCACACATGCTCATGGCTATTGCTTGGTTTGTAATATGTCCCCTATCCACTTTCCCAAGTTGATTACTAATATAAGAAAAATTTCTTTCCACTTTGAGCCATGGAAACAAGTTGATATATGTGAAGTCATTCCTTTCTTGCTTTGAATCTGATAAAACAGCTTAGTATCTCAGATTGCATACTCCCAAGAGTTTACTTGCTATTTCATTATAGTAATAAATAGTATATACATTATAAATGCCATTTTTTTATTATGGTATAATATCAATCAGTATAAGCAACAAAAGGACAGAGAAAAAAACAATGACAATTTGAGACCCAACCTCCAGAATGCACTATTATTCCTAGAGGTAGGAAAAATGGGCATTTTTAAAAGTTGTATGTGTTTTCATTTGTCAACTGAAATAAACACTTGATTCACTTCTCCTATGCATACAGAGGGCAAATACATTGGTCTTTATACGAAGAAAATCACAAACCATTTTGGTTAATGGATGGAAGTCCTTACAAGTCTTTCTGGGTTCTATACTAGATCTTTGGCCTACAAGCTCTGTGACTTTGGCAAGTTACCTAAATTCAGTGTACTCATATGTGAAGTGGAAAAAATATGCATACTTTATATGTTCATTATAAGGATTGAATAGTTTTTTTTCAGAATTTAATAAAATACATTTTATTAAATTCTTAAAAAAATGGCTTTACTACTTTACATTTTTAGAAACAGTGCCCAAGAGTTTTTATTTCTGCATGCATTCAGTCACATTAGTAATTATTACCTTATGTATATATATTTAAATACCAGAGGATGTGTGTACTCAGAGAGACAGAGAAATAGAGAGGGAGAAAGCACCACTCCCCATTGGGATGTGGTCACACCACAATCCCTTCTCCATTTCTTCTTCCTGTGGAGATTTTGGACATGCCTACACACATATCTGGCAAGTTTTGCAAATCTCTGGAGCTGGGATTTGAACCACAATTAGCCATGTAGAATCCAATTCCTTTAACCTCTAGGCTATAAGACCAGCTCACATTTGTTACTTTTAAAATTTCTTTTAAAGTATATTAATTCTTTCACATATACACACACACACACACACAAACAGACAAACACACACACACATATGAGAGAGAGAGAGGAGGAGAAACAAAGACAGAGAAAAAGATTCCCAACAAGTTCGCAGTCCCACTCTCCCTTCCCCATCTCAGCCAGCCCAAGATTATGGGTACATGCATGACTGGAATACTCACAGAGGTTTCCAAAAGTGAACGCAAAATTTTCCCTTGTATGTCATTCTCACAAAGTGTCACATTTTATTGCTGCATCTTTGTCTGGCCTTATATTTTGTTTGGCCTTTTAGAAACTAGCTTGTCTAACTGAGGTAAACAGAAACCTCATTGTGGGTGTGTTTTTTTTATTTTTCTAGTAGTTAGTGATTTTTTTAAAACATATTTGGTCATTTGTATGTCTTCTTTTGAGAAGTAGCTATTTATGGGAACCAGCAGTTAGCGTAATGGCTATGTCGCTGGACTCCCATGTAGTCGACCGCGGTTCGCGTCCCAGACCCGGTGACTTAAAACTCACGCCGGGCGCATGTGCGTGCATGCCCAAGATCCTGAGAGGAGAATGGAGGAGAAGGGATTGTGACGTGACCATCCCCTCTGGGGGGTGATTTCTCGCTTTCTGTCTCTATGTCTCTCTCTGTCTGTCTGGCGAGCGCACGCGCTCTATAGCAAAAACCTCTCCAAAAGAAAAAAAGAAGTAGCTATTTATAACTTCAGTTCATTTTGTAAATCAGGTGAGGTTTATTTGTAGTTGAATTCATTGAGTTTTTTTATCACCCTAAACATTAATCCCTCATCTGATGAATAGAATGAAAACATTTTGACCTGTTTTTGAGGTTATCTCTTTTCCCTATGGATTGTTTCATAAACTATGCAGAATTATTTTAGCTTGATATAATCCCATTTCTCTGTATTTGTTTTCTTGCTTTTGAATTATTCAGTAAATATTTGCCAAGATTAATATCCTGAAGCATATTCCCTATGTTTTCTTCTAGTAGTGGTATGGTTTTGTCTTACATTAAAAATTTTTTTTTTCTTTTTTATTTTTTTTGGAGAGGTTTTTGCTATAGGGCGCGTGTGCTTGCCAGACAGACAGAGACAGAGAGCTAGAAAGCGAGAAATCACCCCCCAGGAGGGATGGCCATGCCGCAATCCCTTCTCCTCCATTCTCCTCTCAGGATCTTGGGCACGCACGCACACGCGCCCGGCGTGAGTTTAAGCCGCCGGGTCCAGGACTTGAACCACAGTCGACTACGTGGGAGTCCAGCGACATAGCCATTACGCTAACTGCTGGTCCCACATTAAAATTTTTAATGGGATATTTAGTTTCCTCAGCATCATATATTAAAAATATTGCTTTACCCATCAATGTTCTATGCTCCTTTGTTGAAAATCAGGTGATAATAAATAAATAAATTTTTTTCTTCTTCTACCCATTCTTTTAAGTTGGTCTACATGTCTGTTGTCTTGTTTTGTTCTGTTCTCTTCTTTATTTAATTTTTTTGACAGACCAGATTCAGTTTATTTCAGTTTCACATAGAACTTCAAATTGGTAATCAGACACTTTTTTCTTATAATCAGACCTATTATAAGAACATCAAACTCCCTTAGTATAGTCAATCAGCATACTTAACTGAACAATTATTGTTCTTTTTTCTGTGTATTTTCTTTTATTTTTAATATATTTTTATTTCAATTTATTTTTAATTAATTAATTAATTAATTTTTACATTTTCCACAAACATTTATTTTATATATCAAAAAAATTTTTTGCTCATACTTCATAGTTCTTGACAGTTAATAAAACAACTTTCAAATTTCAAAATAATGAATTTTAAAGATAATGTTCAAAATATTTCTTATAATTTTTATAATTTTGTTTGTGACTCTATAACAGCAGAAACAGTATGGTTTTAAATATTTTTGAGAAAATATTTACATGTAACTTCTCAAACTGTTGAAAAGCAAATGCCCAGCACACAAGTCACACATAAACCTTCTCAATTCATCCCTGCCTACCAATTATTTTGTGATATACCATCTGCTAGCAAAGATCAGTCTCTTTTTCTTTCTTCAACATCTTTCTCAAGATAATCCTCTGGTGTGGTAGCTCTTTTGCAATCTCTACTGATTACAATGCTGGGCTGGAAAAGTCCAGGTTATTTTATGATATAACTTCTTTTAAATATCTTCGCTAATCCTCTCTGCCAAGCAGGACTATTTATGGTGCCAGGCCATCTTTCTAAGAACTTCTGTTGACTTACTTGAAATCCACCTTAGTTCCATAGTTTTCTGATTGATCATCAGATATGACATTCCAGTCAAAGCCCTATCCAATAATGAGTATTTTCAATTTCTGATTCAATGCAACAAGCATTATTGAACTTATGCAAATAACCCTTCTGCCACAAAATAAGAATACTCCCAAATATTTCCAATTCAAGAGGGTTCAGAAAGGAAGAAAATTTTATATTTCCACAAACATTTATTTTACATATCAAAAAAATTTTTTGCTTGTACTTCATAGTTCTTGACAGTTAATAAATAACTTTGAAATTTCAAAATAATGAATTTTAAAGATAATGTTCAAAATATTTCTTATAACTTTTTATAATTTTGTTGGTGACTCTATAACAGCAGAAACAGTATGGTTTTAAATATTTTTGAGAAAATATTTACAAGAGCTTCTGTTGGCTTACTTGAAATCCACCTTAGCTCCATAGTTTTCTGATTGATCATCAGATATGACATTCCAGTCAAAGCCCTATCCAATAATGAGTATTTTCAATTTCTGATTCAATGCAACAAGCATTATTGAACTTATGCAAATAACCCTTCTGCCACAAAATAAGAATACTCCCAAATATTTCCAATTCAAGAGGGGTCAGAGAGGAAGAACAGTTTATTTAAAGAAACAAACAAGAAAAATATTTGAACAAGTTGCTGAACCTATCAACAACTCAAAAGAAAGTAAACTGTTTAAATTGGGAAAACAAAGTATAGTAAAGAGAAAAATCAGTAATATTTTATTTTATTTTTTGACAATTCCAAACTTTCTTCCCCCCATACCATTTCAGTGTGATTAAGTGCTGGTAGTTTGATTCCTGCAGCTTGTTGTTGTTTGTTTGCTTGTTTATATTTGTTTGTTTTTATTTACTTTACCCATTCATGATCTTTTTGTGATTGTAAGTAAATTTGAGAATTTCCCCTACTACGGTGAAGGGGGCACAGAAAGACAAATAGTATAGGAGTTACCCATATGTGCAAGCTAACCAGTATCACACAGAAATAAAGAATCAGGTGATAATTAGCAAAGGTTGGAAATACTAAGGGAGGGAATGGAGGACAGGATTACTTAAAGGTACCAATAGAAGGAACATGTCCTTGTTTCCTATAGCATACTAGAGTCCATATATTCAATAATAACTTATCATATATCTGAAAAAGGCTAAAATAAGAATTTTTTAATGTTTCCAATACAAACAATAAATATTGGAGGAGGTATGTATATCAGTTACCCTCTATAGATCATTACATATTGTATTCATGTTCTGAAATATCACATTGAACCCTATAAATATGTATAATGTATCAATTATTTTTAAAATACCCTAAGAATATTTTGGAAATGGGTTGCCTATAGATCAGTACTTATAATAAAAAGCAGAAATACAGAATCCTAGAAATTAATTCATGATTTTAATAGTGATTATTAGATTTTTGCAATAGAAACTCTGATATAAAAATAAATTAAAAATGACATTCAAAATAGGGAAAGAAGAGTTGAATTTAACTCTATTTGCAGACAATGTGATTATATACACAGAAGCCCCAAAAACATCCATGAAAAACTTTCTCAAAATAATAAATAAATACAGTAATGTGGCAAAATATAAAATCAACTTACAAAATACTATAGCATTTCTATTTACAAAGAATAAGCAGATAGAGGTAGAACTGAAGAAAGTAATCTCAATTATGTAGTCACAAAAAGATACCTAAGAATAAACCTAACCAAGGAGGTCAAGGAACTCAACAAGGAAAACTGAAAATCTTAAAAAACAAATTTAAAATGACACCATAAATGTAGAAGGACATTCTATGCTCCCATATTGGAAGAATAAACATAATCAAAATGACAATTCTACCAAATTAATACACTTATCTAACATAATCCTATGAAATTACCATATATATTCTTCACAGATCTAGAAAAGCCAATCATACACTGACTGGAATCATAAAAGACCTCATATTGAGAACAGCCCTTCTTCAAGAACCAGCTCCATGGCTCCTGTGATCTAGCCATTTTCGGAGAAACAGAGGAATAAAGAGGTCCCACCGATAATTCAGCCTCCAGTATAGAAAACCCACGTGGAGAAGCAGAAGGGAACAGAACAGCCCTTCTTGAAGAACCAGCTCCATGGCTCCTGCAATCTACCCATTTGGGGGAAATGGAGGAATGAAGAGGTCCCACTGATAATTCAGCCTCCAGTATAGAAAACCCACATGGTAGGAAGACTCCTCTCAGGCCTCCTCTCTCTATATCTGTCTTTGTCTCTCTCTACCTCTGTCTCTGTCTCTGACTCCTCTCTCTTTTCTTTTAATTTTTGCTTTTTAGAATTTTGTTTAAGGTGAGGCATCTTTCTGGGCCTGTTGTCCCTGCCTAGCCCTTTATCTTGTTAATAATTCCCTCTTCAACTCCCCACCCTGGAGAAGCAGAAGGGAACAGAACAGCCGTTCTTCAAGAACCAGCTCCATGGCTCCTGCAATCTAGCCATGTTGCGCGGCGCACAAGCACGCCACACGTTTCTCTAATTTTTGTTTTTTTAAAAAATTTTTTGAATATTAATTTTTCTTTTTTTTTAGTTTTATTTAAAAGTTTTTCTCTTCATTTTTTTCTCTTTTTATTTGTTTGTTGTCCTTTTTTTTTCTGTTGTTGCTTTTCTTTCCTTCTCTCTGTTTCCTTTTCTACACACTCCTCGACCCTCAGATTGAACTTCCAAGTTTGAGATGAAATTGACCATCCACGAGATGACTAGAAATCTCTGCAGGACCACAAGAAATATGGGGAAGCAGAAAAATACCTCTCCTTCAAGGGAAAAGGATAACTCCTCTCCATCTGCACATAGCTCAATGGAAGTCATGGAAATGTCTGATAAAGAATTCAGAATATTCATAATGGCAAAGCTAACAGAGATGGAAGAGAAGAGAGACAAGGAACTGCTGAAGAGGAAGGAGAAAGGAGTTGAAGAGTTCCAGGAGGTGAGGAAATTCATGCAAGATCTAAAACAGGAATTTCACACATTACAAAAGAATCAGATGGAACTGTTAGAGATGAAGGTTATAATACAAGAAGTCAAAACTTCCCTTGAAAGTATTAAAAGCAGACTAGATCATACAGAAAATAGAATCTCTAATGTAGAAGAGAAAATGGCTGGCCTAGAAAAATCCACCACGAAGACTGAGAAAATGGCCCAAAAATTTGAGAATAATATATGAGAAATAGTAGATACGATTAAATGTCCAAACATCTGGATAATAGGCATCCCAGAAGGTGAAGAAACTCATAAGGACATTGATAATCTATTCCACGAAATCCTGCAAGGAAACTTTCCAAATCTGGAGAGACACTCAAAGATCCATTCCCAAGAAGTACAGAGGACCCCAAATAGAATCAACCCAAGAAGATCTTCTCCAAGACACATTATAGCCAGATTGAACAAAACCACAGACAAAGACAAGATACTAAGACTGGCAAGAGAAAAAAGGCAAGTTACCTACAAAGGGTATCCCATCAGACTAACGACAGATCTCTCATCAGAAAAAATGTGAGCGAGGAAAGAATGGGAGAATATATTCAAAGTATTAAGGGAAAAGCAATTTCAACCGAGAATTCTGTACCCAGCAAGATTATTGTTCATTTGGGAAGAAAAGACACGAACTTTCCTAGATAAACAAGACCTGAAAGACTTTACCAGCACCAGACCAGATCTCCAAGAAGTTCTTAAGGGAGTGCTATGTCAGTAAAATTAAATGCAGACACACAGAAATAAGAGTTCAGAAACTAAGAAAATGGGCAACTTAATTGTAGGGACAAAGTCTGGAGTTGAGTATTATATCCCAGAGTTCAATCTGGAAGATCAAACCTCAGCAGAAACAGAAGAAAATTAAGTACATGAGACTGAACTGATGAAACAGCATTCTATGACTTGACTAAAATATTGCTGCTTTTCTTCTAAGCTATGTTGTCCGTTTTTAAGGATTTTTGTCCTGTCTTGAGCTGTCAATGGATTCATGTACCTACTATTTGAACAGAATACTAGCCTGTTTCTAGGCCTTAAGTTTCAAGGAAATATCCTTACCAGTTCAAAACTGCTTTTCTTGAAACCATCAGCTGAACTTGCTATTGTAAGATCAACGAAATGTTGGGGGAAAAGGAATTGAAGATAACTGTAGACAGCAGAGATAGTGTAATAAGAGAGTGGAATAGGGTAGAGGGTCAGACATGGGGTAAAAAACATATATACATGAAAGTAGAAATGGAATATTATGGATGATAGCATGCATGATTAAGCCACTATCCAGTTTATTCTAGATGGGAAACCATATTTTGTATGTTGTGATGATGCTCAGGGAATGAATGTAAATTAATAAAATAATTTTTAAGAAGAAAAAAAAAAAAGGCATTAAAAATACCTATCTGACGACTGCAGTAAGCTATATAGCCCTAGGTAGGTGCTACTTTATAGTATATTCATTCTATTTACTAAGGTTTATGCCTAAAGTCAGACTTGTGTTCATGGATATGTATATTTCAGCTGTGCTTGCTATTGAAAATATTTAGATTTATTAAGATATTTAGTGAAACAATAAAATGGGGGAGGCAGAGAAAGCAACAATAGATACCAAACACAATGTGGGAGGAGGGTGGGAGATGGCAGAGGGTGAGATAGGGAATCAAGGATGGGAAAAAAGGCAAAATGTACAGAAAACAAGAAATGGAAAATTATGTGTTGACAATAACACATATTTTGATGTGCTTGATTGAGCCAATATACAGTGTACTGTGAATGGAAAAATCTCATTTTGTATGCTATAATGATGTACAGTGAATGAATGTAAATAAATAAATAAAAATTAAAAAAAGATAAAAAAATTCAAAAAAAAAAATAATAAATAAAAGACCTCATATTGCCAAAGAAAACCTGAGCAAGAAGAGTGGAGTGGACAGCATCTCACTACCTGACCCAAAAATATATTACAAAGCTGTAAAAGTGAAAACAGCACAGCATTGGATATTAGTCCTTTAAAACAGACATGTGGACCAAAAGAACAGACTAGAGACCACAAAAATAAACCCCCAAACACACAACTAACTGATTTTTGTTTGTTTGTTTTTTGGAGAGGCTTTTGCTATAGGGTGCATGCGCTCGCCACAAAGACAGAGAGAGATGAAAAGAAAGAAAGCGAGAAATCACTCCCCTGAGAGGATGGCCATGCCACAATCCTTTCTCCTCCATTCTCTTTTCAGGATCTTGATCATGCAGGCACACACACCCGGCAGGAGTTTAAGCCACTATGTCCAGGACTTAAACTGTGGTCAACTACATGGGAGTCCAGCGACATAGCCATTAGGCTAACTGCTGGTCCCACAGCTAACTGATTTTTGACAAAGGATACCAGTTGATCCAGTGGGAAAAGGAAAATCTCTTTAGCAAATGGTGATGAAAAAACTGACTATCCACCTACAGAAAGATGAATTTGAACTTCTATCTCTCACCATTGACAAAAATCAACTCAAAGTGCATCAAAGATCAAAACCCAAGACCTCAAAAACTATAAAACTAGTGGTGGAAAACATTGAGGAAACTCTAGGAGACATTGGGGTAGGCAAAGACTTCTTAAGACTCTAAAGCACAGGCAATAATCTCAGAAATAGAGAGATGGGATTACATCAGATAAGAAGTTTCTGCACAGCAAAAGACACAATAATTGGGGGACCAGTAGTTAGCGTAATGGCTATGTCGCTGGACTCCCACGTAGTCGACCGCGGTTCGAGTCCCGGACCCGGCGGCTTAAACTCACGCCGGGCGCGTGTGCGTGCATGCCCAAGATCCTGAGAGGAGAATGGAGGAGAAGGGATTGCGGCATGGCCATCCCCCCTGGGGGGTGATTTCCTGCTTTCTATCTCTCTGTCTCTCTCTGTCTGTCTGGCGAGCGCACGTGCCCTATAGCAAAAACCTCTCCAAAAAAAAGAAAAAAAAAAGACACAATAATTGGTGTGAACTGACAGTTCTTCGAATGGAAGAATATTTTTGGAAACTATAAATCAGATAAAGGACTAATATCCAGAATAAGGGGAGTCAAGCGACTTACCTAAAAAAATAAATAAATAAAGTGATCAACCCAACTAAGAGGAAAATAACTGAAAAATAACTAAGGAATACATGTGAAAAGCCAAAGAGCATATGAAAAATGCTTAACATCCCTCATCATAATGGAGATGCAGATTCAAACCACAATGAGCTACCACCTTACCCCAATCAGAATGGCAAAGATTAAAGAAAAAAAAATTATGTGTGCTAGCAGGGCTTTGGTGAAAAGGGAATTTTCCCACACAGCTGGTGGGAATATAAATTGCTCCCACCACTGTGGAGAACAACATGGAGGTTCCTCAAAGACCTATAGCTGCAACTACCATATGATTCAGCAATTCCACTCCTGGGTATCTACCCACAGGATAGGAGAATTTTCAGTTGGAGAAATGCTTGCATATCTATATTTATTGCAACATTATTCACAATTGCTAAGACATAGAACCAACCCAAATGTCCACAAACAGAGGAAACAGAGGAAAGAATTGAAAATGTGTGGCACTTATACTCTACGGGATACTACTCAGCCATTAAAAAAAAGAAAAAAAAAGACTGCCATTTGATAGATGGGTGGATAAAAATGCAAGTTTTCCTGCTGAGTGAAGCAAACTAAATTATGAAACAGAGATATTGTATATCTCCACTTAACATACACTGACCTTCCACATTCTATGATGGAAACTGAAAAATTAGAGAATACAGAAACATTGAAAATAATTATGGATACTGGAGACAATGTGCAAAGGGAGTAGAAGTTGGAAAATGTAAGGAAAGAAATTACGGAGAAAGATAGAAAGGCAAGGCATTTATGGGACACAGAAATGGATTATTATTTCTTTTTTGAAAAGATTTATTTATTTTAAATTTATTATCATTATTCTCCTATTTAAATCAGAGAGAGACAGACAGAAAGGAGAGTAAGAAAGAAAGCCACCAGGTCCAGGACTTGAACCGTCGTTGGCCATGTGGGAGTCCAGCACCTCAACCACCATGCCACCTGCCAGCCCTGTATTATTATTTCTTGATGATAACATGTTTTATATTCTCAACTGGATTGGTGTGAAGTGTATTTATGTTGGATAAATTCAATTTAAGGTGATGTATAGTAATTAAATGTATAAAATAAGTAAGTAAATAATTTAAAAAATTAAAATTCAAAAAGTGTGTCACAACACTGTATCTATCAGGTATTATCTGCTTTTTAAATTTTGTATTTATTTATTTTTAATGAAAAAGAATAAGATGCCCTCAAAGGCATTATCTTCCTGCAGTTTTCTCACAGTCCTACAACCAATCAGGATTATACATGATTGTGATGTGATCAAGTAGAACCTGGAGGCAATCCCAGAGCCTTCCCATATGGCTTTCAGAGCTACACAGCAGTGTCCGTAGTACCTATGTCACTGAGACTGGACCAGTGGTCTATTGTTAATGAATATTATGGATTTAAATAATCTTTACTTTTCTCATTTGTGTAAGAAATATATAGTGCATTTAAATCAGGATTATTGTAAAGAATTGAAAAAGGTAAATTATGTAACTACATTTATTAATCCAAAAGCTTTATACATACTGCATATTTTCACTTAATAATCATTTATTATTTTTACTAACAAAAATATCAGATACAAATTTGAAAACATACCCTACCAAACTTTTGAGATCCTTCAGAAAATTTACATAGAGGGATATTTGTTTGTCACAGGCTTCTTAAAAAAATATGAAAGACACCAAATCAATCCTTGTTTATATATCATACAACAACAAAAAGAGCAGAGTAAGCTAAATCCAGGCACAATAAAAACACTTGGAAGAGAATAGATATAAATAAGATGAAAAAGCCGTAGTCAATGTAACCACTAATTGGATCTTAACAACAACAACAACAACAACAAAACCTGAAAATGCATTAGGACATCCTAGAAAAGAGACAGAGGATACAAATCAGTAAATCAAATATGGAAGAAAACACATTATTATTATTAGTAGTAGTAGTGAGATATTTTTGCTGCAGAGACAGAGAGAGACAGAAAGCAAGAAATCACCTCCACAGGGGGAAGGGCCATGCCACCATACCTTCTCCTCCATTCTCCTCTCAGGATTTTGGGGATGCAAGCAAACATGACTGGCATGAGTTTTAAACTGCCTAGATCAGGACTGAAACTGCTGTCAACTATATGGGAGTCCCAGCGACATAACCATTATGTCATCTGCTGCTCCCAACACACTATTACTGAATGTGCAGAAAGAAAAAAATTGTAAGAGAAGACAATAAAAGGAAGAGTAATTGCTAAAATAATAAATTAATAAAATTTAGCAATTAATCCAATCCATAAAGTCAGAAACAGAAACTGATCTGAGATAACAATCATATTTGTCATTTTAATATCTGACTAAAGTTAATTTCACACAATGGTTGTGTGTTTTTTTTAAAATAATTATTTTATTACCTTCATTTATTTATTTTTATTTGACCAGAGAGGGACAGAGAGAGAGAGAAAGGGATAGTGAGAAAGCAAGCTGCCGGGACTCAAACCACAGATGACCATGTAGGACTCAACCATCACACTACCTGCTGGCCCAAAATGGCTGTTTTGAAAAGTAGGTGAATGGGGCCAGCATGTGGCATGGTGGCTGGGCTCTATGTGACTGACTGTATTTAAAGTCCTGAACCTGGTGGCTTGCTTTCTCACTGTCCTTCTCTCTCTCTCCTCTTTTTTTCTCATGAATTCCCTGTAGCAGATTGAGAGGGGAAAATTAAGTGATAATAAATAAAAATTTAAAAATAATTCTCAAAAAAGAAAAATAAGTGAATAACAATGGTCAATTTTAATTGCTTTATAATATTATAATATAAAATCAAATACTTGGATGGTTTCAAACCTAAAAATGTGATATGGACTTAGGAGATAAAAGACACAGAATGCTAATTTTCTTTGGATCCTCTTCTATTTTTTTTTTAAACTTTTTAAGCAGTTCTTATTAGGTCTTAGCAGAAGAATGTAGCACTTGGGGCCAAATATGCAGCCTAGGAGCCCTGCACTGGAGGCCAAGATGGAAAAAACCTCCACAGCACCATCACCTTCCCCTTGGTGCTATGGTAGACAGGGAGGAACGTGATCCAGACACTGCAGAACACCAGCATGCTGAATGTGAGGAACTTGGCTTCATTGAATGTGTCAGGCAGATTCCTGGCCAAAAAGGCCACAGTGAAACTCCCCAGGGCCAAGAAGCCCAGGTAGCTGAGGACAAAGTAAAAGGCAGTGACTGAGCCCTTGTTGCACACCATGATGAGGTTTCTGGGCTCAGAGTGCGAGTCTATGTCAATGAAAGGGGGAGAGGTTCCCAACCAGATTCCACAAATAACCACTTGGATTAGGGAACAAATGGGAATGACAGAATTAAAAGCCCCTGATAGCAGCAGGTACCTCATTGTTCTTCCAGGTTTCACGACCTTGAATGCTAAAATCACAGTAATGGTTTTGGCCAAAACTGTGGAAACAGTCACAGTGAACACAAGAGCAAATGTGACTTGTTGAAGGATGCAGGTGGCTATGGTAGGCTGGCCAATGATGAGCAGAGAGCAAAAGAAACAAAAGAGGAGAAAGATAAGCAGGATAAAACTCAGAGTCTGGTTATTGGCCTTGACTATGGGAGTGTTTCTGTACTTCACAAAGGTGGCTAAAACCACAACTGTGACCACAGACAAGCACAGAGCTATGCAGGCCATGACCATCCCCAAGGAATCTCCAATAGCTAGAAATGTTGCAGACTTGAGGAGGCAGTGAGTTCTCTCATTGTTTGGAAACTCTTGAACTGAGCACTGCATACACTGCTTTGCATCTGGTGGGAAAGGAAAGATCCATGATTTCTGTTTCACAAGTTATTTATCTTTCTTATATTGAAGGGAAAATAAATGAATTAATGAAACACCTTTGTTTCATCCTGAGTATAAACAGCTCCTGATATAATATGAAGATATATCAAATTAAGATTCTACATTAATGGCACTGGGAGAAGTTTTCAGCTGCATGTAACACCAAATACATTGAAACTGGATATCAGCATTGGAGGATATTGGTTGCCCCATCTTATGGCTCAATGATGTTACCAAGAATAAGGATTCATTTCAGATCACTTCTCTACTCTCCCCTGGTTTTCCTCTGATAAGTCATTTATTCTAATGATTTATAGTATTTGTTAAGCAAAATAGAAAAGAACAGTTTTCTTGTTTATATTCAGAAGAATATAAACCTTACATCATTATAACTTTTATCACAACCCTTATCATTTGTTATAACATGTTACATATTAATATGACTTTTTTCATTGTACTATTTAATTTTTCTCTCACTTATTCTCCAAAACTTTTTCATGTAAATGTTAAAAAGTTTGATTGACTTACAAACATTTAGGTTTGAATGGTACTTATTGCTCCTAAGCAATGTTTTTCTGAGACCAGCAGATAGAGTAATGGTCATGTCATTGGACTCCCACATAGTTGACTGCAGCTCAAGTCCTTGTCTTAGTGGCTTAAAATTCATGTTAAGTGCATGTGTGTGCATGCCCAATCCTAAGAGGAGAATGAAGGAGAAGGGATTGTGGCATGATCGCACGCCTGAGGGGTGATTTCTTGTTTTCTCTTTTACTATGATGAGTGTTTGCACCCTATAGCAAAAATCTCTCTAAAAAAATAATGTTTGCCTAAAAATTAGCATTAAAATTATATTATTGAAGAATAGGGTATCTTTTTAAAAATTTTATTGATTTACACCTCAAACCATGGTTCATTTACCTTTATGTGATAGGTAATATATATTTCCAGCTTTGCACATTATAAATTCTTTGTTGTAAATACTCAACTCTTTTGTTAGTATGAAAGCAGTCATAGAGCAAATGGAAATTAGTCAGCATGTCTGTGTTTCAATGAAATTTTATTTACAGAAATAAGTGATATTTCTTCATTCCTCAAGGTTCTCATTTATTTTATTTTAGGTAATACTGGTATAATAGTATAATGTTCTCAAGGAATTAAAGAGTGGAAGCCAGTGAGTGACATAGTGGTTGAGACACTGGACTCCCACATGGCTGATTGCAGTTGCAGTCCCTGATCTGGTAGCTTCAAGTGCATGTGCATGCATGCCTAAAATTCCAGGAGAAGGCATTGAAATATGGTCATGCCCCCTCAGGCATGGGAGGTGATATCTCATGTTTTCTCTCTCTGTCTCTCCAGCAATTCCACAAACCCTATAGCCAAAATCTCTTTCTCTCTAAAAATAAAAAAAGAGAGAAAAAGAAAGAGAGAAAGAAAAAGAAAGAAAGAAAGAAAGAAAGAAAGAAAGAAAGGGAACTATGAAACTGACTAAAGGATATAGAAACACAGTAAATGGTTGTGAATATCAGATATAGTGTTTGTGAAAGAGTAGAGTCTGAGGAAAGACATCTAGAAGAAAAATAGAGAGACAAAGCATTAATGGGACAAAGAAATGTGGTATTACCTATTGAAGATAATTTTATAGTATTATCAACTGGACTAAGGAGAAATGTACACATGTCTAAATATTCACTTTGTAAGCTAAATAACATGATTGAATATATTAAAGAACAATAAATAAATAAATAAAGAAAGAAAGAAAAGAAAAAATACAGAATAGTCATGCATTTTTTTCTTGAATTAGTCATTCTTACAGTCAACAGATGCTTTTTATTCGTAGTCAACAGATGTTTCTGGCTTTTGTCTCAGAGACATGCTTGGCATACACAAACATAAGTATTATTTATTCTGGGTCTCATGCCTTATGTTTCCCTATTTTTTATGTCTTGTTTTACACTGCTTTTTTGGTGTTACAAATCCTTCATAAGAGAGACACGCAATTATTTCTTGTACTGGTTTATTCTTATCTGAACATATCTATTCACTCTCACTCTTGACTTAAAGCAAACTATTTCTATTGCTGTAATTGAGATTGCATAATACTTGTGGAATAATTTAAACAATTGTGATAATTATTTTAATATATTTGAAAATAGAAATATGTTAGCTAAATTTTCCACATTTCCTTTGATAATAACACATTTCATGATATAAAATTTATTAAATTTATATCTCATTTAAAAACTACTTTTTTTGAGTTGCTAGATGGTGGAATTTATTGGAATGTTATCTTAAATTATTTATTATTGTTAATGTTTTTTTGTCAGAGGCTGCATGTGCTCACCTAGAGAGATGAAGAATGAGAGGTAGAAAGCACCTACCATGAGGAATGGTCATGTTGTAATAATTTCCCCATTGTTTCATCCTGTCATCTTTTGGGCATGCATACACACATGCCTGATGTGTTTTTCAAGCTGTGGTGTCTGAGACCCAAAATGTGAAGATGGATATTGTTTTAACCACCAGGTGATGAAGGCAGGCTGATTCTTCAATTCTGTGTGTGTGCGCACACTTTAGATGGTACTTGTGTTGTTAGAGACAGATAGAGGGTGGAAAGCATTCCTCATTGGGAATGGTCACACTGTCATCTTTTCTCCATCTCTCTCTTTCCATGGGGTTTTGGGCACACATATACATCCACTCAGAGTGCTTATCAAATTGCCAGGTCTGGGACTCAAAACACATAGTTGGCTGTGTGGGATCTTGTTCCTAGTCTTTTGAATTTAAAATGTTTCTTTCACTTGCTGTACTATACTATTTCAAAATGTAGGCCTCTGATATTAGTTAATTCTGTTACTTGATACACTTTACAGCAAGGTTGAAAGAGTTACAAAATACTTTTATAATTTGTCATCTGTACTTGCTTTGTACATGTCCTCTGAGCAGAAAACTCCATTAGTCTGAAACCATTAATGCACCTGGGCTTTAATGATAACACATCTTACATTTTATGGGTAGACATAAACATGGTCCAGTATAACATCTAAGATTGGCACTGTCTTATCCATCACTGGATTGCAAAGAAATGTATCCATTGGAATAAGTTCTAGAACTGAGGCTAATATGATTAGAAGTTAGAGAAGAACTTACAAACAAGAGAGCTGTAATAGGGTTTATAAAAAATATATTGAAACAATGAGTAAACATATGAATTGAGATCAATTGTGCTTTATATTCCATCTGCAATATGATTTGTTTCCTTTCTATTGATAAATAGTTAGGGGTTGGAGTTATCATCAGCTTATGTTTTATACCTGTTTGATTTGAAATGTCTCTCTCTTTGCAAGCAACACAAATAAAACAGCAAACAGATCTTCCTTCTTGAGTAATTTTCTGGAATCCAGGAACACAGCTCTGGCTACACACAGTTTCAGGAATCTGAGCATAAGTTAGTATCAATATTTATAATCATGTACATTATCAGCTGCTTTGATAGATATCTATGTTTCTCTCCACCTCAGAAAAAAAAAAAAAAACTTTTACCTTTAGTAGAATTTCATCACTATATATCCTCCCAACTCCTATCATGTTAATATTACCTGTATTTCCAATTAGGACTTGCTACAATTTGCTTTCCTCTTTACTAGCTTTTATCAAATATTACCAAGGTACCTAATAATTTTATTTCAAGCAGTTCTGTAAATAGCCCTTCAGATGATTTTCTTTATTAAAACACTTTATTTAAAGCAATTTCAGTACAGTTTTCTTCATGGTAAAGGTTTGAGAAATGGAGTTTTTGAGAAGATTTGAACTATGCTGTTATTTCTGGTTTGGTAGAAATTTTAGATTCTAGATTTTTAGAAAGTCTAATGATGTGCCATGTAGGCACACTATTAAAATTTAACTATTGAGACCAGCAGTTAGTGTAATGGCTATGTCGCTGGACTCCCATGTAGTCGACTGTGATTCGAGTCCCGGACCCGGTGGCTTAAACTCACACTGGGTGCATGTGCGTGCGTGCCCAAGATCCCAAGAGGAGAATGGAGGAGAAGGGATTGTGGCGTGGCCATCCCCTCTGTGGGGTGATTTCTTGCTTTCTATCTCTCTGTCTCTCTATGTCTGTCTGGTGAGCACACACGCCCCATAGCAAAAACCTCCCCCCCCCAAAAAAAAAAAATTCCCACAAGGAAAAATATGAGAAACAAAATAATAAAAATAAAAATGAAACAAAAGGTGGAAGCCATTCCATGGGCCTGGATTATAAATATTAATATCATCAAAATAGCAATTCTACCAAAATTTATCTGCGTATTTAACTCAATCCCAGTCAAAGTACCAGAAACATTCCTAACAGATCTAGAAAAGACAGTCATAGAATTTGGGTGGAATCATAAATGATCCTTTATTGCCAAAGCAACCTGTGCAAGAAGAGAGGAGTAGGAGGTATCTCACTCCCTGACCCAAAAACATTTAAAAGTTGTGATAATCATAACAGTGATGTATTGGAACAAAAACAGACATGTGAACCAAGGGAACAGAAGAGAGACCCCAGAAATAAACTCCAAATCATCCAACCAATTTATTTATCTCCTTTTAGATCAATCTTAGGGAATTTATTTAAATTACAGATCTTAACAAGTTACACTTGATCTAGACAATGAACCAGGAAGCAATATATAGCTTAACAATTTTTGTATTGGCTAGCATAACATGAAATTTTGTCAAAACATTTTCTTACTTTTGTTTAATTCTGGTTCAGCCATTAAAATGGTTGACTTATTAGTTCTGAAAACCATTCAGTTTCTCCCTAGTAACTGGAAAATTTTCCTCTGTCCCACAGAATGGCCCTTGCTCTGCAGGAGACCTCCAGTTCCATCTCTAGGCTCCTGGCCAGCAAGGGAAACTGAGGCAGGGGCATCACTGCCCCCCATCCCACTTCTAGGCTCCCAAGACCAGAACCCCATTCCTCTAGAGAGGTAGGTAGGGTTTTATTTTTTTCCTTTGCTATTCCTTTTTGTTTTGTCAATACACTGCTCTTACCCAGTTTTATAGATTATTAGAAATCTGTGTTGGGACCAGCAGTTAGCATAATGGCTATGTTGCTGGACTCTCATGTAGTAGACCACGGTTTGAGTCCCAGACCCAGCAGCTTAAACTCACTCCGGGCGCGTGTGCGTGCGTGCCCCAAATCCCAAGAGGAGAATGGAGGAGAAGGGATTGTGACATAGCCATCCCCCCTGGGGGGTGATTTCTCGCTTTCTGTCTCTCTGTCTCTGTCTGTCTGGCAAGCACAGGCACCCTATAGAAAAAAAAAAAAACTCTCCAAAAAAAAAATCTGTGCTTATAAAAGTTCTTTCTTTCCTCCTCATAAATTTTTTTAAAAACATAACACTTTAGGATTATAGTCATCTGAAAAATAGGTTTTAGAAAGGCATTAAACAAAGAAATTAACCATGGACAATAAGATAGAAATAACCATAGTTAAAGATCTGATGAGAATTTACAACTGAGAAAAAAAAAACTGAGCTGTATATTATAACATATACCAGTTTAACATTTAACTAGTATATTGTACGTTATCAGTGAGCCAATTTATTTTTGACAAAGAGTACCAGTCAGTGCAATGGGAAAAGGAAAACCTCTTTAGCAAATGGTGCTAAAAGAATTGCATATCCACCTGTAAAAAGATAAATCTGAATCTATACTGCTCATCATTGACCAAACTCAACTCAAAGTAGCTCAAAGACCTAAACCTAAGACCTCAAACTATAAAACCACTGGTGGAAAGCTCTTGGAAAACTCTGGGAGATAATAAGATAGGCCAAGATTTCTTAGATAAAAATTTCAAAACAGTCAGTAATCCCCCCCAAAAAGAACATATGATTACATCAGATTTTAAAATTTCAAATGTGGTATTATCTGTTGAAGATAATTTTATAGTATTCTCAACTGGACTAGGGAGACATGTACACATGTTGGAATACTAACTTTGTAAGCTAAATAATGTCATTGAATGTATAAAAGAACAAGAAATAAAAAAATTATGTTACTATGTACACAATTTTTTAAGTGTGTGTGTGTGTGTGTGTGTGTGTGTATCTTCATGTACTTGGGAAACATTTTTCCATGTGCTATAGTTTCAGTGTTGTGTTTCCACAAAATTTTTTGCTGTAATTTGATACCCAATGCAGCAGTGTTGGGAGATAGAACTAGTAGGATTTGCTTGGGAGTTTTTTTTATAAATAATTAATCCTGTTTTCTGAGAGGGAATGAGTGCTTGCTAATTAGTTCTCACTGGAGCAAATTGTTACAAAAGCAAGATGGATGCCTGAATGACCTCTTTTTTGCACATGGCTGCTGGCCTTTCCCATTTCTTTCCACCATGCTGTGATGTACAGCCAGAATCTTTCCCTGTGCTATTGTAATTTTAAGCCATCATAATAATGAGACAAATAAACCTTTTTTCTTTATAAATTAAAGAAAAAGTTTCTGAACAGGAAAATACATAGTAATTACTGTGAATCAATAACCTTTAGAATAGGAGAATATTTTGGTAAACTATGCTTCACATAAGGAATAAATAACCAGAACACAGATGAAATTCAAACAGCTTACCTGGAAAAAAAAAAATCAACCCAATTAAAAGATGAAAAAATTAACTGCAAAAACAACTCTTTAAGAAAGACTCATGAACAGCCAAAAAGCATATGAAAAAATGCTCATAATTCCTCATCATAAGGCAGATGTAGATTACAACCACAGTGAGATATCACCTAACCCGAGTCAGAATGGTAAAGACTAAAAATACAAAAAAATGATAAGTGTTGGTGGGGCTGTGATGAAAGGGGAACTCTCCTACACTGCTGGTGGAAATGTAAATTAATCTAGCCACTTTGGAGAACAGCATGGAGATTCCTCAAAGATCTACAAATAGAACTACTGTATGATCCAGCAATACCACTCCTGGGTATCTACCTAAAGGGCAGGAGAACGCTTACTCAGAAAAGTGTTTGCACATCTATATTTATTATTGTGGCATTATTCACAATTTCTGAGATATGAGACCAATCCAAAATCCATGAACACAAGAATGGATTAAAAAGTGTGGCACATATACTCCATGGAATATTACCCAGTCAGAAAAAAAAAACAACAAGACCCTTGCTTTGGATAGAATGTGAAAAATTTGAAAAATTTGTTGTTGAGTTAAGCAACCCAGGGTATGAAGGAGAGATACTGTATGTGAAAAATAGAGAGGCAAGACATTTATGGGACATAGAAATGGATTATTATCTATTGATGATAACATGGATAGTGTCCACAAGTGGACTGGTGTGAAGCTAATTCTTGTTGAAAAATTAACTTTATAAGACAAGTGATGTATAGTGTTTAAATGTATAAAAGAAATTAAAATAAAATGAAATAGATTTTAAAATATTAAAAAAATTGTATGGGTCAACAGATAATGAGAGTTAGTTATGAACCATGGATTTTGGCTAATCCATTTCTGGGCTTCTGAGTCCAGGTGAGACACTACTTTTTAAATATTAACAACACAATAGGTGTATAAATAATGATTGTCATGTAGTTAATCTGTTTAATTTAATGGCCTGCAATTATGGCCAATTCTTTGAGATGCTTAGCACAAAGGAAGTTGTAGGTTAAGTGGTATAAAAAATGATGAGTGAGCTAGAGAAAATGTGAGTGGTATTTGAGGATAGGTCAGTGATATCTAAGTCCATAATCTACATGTGTTTACAATATATCAAAGTATAACAGGATTCTGTCCACAAAGATTTCAAGATATATGGAGGGTTTGTTTTTGGTATACACATCCTCTTTATAGGTATATATGGCTATAGCTAAAGATAGATTTAGATATATGGGAAAGAGAGTCATGTGCTGCATAAAGACATAAGACCTTCTAGTCAATGAGAACCTCATATATGACAGTGGTTTCTTAAGTCAGTAGAGTAGTTTCTGTGTATAGTAGCAGTAATATCTAGGTTTACATAAGTGCAATTAATGATGTTAGCACAATAACAAAATTGCCTAAAGATACATTTATCAGGACATATTTCATTTAGCAGTGTTTGGTTATGTATACATATTCACCAGCTTCATTATTTTATTAATTTGAAGTGCTGCTTCAAAAACCATACCTACCTTTAAAAATAGTGGCTTATATAAATCAATTATTTCTATAGTTATAGTTTAGACTGTGTAATCAAAATTACATAATAAAAAGTCACAATGTAAACAGTGTATTTAGGGGCCATGAGATGTTGTACTGGTTAAGGTGCTAAACTCACACATGACTAAACCTGGTTGAAGTTCTGGACCAGGCGGCTTGATTTCTCACATTTTTTTAAATTTAAAATTTATTACTTTTTAAAGAATTATTTATTTAATATTATTTATTCATTTATTTATTTATTGGAGAGGTTTTTGCTATACGGCAGAGAGAGACAGAGACAGAAAGCGAAAAATCAACCCCGTGGGGGATGGCCATGCGGCAATCCCTTCTCCTTCATTCTCCTCTTGGTATCCTGGGCACACACACACACAAGTGCCCGGAATGAGTTTAAGCTACTGGGTCCAGGACTCGAACCGCAGTTGACTACATGAGAGTTCAGTGACATAGCCATTATGTCAACTGCTGGTCGCTCATTCATTTATTTTTTAATTTGACCAGGACAAGACACAGAGACAAAGAGAAAGAGAAAGAAAAAGTGAGAAAGCAAGTCACCAGGTCTGGGACTCAAACTGCAGTTGGCCATGTGGGAGTGTCCAGCACCTTAACCACCATGCCACTCACTGGCCCCAAAATTTATTATTACTTTTACTTGACAATCAATCACTATGTATTATTACAACATACAAAAATGAATTTCCCCAGCATGACTACACTGTAAATTTGTCTAAAGATATTACCATATATATTATCAACAGATAATTTTCCACTTTTTGACCCTTGAATGTTTTCCTCTCTTTCTCGCTGTCTCTCTCGGGTGACCACATATACCCTATAGCAAATTAAATAATAATAAATACAATAAATCTTTTTAAAAGCATATTTAATGCTGGGACCAGCAGTTAGCATAATGGCTATGCCGTTGAACTCCCATGTAGTCAACTGCAGTTCTAGTCCTGGACCTGGTGGCTTAAACTCATGCCAGACATGTGTGCATGCATGCCCAAGATCCCAAGAGGAGAATGGAGGAGAAAGGATTGCAGTGTGGCCATCCCCCCTGGGGATAATGATTTCTCACTTTCTGTCTCTCTATCTCTGTCTGTCTTTCTGGTAAGTGCACACATCCTATAGCAAAAAACTCTCAAAAAGGAGGTGTATTTAATGCTGAATTAATGTAGTTTATTTCATTTTATTTTAAAACACTGATCAGATACTTCTGTATACATTTAATATTGAAATGACATCATACCTTTGTGAAATTGACAGGCCACTTTATCATCTCTTCTTTGATGACCAAGCCATGATCATGGGAGTTTCCATAGACAAAGTTCCCTACTTTAACCAGTAGCCAACTGTGGTTAGAAAATTTCACAAGATTGAGAATATCATACTGCATCATATCATTTCTTTTTTCATTTAGGAGTATATTATACCCAGTGCTGTTTGTAAATTGGCTTTTCCTCAGAGATGAATGAAGCTGGATCAGAGATACAATTAAGAAATTAGAAATAAATTTAATAAACAGGTGGAAGGTTTATAACTATAAAGTAATCCCTTTATTTCTCTCTCTCTGCCATTAGGTTATCTTTAGGTCGAGGCTTAGTTTTGTTTGGGTGATTACCATCTCATGGCTCATGCAAAATAAACTTTTTTTCTCTTAGTGAAACAAGATAGGAACAATTGCATATTTTCCGAAAAATTCTAAGATGTTTCTCAGAGGCTGATTTGACCATGAACTCTGGTAAAATCCAGACTAATAAAGTCTGGTTTGTACTTACTAGAAGCTAATCTTGCTACTTTAAACAAAACACAATATAGATGGACATGTTTAATTTCTACATAGTGGTGACAACAATATAAACTATGTGTATGTCTAAACTAAATTTAAGTTTATACACTAAATACAAGGAACTTGTGGCTATCACATACATTTCAGTGAAGTTTTAAAAAAAAGAAAAAAATTAGTTTTTACTCTTTCTTTTTATTCTTTTCTTTTCTTTTTTCTTCTTTTTTTGCTAGAGGATATGTGTACTTGCCAAAGAGAGACATAGCAAGAGGAAGAGGAGAAAGCACGCTCCATGGGAATGGTGGCAGCACAATCCCCTATTCCTGTGTCTTCCTACTTTTTGGGATATTGGACATGCACACACATGCACCCAGTTTGTTTCTAAAGCTTCTGGGTCTGAGACTCAAACCCTACAGTAGGCCATGTGGGACCAGGCTGACTTAACCACCATATCACAGAATCAGTCCTATTCTTTTTCTTTATTTCAGATATTTTTGGTAAAAGCAATTGTCATGTAACATTACAAGAAACAATTTATGTCAAAACATAAATATAAAACTCTTGAATTCTAAAGAGGTTTTTAGAAAGCATGTAAAGCTCTTAACCTTTGGGTTAATAATATTTGATTGCCAAAAGGAATTGTTTTACCATGTATATAACTGTTGTGTTTTTTGGAATACAAGCAATCTAAGTAGGCTGTAATCACATCTATGTTTCCATCTTTTATTTAAATAATGTTTTTAGTAATATTTAACTTTATTTAATTATTTTAATTTGACCAGAGAGAAAGAGAGAGAAAAAAATTAAGCTAGTAGGTTCAGGACTCAATCCATGGCCAGCTATGTGCGAGTCCAACATTCTTAACCACACACCACGAGCTGGCCCCTATGTTTCCATCTTGACAAAATTACTGCTTTTCTAAGAGTGAACTTTAATTTATCTCAAAGTGAAAAACAAATATTTTTAATGCTAGTACAAATAGAAATTAGGAAAAAAATTTACAAGAACAATAGCATAAAGTTCTCTGTTGAAATTAGATAGATAGCAATATCTTTGACCTAATTAACATACACTGAATGCATACTTTGAGTAATTATATTGCATTCTATAAAGATGTATGATGATTAAATATAAAAAATAAATATTAAAATAAAAAATAATTAGATGGGAAACTAAATTTATACATGTATATATTTTACATTTACTTGTATTACTCAACAAATTTGACTAATCCTTTTTGCATAAAGACATTTATACATAATTTATGGATTTAGATTATGTTTAGTTTAAAATGTGAAATTACTTATAAACCAGGTAGGACATGGTCCTGACCTTATATGCATTATAAGAGGATTAATAATTAAGATCAAATGATGGGGCGTGGGCAGGTGGCATGGTGGTTAAAAACACTGGACTCCCACATGGCTGACTGCAGTTTGAGTCTCAGATCTGGTGTATTGTTTTCTCACTTTCTCTTTGTCTCTTTGTCTCTTTCTCTGGTCAAATTAAATAATAATAATAATAATAATAATAAATTTAAATAAAGTAAAAAAAAATCAAATGATGGTCCCTATTCCCATTTTTCTTGCATTTATTGTTAGTATACTTAAGTATAAAATAATTTCTTTCTATGAGACATTTTAGGACATTAGGTAGAACCCATTTGTGTTCTCACCAAAAGCATTGCATGAAAGCATTGGACAACAGCATATATATCACTGTAGATAAAATAGCTGGAATCAGAAATGGCCATTATGCCAATGTCTATTGGCTTTGGATACATTCTTAGAAAACATATATAATTTGATATTTTTAAAATCTTTATCATTAATCTTTTCTTGGATATCTTACAAAATTTAATTCTACATTGGAAAATATTTTCCTGATACAGTTAAACACTTTAAAGTCTAAGTCTCTAATGGCAGAATTCTCTAAATAGACATAGCAATTACTCATATACATCTATTTAGTACAAAATACCTTTATTCATTGTACCTAATCCTGTTGAAGAAAACATGGTCACAATGTTGCATCTTAATAAAATACCTCCAAGCACTAGCAGTATTTGAACATGCCTGATGCATATTCTGGTTCTAGAGAATGTTTTACCTGCCAGGGAAGAAGCACAGGTTCTACATTTCCTAGAGATTTCATTTGGATTTTCTTCAAAAGTATCTTATGAAGTACTTGGGCCACCATATACACAGCCTGATAGATTAAAAAGTTTGAGTCTGACACAGTCATCATGTCCACAGGAGATGGCACAAACTCTAAGGAAGAATTTGATGGACAGTCTCCAATTTTGCCACATACTGAGCCAGCAAGTGAACAATTAAAAAAGGAAATCCAGAGTTTACCAAAGTAAAAGTCTTCTGGGTATTGAGAAGGATTAACTGTCTTGAGAAATTGTTTGAAGCCAGGGATTTCCCTTTCCTGGCTTGAAAATAAGAGGCTTCCATGGAAAAAGGACTGTTCTTTGTCTATGAGAGACAAAATGCTGCCCCGATGTGATGAATGGACATTTATCATGATCAACACTTTTCCAGAAATTAAATAAAATTCTTTTTCAAATTTCAGACTGAAAATACTCACTTCACCACCAGATAATATATATACATTTGCAGATGAAACTCTGATTCTAGTCATAAAATTGAAGTCAAGAAGTGTAAAAACACCAGTTGTGGAAGAAAGCTTTTCTCTAAAGGCCACACAGATGTCCTTTTTTATCATCTCTGCCTTTAGATGCTGAAAAAACAGCTCCCCTTGCCTGTTATCAGATACATAGAGTGCCACCCACTTCCAGTTAAAATATAGCAACAACCAGATGATTCCATGTTCCAGAGAGCTTCCTTTGGTTGCCATCTGATAAATAGATGGAAACTGTTCTTTATCAGTTAGCATGGGATCAAAAGAACCATATGTAACCTGAATAAGAAAAGAAGTAGCTTTATTCTGACCTTAATGAAATTTGTGACTGTTCCCCTTAATCATGGGGGGGAGATATTTCTTTACCAGATGAGACCAAAGAATGGAATATTAGATGAACAGAAAGTCTGCCCTGAAGATGACCTTCTGCGATAGTCACTACAAGGTTGTGTTTTTTCAATCCCAGTTGTTTTAGGAAAGATCAAGTAACTAGTTCAGATAATGCTGTTGTTCCTTGACCAAAGCATTAAATACAAAATGTAATGTTAAATATATTTACATCTGCTCTCTACATCCACAGATGGAACTGAGGAAGGGATAAATTTTATGCAGATGATGCAATAAGACGTTGGTGATTCTGCCATCCTGGGCCCCTCTGACTTCTCAATTAGATGATTTCTCCACTTCCAACTAATGGTAAATATAAACTCTGATCTTTTGCTACTGTGGACTTATCAACAAAGTATAACCTCTTTTGTCTTTTAAAATACAAACACCCTCTCTGATATTTTTAAAACATAAATTCTCCAGAACATAATTCTAAGCCAATTCTGTATGTTTTACCAGTAATGTCTCCTGAATACTGCTTGTGCTAGATGGTTTTTCTGGAAAGAATTTCAGAAATTAAAAGTTATGTGGAGACTAACTGAAAGTGCTTTCAACAGGTTCACCTACATGGGGCTGTTGGTAAACCACAACAGATGTGGCCATTTTGGAAGAATATTGACTGCTGGAATGTATTTTTACTTGTCCCAAATGATAGCCAAATCTAATAGTCATTTTCCTCTTGATGGCCCTAATAATGTCTTCTAAGATGTGGTAGACCCTTTTGCTGTGTGCGTTTTCTAGAAGGCACACATTTAAAATTCTCAGCAGTCAATATTCCCAACATTCAGAGTTATATGCATTGGTCATGGACAGGAATCTGAGTAGAGCCTCAGATTCTATTTTTTTTTAAATCTCATCCTTACACTCTTAGTTTCATGACCCAGGAAGTTCCCTATGATATGTTTATAATTATCAAGGGGTGTGTAAATCCAGTTTTCATATTTTTCGCTCATGTGTGAGAATTTCATTAGGAGATTCAAACATCTTTCTGCAAAGCTAACAATTCACTTACCTGTGGGCTTTTATAGAGCTCCAAAAGGGTTCCAATTTCTGCTGAAAATGTTGGTATATTTCCTGCAATGATAGCCACAGATTGCTTCTGTGTCTGGCAGTTGTAATTAGGCAGAGTCTGATTCCTTCCAGAAAGCAAAAACAGAGCACTCTCTAAGGTATTTTGGCAACTGGAAAATGCATTGTAGAGATTATAACCCAGGGAAATGTTGGGAAGCAAATGGAGGCTCTTGTTGATCTCTTTAATGGCAAAGAGAAAGGCTAAAACATATTGGTAGTTCTCTCAATACCACCTAAGGGGGGGGTAGAATTAGAAAATATAGTCATTATGTAATTAAGGGTAAACTCCTCAGTTAATCCAAGTGACACAAAGTGTTAGACTTAAGTTCTATTCAGAGATTCTCCTGTGTGAATATATGCAGTTGGTATAAGTAAGGTTCCCTAGGGATGTGTCTAAGGAGTTCATATATTCAATTTTTAAAAATTATCTGTTTATTTGTAGTGATTTTCTTCTTTAAAATTTTATTTACTGAGACCAGGAGATGGTGTAATGGTACATCACTGGACTCCCATGTAGTCGACCATGGTTTGAAACCCGGACCTGGTGGTTTAAACCTTACTCGGATGCATGTGCCTTCATGTTCCAGATTCTAAGAGGAGAATGTAGGAGAAGAGATTACAGTGTAGCCATCCCTCCAGGGGGTGATTTCTTGCTTTCTGTCTCTATTTCTCTCTGTCTCTCTGTTGAGTGCATGTGCTTTATAGGAACAATCTTTCTTCCTAAAAAAATAAATATTATTTTACATTCAGTCACTGTATATCATTACAGCATACCAAATGAATTTTCCCATTGTGAATATACTGCATATTGATTCAGTAAAAGAAATTGCCATATGTGTTCATCATCAACAGATACTTTTCCATTTTTGTGTCCCTTAAATGTTTTATTACTTTCTTGTGCCCTTGATTCTCTCCTTCTAACTCTGTCTCTAATATCACCATTGCTCTCTATGCTTTTTAAAAGATATATTATATGTAAATTTATGTCTTTTACAATGGGGCAGAAAGTTTTACAGAATATTTGTGTTGGTGCCAAACTGTTATTAATAAACATTTATCAAGCTACATTCACATCCCTGATGTCTTCAAATGTATTTTGCTTTTTCAAAAAGTATTTTAAAATTTTTATATTCATTCACTGTGTGTCATTACAGATTTTATACCTTCCCATCTTTCGGTTTCTGCCATATAGTGCTGACATGTGGTATATATTGAGTGGGGACATACAATGCCTCTCTTTCATAGTCTGGTTTGGTTGGTTTAGCAGTAAGTCTTCCAAATTTGGCCACTTTCCTTCAAATCCAGGGTCTCATTGCTTTTTTATAGCTGAATAGTAATCCTTAGTGTATACATGCCACACTTATTCAACCATTCATCTATTCATGGACATTTGGGTTGGTTCTATGTCTTAGCAATTGTGAATAATATTGCATATGGAGACCAATATGGATGTTCCTCAAAGACCTACAAATCAAACTCCCATATTATCCAGCAATTTCACTAATGGGCATCTACTTAAAGGATAGAAAAATGCTCAGTTGGAAAAAACAATTACTGGATCTTGGGTATGCATACACACACATGCCCAGCATGAGTTTAAGCCACAGGGTCCAGGACTTGAAACACAATCGACTACATGGGAGTCTAGTGACATAGCCATTATGCCACCTACTGGTCCCGAGCAGATATAATTTTTAAAATTAAAAACGACAAGTGCTAAGGAGTCTGTAGTGAAAAAGGAACCCACATGTACCATTGGTGGTGTTGTGAATTGGTAGTCACTGTGGAAACAAAAAGAAGAATCTTCAAAAACCTACAAGGAGAATTACCATATGACCCAGTGATTTCACTCCTGGGTATTTACTCAAAAGATAGAACACAACATGAAAGGCACTTGCCCATTCATGTTTATTGCAGCATTATTCACAATTGCCAAGAGATAGAATTAGCCTGAATATTTAAGAATGAAAGACTGGATTGAAAAATGTTGCAAATATTCACTATGGAATACTATTCATGAATAAAAAATAAGACCTTCTCACTTGATAAAAAGTAGGTAAATATGGAGAACTTAATGTAAAGTGAAGCAAGCCAGACTATGAAACACTGTACCCTCATCCACATATGCCAAATGTGTAAACTCTATAGGAGAAATGGAAATATTTAAAGATATAATAGCAAGAAGGGTAAGTATGGATGACAAAGACTATAAGGAGAAGGTGAATAGTATGATATGGTAGGGAGGGGCTTAGAAAAAATGACAGATACAAGACTGTAAAGTTATGTTCAAAATCATATATATTGTAAAATTTTTTACTGAATCATCAGGCATACAGAAACGCTAAGAAAAACCACATGGTATGCTGTAAATATATACAATGATTAAATGTGAATTTAAAAATAAAAATAAAGAGGCCAGCAAGTGGTGTAGTGGGTAAAGTTCTAGACTCCCACATGGTCAATTCTTGTTTGAGTCTCAGACTCAGAAGCTTGAAAGTCATACAAGCCACATGTAGGTGTGTCCTCCAAATCCCAAGAGTGGAATGGAGGAGAAGAGATTATGATGTGGCCATCTTCCTGGGGGTTTATTTCTCACTTTCTGTCTGTCTCTCCAGTGAGTGTTTATGTCCTATAGAAATAAATCTCTCGAGCAGAGCCCAGTTCCATCTCCAGCCTCCTGGCCAGTAAGGGACACTGAAGCAGGGCCAGTTACTGGCCCAGGTCCCAGCTCCAGCTCCAGCCCCAGCCCAGTTCCCCAAACCCCAGAACTTCCCTTTCTATCAGAAAGGATAGTCCCCAGCACTCCAGCAGAGCCAAGTTCTATCTCCAGACTCCTGGTCAGTCAGGGACATTGAGGCAGGGCAAGTCACTGGTCCTAGCCCCAGCTCCAGCTCCAGCCCCAGCCCAGCTGCCCCAACCCAAGAGCCCCCCCACTGTCAGAAAGGTAGGCTGTTGGTTTTTTTCTTCTTTCTTTTGCTAATTTCCTACTTCTCCTTGCCCTACAGGACAGACCCAAGCTCTCCAGCACAGCCTAGTTCCATCTCCAGGTTCCTGGCCAGCAAGGAACACTGAGGTAGAGCCAGTAACTGGCCCTGGTTCCAGTTCCAGCTCCCCCAAAGACAGAGACCCCCCCCTCAGAAAGGTAAGCTGTTTTTATTTTTTTGTTTCTTTTCTCCATTCTTCTTCTTCTCCTTCTCCTCCTCCTCCTCCTCCTCCTCCTCCTCCTTCTTCTTCTTCTTCTTCTTCTTCTTCATTTTGTTAATTACTACTTTTCCTTGCTCCAAAGGACAGCTCATTGCTCTCCAGAAGAGCCCAGTTGCATCTCCACCCTCTGGAAACTTATTATTTATTCTTTTTCATACTCTTTCTTCTTCCCTCTTATACTGTCATTTCCTCCTCATCCTCCACTCACCCAGAGGGGCAAGATAGATCTAGAATCACAGTTTTCAAAACCCTAGAATATTGTGAGGCTCCCTAAGATTCTCCTTTTTACTTAGCTATCTGCGTACAAGGAGAAACTGTTCTTCAGACACCCGAATAGAATACTCTGCTTGACACCACATTGCTAAACACAACAGAAGAGGGACTTCTGCACACATCAGTCCTGAGCAAAAGGGAATCACAGCTGTTCCCAGTTGAAGAAATATTCTCCAAAAAGGTATCCAAAAGTGAATACATCTCCCAATATCTAGAAGTAAAAGAAGAGACTCAGGATTGGATACGCCAGGAAATATGTCTCCATCAAAACAATACAGTAACTCCTCTCCATCTCTTGAAGAAACAGAATAAGTTACCAAAATGTCAGAAAAAGAATTTAGAACATTCATGGGGACAAAACTCTATGAACAGAAAAGAGACAAAAACTCCAGAAGATTAGGAAGCCCTTCCACAATATGGAAGAAGAAATGGGCACTATAAGAAAGAATAAAATGGAACTATTACAGATGAAGTCTGTAATAGAGGAAATCAAAAACTCTCTTGAAGCCTACAAGAAACACATCTCATGGATAAAGACATACATAGACTAAAAGGGAAGGGTTGGACAAAGGTATTCCATGCAAATGGGAACCAAAAAAGAGTTGGAGTCTCAATACTAATTTCTGACAAAATAGGCTTTAAAACAAAAACTGTTTGAAGAGTCAAAGAAGGGCACTATATTGTAGTAAAAGAGTTAATCTATCAAAAAGATATAACGCTTATAAATATCTATGCACCTATCACAGGAGAAACCAAATACATGAAAGAAAGACTGTTAGATTTAAAAAGAGAGAAAGGTTGCAACACACTAATTGTTGGACAAAACAACACCCCACTATCTACTCTAGACAAATAATCAACAAAAAATAAGTAGAGATAAAGGATCTAAATGGTACCATAAATCAAATGGACTTAATAGACATCTATAGAACTTTCTACCTGAAAACCATGAGATACACTTTTTTTTTATTTTAGGCTTATTTTTATTATATTAAATAAATGTAATTAATAATGGACATATCTTTTTTTTTAGTCTGGACTAATATTACAAAGCTTTATTTACTGTAAAAATACAGGTAAATGTACAATATTCACATTCTCTTGTGAGGGACAATTCTTAATTGAACACTGTTCTTTTTTTATTATCATCATAATCTTCTTTATATTACATTGGATTACATATAACTTTACAGTGTATTACATTGCTTTTTCAAAAGGGAATGCCATGCATGTCAGTCAATACAGAGACATTAATCTCCCCACTTCATCATTCAATATCTTTTCAATGTTTTTCCCAATCATTATTATTATTATTCTAATTATTTTTTTAAAACAGTCAATCACTATTTCTCATTTTGCTTGTAAAAAGACTTTACTGATCATGAAATACTTCTCAGATCAATCCACTTGAGAATACTATACATGTCATCATCAACAGGTAATAAGCCATATCTGTTTCCCACTGACATCCTGCCTCTCTATTTGTTCTCTTGCTATCTTTCTCTATCGTCTTTTTTTCACCGCCCATTCCCCACTGTCTTATTCTCGTTAAGTACTTTCACTGCCTTTATGTCCTCCAATATTTTGCTCTCTACCATAGAGTGCGTATAGTCGGTATATATTAAGTGGATACATACAATATCTTTCTTTCACAGCCTGGCTTACTTCACTCAGCAATAGATCCTCCATATCTGACCAATTTCTATCAAATGCCAGGGTCTTGTTATTTTTTTATGGCTGAGTAGTATTCCGTAGAGTATATATACCACACTTTTCCAATCCATTCATCAGTTTGTGGACATTTAGGTTGGTTCCATGTCTTGGCAATTGTGAATAATGCTGCAATAAACATTGATGTGCAAGCACTTTTCTGACTGAGCGTTCTCCTGTCTTTTGGGTAAATACCCAGAAGTGGGATTGCTGGATCAAATGGTAGTTCTATTTGTAGATCTTTGAGGAACCTCCATATTGTTCTCCACAGTGGTTGAACTAGTTTACATTCCCACCAACAGTGTAGGAGGGTTCCCTTTTCACCACATCCCCGCCAACACTTATCACTTTTTATATTCTTAATCTTTGCCATTCTGACAGGGGTTAGGTGGTATCTCATTGTAGTTTTTATCTGCATCTCCCTTATGATGAGGGATGTTGAGCATTTCCTCATATGCTTTTTGGCTGTTCGTATGTCTTCCTTAGAGAGACTTTTATTCAGCTCATTTTCCCATCTTTTAATTGGGTTCCTCATTTTTTTTTGCATAAGGCACTTGAGTTCCCTATGTATTCTGGTTATCAGTCCCTTGTCTGAGGCATATTTAACAAAAATATTTTCCCATTCTGAGGGTTGTCGGTTCACACTTGTTACTGTGTCCTTTGCTGTGCAGAAACTTCTTAGTTTAATATAGTCCCACTTGTCTATTTTAGGGATTATTGCCTGTGCTTTGGGAGTCTTATTTAAGAAGTCTTTGCCTACTCCAATGTCGCCCAGAGTTTCCCCAGCATTTTCCACCAGTAGTTTTATTGTTTGAGGTCTTAGGTTCAGATCTCTGATCCATTTTGAGTTGACTGTTGTTAATGGTGAAAGATGGGGGTTCAGTTTCATCTTTCTGCAGGTGGATACCCAGTTTTTCCAGCACCATTTACTAAAGAGGTTTTCCTTTTCCCAATGGATTGACTGATATCCTTTGTCAAAGATCAGTTGGCTGTAAGCTTTGGGGGTTATTTCTGGGGTCTCTATTCTCTTCCATTGGTCCACTTGTCTGTTTTTATGCCAATACCATGTTGTTTTGATGACCACAGCTTTATAGTATATCTTGGGATCAGGGGGTGATATGCCTCTTACTCCATTCTTCTTGTGCAGGATTGCTTTTGCAATACGAGTTCTTTTATGATTCCAGACAAATTCCAATGATTTTCTTTTCTAGATCTGTTAAGAATATTTCTGGTATTTTGATTGGAATTGCATTAAGCATGTAGATTAATTTGGGTAGAATTGCCATTTTGATTATGTTAATTCTTCCAATCCAGGAGCATGGGATGTCCTTCTACTTTTTTACGTCACTTTCAATACCTTTTTTAAGATTTTCATTGGTCTTTGACTTTCTTAGTTAGGTTTATCCCTAGGTATCTTATACATCTTGTGGCTTTGGTGAAAGGAATTCCTTTCTTCAGCTCTACTTCGTTCAACTTATTGTTCATATATAGAAATGCTATAGATTTTTGGATATTGATTTTGTATCCTGCCACTTTACTGTATTCACTTATTACTTCAAGAAGTATTTTCATGGAGACCTTTGGGTCTTCTAAGTATACCATCATGTCATCTACGAGTAAAAATATTTTCAACTCTTTTTTGCCTATTCGAATGCCTTTTATATTGTTCTCTTCTCTGATTGCATTAGTTAAGACTTCCAGTACTATATTAAAGAGCAGTGGAGAAAGTGGGTAGCCTTGCCTAGTACCTGTTTTTAGCGGAAAAACTTTCAGGTTTTCCCCATTCAGTATAATGTTAGCTGTAGGTTTCTCATAGATGGCTTTTATTCTGAGAAATGACCCTTCTATACCAATCTTACTAAGGGTCTTAATCATAAAAGGATGTTGTATTTTACCAAATGCTTTCTCTGCATCAATTGAAATGATCATATGGTTTTTATCTTTCTTTCTGTTAATGTGGTGTATTACATTTATGGTCTTGTGTATATTGAACCACCCTTGCATCTCTGGTATAAAGTGTACCTGGTCATGATGAATAATCTTTGTTATATGTTGTTGCATATGATTTGCGAGTATCTTGTTGAGAATTTTTGCATCTATATTCATCAGTGATATTTGTCTGTAGTTTTCCTTTTTTGTCATATCCTTATCTATTTTGGGGATGAAGATGATGGAGGCTTCATAAAATGAATTTGGAAGGTTCCCTTCCTTTTAATCTTTAGAAAGAATTTTAGTAGAATAGGGGTTAACTCTTCCTTAAAAATTTTGTAGAATTCAGAAGTGAAGCCATCTGGTCCTGCACTTTTCTTCGTTTGGAGGTTATTTATTACTGATTCAATCTCCTGGCTTGTTATGGGTCTATTCAGGTTCTCTATGTCCTCCTGATTCAGTCTTGGTAGATTATATGCATCTAGGAATTTGTCCATCTCCTCCAAGTTATCTTGTTTGTTGGCATATAGTCACTCCCAGTATCCTCTAATGATGTTTTGTATTTCTGCTGTGTCTGTTGTAATATTTCCTGTTTCATCACATATTTAATTAATCTTGTTTCTTTCTTTCTTCTTCTTGATCAGTCTAGCCAATGGTGTGTCGATCTTGTTAATCTTTTCAAAGAACCAGCTTTTGCTTCATTTATTTTCTGTATGGTTTGTTTATTTTCTATTTCATTTATTTCTGCTCGAACCTTTATTATTTCTTTTTGCCTGGCATTTTTGGGCTTTGTTTGTTGTTGTTTTTCCAATTCCCTGAAGAATGATGATAAGTTATCTACTTGCCATCTTTCCATCCTTTTCTTATGCTCACTAATTCTATGAATTTCCCTCTTATGACTACTTTTGCTGTGTCCCATAGATTCTGGACCTTTGTGTACTCATTATCATTTGTTTCCATAAATTTTTTGACTTAAGCCTTAATTTCTTCAGTAGCGAAGAACTCCTTCAGAAGTAGGTTGTTCAGTGTCCATGTGTTTGTGTAATATCGGTGTTGTTTCTTGAAATTAATCTTGAGTTTAATTCCATCATGGTCAGAGAAGATGCTGGGTACAGTTTCTATGCCTTTGAATCTGTAAAGGCTAGATTTGTGTCCTAACATATGATCAATCTTTGAAAAGGTTCCCTGCCGGGGTGAGAAAAATGTATATGTGGTGGATGTAGGATGGAAAGTTCTATAGATATCTGTCAAGCCCATTTGATTTATAGTATCATTTAAGTCCTGTATCTCTCTATTTATTTTCTGTCTAGAAGATCTGTCTAAAGTACATAATGGGGTGTTGAGATCTCCAACAATTATAGCATTTCTCCCTATCTCTCCTTTTAGCTCCAGCAGTCTTTCCTTCACATATTTAGGTGCACCTGAGTTGAGTGCGTAGATATTTATAAGGGTTATGTCTTCTTGCTGGATTACCCCATTTACTATTATATAATGCCCTTCTTTGTCTCTTCTTACAGTCTTTGTCTTGAAATCTATTTTATCTGAAATCACTATTGCTACTCCAGCCCTTTTTTTGATTTCCATTTGCATGGAATATCTTTTTCCAGCCCTTGACTTTTAGTCTATGTATGTCTTTATCCATAAGGTGAGTTTCTTGTAGGCAACAGATAGAGGGTTTCTTTTCTTTTTTTTTTTTTTTTTTTTTTTTTCCCCATTCGGCCAGTCTATGTGTCTTAATTGGAGAACTTAATCCATTGAAATTCAATGTAATTAGAGATATTTCTGAGCCTGATCCTATCATTAAGTGATCCATTTTAAGTGATCCATTTTCTTGGTTGCTTTTTGTTCTCGTATAACTGTCTCTCTGATTTTTTAGTTTTACTGGTATAATACTCCCTTCAGAACCTCTTGAAGAGCTGATCTGGAGTTGGTAAATTCTTTAAGATTTTGTTTATTTGAGAATGTTTTTATCTTTTTTTCCCATATGAAAGATAATTTTGCTGGGTATAGTATTCTTGGTTGAAATGGTTTTTTACTCAACACTTTGACTATGCTTCCCCATTCTTTCCTTGCCTTCATTGTTTCTGCCAAGAGATCTGATGTTAGCCTGATGGGGTGACCTTTGTAAGTAACTTGATGTTTCCCTTTTGCCAACTTTTGTATCTTGTCTTTGTCTGTTGTTTTTGCTATTCTGGCTATTACGTGCCTTGGAGAGGATCTTCTTGGGTTGATTCTACTCGGGGTCCTATGTATTTCTTGGGTATGGATATTTGAATGCCTTTCTAGGTTTAGAAAGTTTTCTTCCATGATTTCATGGAATAAATTATCTAGGCCCTTATTATTTTCTTCCTCTTCTGGAATACCAATTATCCAGATGTTGGGACGCTTGATGGTATCCAGTATTCCTCGTATATTATCCTCATTTTTCATGGTTGTTTTCACAATCTTCTTGATACTTTTTTTTATGTCAGATGTTTTGTCTTCTACGTTAGAGATTTGATCTTCTACCTGATCTAACCTACTTTTAATACTTTCAAGGGAGGTATTGATTTCTTCTATCACATTCTTCAACCCTAGAAGTTCCATCTGGTTCTTGTTTAAGATATACATTTCTTCTTTCAAGTCATGAAAGAACTTCCTCATCTCCTGGAGCTCCTTGTCTCTTTTCTCTTCCATCTCAGTTAATTTGATCACTACAAATAATCTGAATTCCTTATCAGACATGTCCACAACATTCATTGTACTGACTGGGTGATGTGGGCTTGAGGATTTCTCATGAGGGAGAGGTCTTTTGTTGGTTACTCATATTTCTTGAGCCTCTGTGATTGTTCCTAGTCATCAGGTAATCTATATGTTGCTTCCTAACTTATTTAAGGTATCTCTGAGTGTTAAGAGTTGTACAGGATTAGAAAATTAATTATTTCTCTTATGGTTGGCCTACCTGTTGCTCACAATTATCATTAGCTGTTGCCACTGGTCCTGGATGGCCCAAAGTCCTCCCTGTTTCTAAGGAGTGGTGAGCCTCCAACTGACCTAATAAGCAACACCTCAAGAGCAAAGAAAAAAAAAGAAAAAGGAAATCACTTGGCCAGAGAGTACAAAGGCAAGTGGGGAAGACCCAGAGGATGAATGACGATCAGGCCGCCTGGTGTCTGGAACTGCTGGCTGGCTCCATCCAGTTTGTGGGTGGGGTGGGGTGCGAGTTCGTCTTAAAGTCGCAGACAACCAACCTGGGATCCAAGGACGAGGAAGGTTGGGGATGCGCGAAATGTTGGATCGGTTGGACCTGCAGTCTCCAGCCACCTGGTGTCCGAAACTGCTGGATGGCTAGATCTGGTTTGTGGATGGGGTGGGGTGCAAGTTCATCTTAAAGTCACATACAACCTACCTGGGGTCCAAGGAGGAGGAAGGGTGGGGATGCGCCAAGTGCCAGAGCAGTTGGGCCTGCAGTCTCCAGCTGCCTGGTGTCTGGAACTTGAGATACACTTTTTTCTCACCCCCACATGAAATTTTTTTGAAAATTGACCACATGATAGGGCACAAAGAAATTCTCTACAGAATCAAAGTCATAGAAACTATATCCAGCATCTTCTCCAACCATGATAAAATTAAAATTTAATTTAATTTCAAGAGACATACTCAAAAATACACAAATACATTGAAAGTAAATAACCTACTCCTGAATGCCATCAGAACTACCGAAAAAATAAAGACTGAAATAAAAAGATTCATGGAAGCCTATAAAAATAAGGACACAAGTTCCCATATTTTTTTGGACACTGCAAAATGAGTCATAAGAGGGATGTTCATAGCAATTAGTGCACGTAAGATGAGGATGAAAAGAAGGGAAATGGATTGCCTAACATCATGCCTCAGTCCAAAACTAAATGACTAAATATTATAGAAGCATAGTAAATGGTTTTGAATACCAGACACCGTGTGGGAAGAGGGTGAAGGTGTAGTGTCTGAGGAAGGACATTAAAGAAAAACATGGAGAAGCAAGGCATTTATGGAACAAAGGAAAGGCTTATTATCTATTGAACATAATTTTATAGTACTATCAACTAGACTGAGGATAAATGTAAACGTTGGGATATTTACTCTGTAATCTAAGTAACGTGATTGAATGAATAAAAGAAATTCTAATTTAAAAAATTAAAGAACAAAAAAGAAATCTAAAAAATTCAATATTCATTAAAATTAAAAATAAAGGATACATGTACAAACAAATATGGTACATCTATTTCTGGAATATTAGTCAGCAATATTAAAAAATGAGTGCTTGAGGCAGCAGTTTATCCTGGTGTTTAAAGGAACTGATCCCATGTGGTGAACTGTGTGGTTCAATTTCCAGACTCAGTAGCTTAATAAACATCCAGGGCAAATGTGCATGTATGCCCATAGTCCTAACACAATGATAAATGAAGAAGAAGGAATTGTAAGGTGACTTGGCATATTGTAGAGGAGTGATTTCTCTCTCTCTCTCTCTCTCTCTCTCTCTCTCTGTGTGTCTTTTAATTTGTTTTGTTTCATTTTGTTTTGTTTTTCTATTACTCTCTGGCAAGTGCATGCACCCTCTGGAAAATTTAAAATTACAAAAAAATTAAGTCCTTAGGTATGTTAAGAGTTGAATAATTCTTAACATTTTGCTAAGTAAAAACAGTAAGTCACAAAAGAATACTAAGGATATAATTTCATTTGTTTGAATTGTTTAAAACAGAAAAATTCATAGAGCTCTAATGTCTATTATTAGCTGTTAGAAACTGGAGAAAGAGAAATGGGAACAGGCTGCAACTGGGTGTGTGGTTTAGTTTGAGGGTGATTAAAATATGTTTGTGTCCCAGCAAGTATTTTGCAAGACTTTCTAAAGCTTCGTAAATAAATATATATTTGAACTCACAATCTTGTGCTAATAATGTGACTTAGAAAAACAAGGCTGTTTAAAAATTAAATATCTAGGAAAGATTGCTAGATCTAAAAGGAGAGAGAAACTGTAACATACTAATTGTTGGAGATCTCAACACCCCATTATCTCCTTTAGCGATATTAACAACACAAAAACTAGCAAAGAGATTCAGGACCTAAATAATATAAATCAGATAGACTTGACAGACATCTATAAAAATTTCCACCCCAAAAACACAAAATAGATATTTTTCTCAGTCTTGCATGATATCATCTCAAAGACTGACCACATGGTAGGGTACAAAACCAGCCTTTATGATCAAAGGCATGGAAACTATATCCAGCATCTTCTCTAACCATGATGGAATTAAATTTAATATTCATCTCAAGAAAAACCCTCGAAAATACATAAGAACATGGTAACTAAATAACCTACTTCCGAATGAATTCATGACTACTGAAAAGATTAATATTGAAATCAAAAGATTCATGAAAACAAATGATAATGAGTGCATGAATTTCCATAATCAATGGGAAACTGCAAGAGCAGTCATGAAACGGAAGTTCATAGCAACTAGTGCACATAAGAAAAAGATGGAAAGTGGCAAAAGGGCAACCTAACATCATGCCTCAGGAAATTGTAAAAACAAAAGTAAAAGAAATCCAAAAAATGCCAGGAGTAAAGAAATAAATATTAAGGCAGAAATAAATGACATAGAAAATAAACAAACTATACAGAATATAAATGAAAGGAAAAGCTGGTTCTTTGAAAAGGTGAATAATATTGACACATTACTAGCTAGAATAATTAAGAAGGGAGAAAGGAACTAGATAAGTCAAATTCACAATGAATCAGGCAACATTACTACAGACACAATAGAAATACAATACATCATTAGAGGATACTAAGAGTGACTACATGCCAATGAAGAAGAAAACTGGGATTAGATGGACAAATTCCTGGTCATATATAATCTACCAATGTTGAGTAGACCCTTAACAAGCAATGAGATGGAATTTGTAATAAATAATCTCTCAACAATGAAAAGTCCAGGTCCATATGGCCTCACTTCTGAATTTTACAAATTTTTAAAGAGGAGGCAACCCTCATTCTACTCAAACTGTTTCTAGATATTTAAAAGGAAAGAATTCATCCAAATTCATTCTATGAAGCCTCCATCACCCTCATTTCCAAAACGAATAAAGATAAGACTAAAAAGGAAAACAACAGACCTACATCACTGATGAATAGAGATGAAAAAATTCTCAACAATATACTTGCTTACTGTAATAAACAGCATATAAAAAAGATTATTTATCTTGACCAGGTAGGCTTTATTCCAGGGATGCAAGGGTGGTTCAACATCTGCAAAACCATAAATGTAATACATTATATTAACAGAAAGAAAGATAAAAACTGTATGATCTTTTCAGTCAATGCAGAAAAAGCATTTGACAGAATGTAACACTCCTCTATGATGAATATTGTCAGTAAAATAGGGCATAATAAATGCATCTATGAAAAACCTTTAAGTAATGTTATACTAAGTGGAGAAAAGCTAAAAGTTTTTCTACTGAAAACTCATACAAGACAAGGCTGCCCACTCTCTCCACTCCTATTTAATATATAACTGGAGGTCCTAGTCAATGCAATCAGACAAGAGAATGAAATAAAAACAAATGGGTTATTATGTTGAAGATAACTTCATAGTATTGTCAACTGGACTGGTAATGAATGTACAAATGCTGGAATATTCACTTTGCAAGCTAAATAACATGACTGAATGTATAGAAGAAATTGAAATAAAATAATAATGATAATAATAATAATAATAAAGCATTCCAATAGTAAAGAACAGTTGATATTATCTCTGCTTGCAGATGACTTGATCATATACATAGAAGAACCAAGAGTATCCATGACAAAACTTCTAGAAGTAATAAATGCATAAAAAAGTGGCAGAATGCAAAATTAAGTTACAAAAATCTATAGCTTTTCTATATACAAACACCAAGCAGATAAAGACAGAATTGAAGTAATCCCATTTACCATAGCCACAAGAACTATAAAACAACTAGGAACCGGGCACCAGACAGAGTCAGGCTGCAGGCCCGACCCTTCTGAATCTCCACGCATCCCTACCGTTTCTCCTCCTTGGACCCCAGGTTGGTTGTCTGGGACTTTAAGGTGAACTCCCACCCCACGCCACCCGCAATCCAGATTGAGCCGGCCAGCAGTTCCGGGCACCAGACGGACTCAGGCTGCAGGCCCAACCAACCTGGTCCTGTCACTCATGTTCTGACCCTTTCCCACTAGCCTTTGGACTCTTTGAATTCTGGTGATTTGAATAGCGCGCGGCGCGCATGCGCCACGCGATTTCCTTTTTTCATTCTGTTTTTCTTTGCTCTTGGGGTGTTGCTTATTCAGTCAATTGAAGGCTCACCTCTCCTTAGAGACAGTGAGAACTTTGGGCCTTCCAGGGCAGTGGCAACAGTTAATGGTAATTATGAGCAACAGGTAGGCCAACCATAAGGGAAATCATAAATTTTCTAAGCCTGTACAACTTTTAACAATCAGTTAGGAAGAAACATATAGATTACCTGATGACTAGGAACAATTGCAGAGGCTCAAGAAATATGAGCAACCAAGAAAAGGCCTCTCCCCCAAGGGAAATCATCAAGCCTACGTCACCCACAGTCAATACAATGGACGTCGTGGACATGTCTGATAAGGAATTCAGAATATTTGTAGTGACCAAACTAACTGAGATGGAAGAGAAAAGAGACAAGGAGCTCCAGGAGATGAGGAAGTCCTTCAATGACTTGAAAGAAGAAATGGATACCTTAAACAAGAACCAGATGGAACTTTTAGGATTGAAGAATGTGATACAGGAAATCAAAACCTCCCTTAAAAGTATTAAAAGTAGGTTAGACCAGGCAGAAGATCGAATCTCTAACGTAGAAGACAAAATATCTGACCTAGAAAAAAGTATCAAGAAGATTGAGAAAAAAAAAACATGAAAAATGAGGATAATATACGAGGAATACTGGATACCATCAAGCACCCAAACATCCGGAAAATTGGTATTCCAGAAGAGGAAGAAAATAATAAGGGCCTAGACAATTTATTCCACAAGATCCTGGAAGAAAACTTCCCAAATCTAGAAAGGCATTCAAGTATCCAGATCCAGGAAATACATAGGACCCCGGGTAGAATCAACCCAAGAAGATCTTCTCCAAGGCACATCATAGCCAGACTGGCAAAAACAACAGACAAAGACAAGATACTAAAGTTGGCAAGAGGGAAACGCCAGGTTACTTACAAAGGTCACCCCATCAGGCTAACATTGGATCTCTCGGCCGAAACAATGCAGGAAAGGAAAGAATGGGGAAGCATAGTAAAAGTGTTGAGTGAAAAACAATTTCAACCAAGAATACTATACATGGCAAAATTATCTTTCATATGGGAAAAAAAGATTAAAAACATTCTCGAATAAACAAAATTTAAAGGAATTTACCAACTCCAGACCTGCTCTTCAAGAGGTTCTGAAGGGAGTATTATACCAGGAAAACTAAAAAATCAGAGACAGTTATACGAGAACAAAAAGCAACCAAGAAAATGGTTCACTTAATGATAGGATTAAGTACGGAAATATCGATAATTACATTGAATGTCAATGGATTAAATTCTCCAGTTAAGAGACATAGACTGGCTGAATGGATAAGAAAACAGAAACCCTCTATCTGTTGCCTACAAGAAACTCACCTTATGGATAAAGACATACATAGACTAAAAGTCAAGGGCTGGAAAAAGATACAGCATGCAAATGGAAATTAAAAAAAGGTTGGAGTAGCGATATTGATCTCAGACAAAATGCATTTCAAGACAAAGACTGTAAGAAGAGACAAAGAAGGACATTATATAATAGTAAATGGGGTAATCCAGCAAGAAGACATAACCCTTATAAATATCTATGCACCCAACTCAGGTGCACCTAAATATGTGAAGGAAAGACTGCTGGAGCTAAAAGGAGAGATAGGGAGAAATACTATAATTGTTGGAGATCTCAACACCCCATTATGTACTTTAGACAGATCTTCTAGACAGAAAATAAATAGAGAGATACAGGACTTAAATGATACTATAAATGGAATGGACTTGACAGATATCTATAGAACTTTCCACCCTACATCCACAACATATACATTTTTCTCACCCTGACATGGAACCTTTTCAAAGACAGATCATATATTAGGACACATATCTAGCCTTTATAGATTCAAAGGCATAGAAACTGTACCCAGCATCTTCTCTGACCATGATGGAATTAAACTCAAGATTAATTTCAAGACACAACCCCAAAAATACACGAACACATGGAAACTGAACAACCTACTTCTGAAAGACTTCTTCACTACTGAAGAAATTAAGGCTGAAATAAAAAAAAATTATGGAAACTAATGATAATGAGTACACAAGTGTCCAGAATCGATGGGACACAGCAAAAGCAGTCATAAGAGGGAAATTCATAGCAATTAGTGCACATAAGAAAAGGATGGAAAGATGGCAAGTAGATAACTTATCATCATGCCTCAGAGAATTGGAAAAACAACAACAAACAAACCCCCAAAATGCCAGGCAAAAAGAAATAATAAAGGTTCAAGCAGAAATAAATGAAATAGAAAATAAATGAAAGCAAAAGCTGGTTCTTTGAAAAGATTAACAAGATCGACACACCATTGGCTAGACTGATCAAGAAGAAGAACGAAAGAAACAAGATTAATCAAATATGTGGTGAAACAGGCAATATTACCACAGACATAGCAGAAATACAAAATATCATTAGAGGATACTATGAGCAACTTTACGCCAACAAACAAGATAACCTGGAGGAGATGGACAAATTCCTGGATGCATATAATCTACCAAGATTGGGTCAGGAAGACATAGAGAACCTGAATAGACCCATAACAAGCCAGGAGATTGAATCAGTAATAAATAACCTCCCAACAAAGAAAAGCCCAGGCCCAGATGGCTTCACTTGTAAATTCTACAAAACCTTTAAGGAAGAGTTAACCCCTATCCTACTAAAATTCTTTCTAAAGATTCAAAAGGAAGGAAACCTTCCAAATTCATTTTATGAAGCCTCCATCATCCTCATCCCCAAAATAGATAAGGACATGACAAAAAAGGAAAACTACAGACCAATATCATTGATGAATATAGACGCGAAAATTCTCAACAAGATACTCGCAAATCATATCCAACAACATATAACAAAGATCATTCATCATGATCAGGTAGGCTTTATACCAGGGATGCAAGGGTGGTTCAATATACGCAAGACCATAAATGTAATACACCACATTAACAGAAAGAAAGATAAAAACCATATGATCATCTCAATTGATGCGGAGAAAGCATTTGATAAAATACAACATCCTTTTATGATTAAGACTCTCAGTAAGATTGGTATAGAAGGGTCATTTCTGAACACAATAAAAGCAATCTATGAAAAACCTACAGCTAACATTATACTGAATGGGGAAAAGCTGAAAGCTTTTCCTCTGAAAGCAGGTACTAGGCAAGGCTGCCCACTTTCTCCACTGCTCTTTAATATAGTACTGGAAGTCTTAGCTATTGCAATCAGAGAAGAGAACAGTATTAAAGGCATTCGAATAGGCAAAGTAGAATTGAAAATATCTTTATTTGCAGATGACATGATGGTATACTTAGAAGACCCAAAGGTATCCATGAAAATACTGCTTGAAGTAATAAGGGAATACAGTAAATTGGCAGGATACAAAATCAATATCCAAAAATCTATAGCATTTCTATTTATGAACAACAAGTTGAATGAAGCAGAGCTGAAGAAAGGAATCCCTTTCACCGTAGCCACAAGTGTATAAGATACCTAGGGATAAACCTAACTAAGAAAGTCAAAGACCTTTATAAAGAAAACTACGAGAATCTTAAAAGAGACATTGAAAGAGACATAAAAATGTGGAAGGACATCCCATGCTCCTGGATTGGAAGAATTAACATAATCGAAATGGCAATTCTGCCCAAATTAATCTACATGTTTAATGCAATTCCAATCAAAATACCAGAGATATTCTTCAGAGATCTAGAAAAGGCAATCATAGAATTTGTCTGGAACCATAAAAGACCTCGTATTGCAAAAGCAATCCTGCACAAGAAGAATGGAGTAGGAGGCATATCACTCGCTGATCCCAAGATATACTATAAAGCTGTGGTCATCAAAACAGCATGGTATTGGCATACAAACAGACAAGTGGAACAATGGAAGAGAATAGACACCCCAGAAATAACCCCCAAAGCTTACAGCCAACTGATCTTTGACAAAGGATATCAGTCAATCCATTGGGAAAAGGAAAACCTCTTTAGTAAATGGTGCTGGAAAAACTGGGTATCCACCTGCAGAAAGATGAAACTGAACCCCCATCTTTCACCATTAACAACAATCAACTCAAAATGGATCAAAGATCTGAACCTAAGACCTCAAACAATAAAACTACTGGTGGAAAATGCTGGGGAAACTCTGGGGGACACTGGAGTGGGCAAAGACTTCTTAAATAAGACTCCCAAAGCACAGGCAATAATCCCTAAAATAGACAAGTGGGACTATATTAGACTAAGAAGTTTCTGCACAGCAAAGGACACAGTAACAAGTGTGAACTGACAACCCTCAGAATGGGAAAATATTTTTATTAAATATGCCTCAGACAAGGGACTGATAACCAGAATACACAGAGAACTCAAGTGCCTTATGCAAAAAAAAAAAATGATTAACCGAATTAAAAGATGGGAAAATGAGCTGAACAAAAGTCTCTCTAAGGAAGACATACGAACAGCCAAAAAGCATATGAGGAAATGCTCAACATCCCTCATCATAAGGGAGAGGCAGATAAAAACTACAATGAGATACCACTTAACCCCTGTCAGAATGGCAAAGATTAAGAATATAAAAAGTGATAAGTGTTGGCGGGGATGTGGTGAAAAGGGAACCCTCCTACACTGCTGGTGGGAATGTAAACTAGTTCAACCACTGTGAAGAACAATATGGAGGTTCCTCAAAGATCTACAAATAGAACTACCATTTGGGAACCAGCAGTTGGTGTAATGGCTATGTCGCTGGACTCCCACGTAGTCGACCGCGGTTCGCGTCTCGGACCCGGTGGCTTACAACTCACGCCGGGCGCGTGTGCATGCGTGCCCAAGATCCTGAGAGGAGAATGGAGGAGAAGGGATTGCGGCGTGACCATCCCCCCGGGGGGTGATTTCTCGCTTTCTGTCTCTCTGTCTCTCTCTGTCTGTCTGGTGAGCGCACGCGCCCTATAGCGAAAAACCTCTCCAAAAAAAAAAAAAAAATAGAACTACCATTTGATCCAGCAATCCCACTTCTGGGTATTTACCCAAAAGACAGAAAAACGCTCAGTCAGAAAAGTGCTTGCACATCAATGTTTATCGCAGCATTATTCACAATTGCCAAGAGATGGAACCAACCTAAATGTTCACAAACTGATGAATGGATTGGAAAAGTGTGGTATATATACTCTATGGAATACTACTCAACCATAAAAAATAACAAGACCCTGGAATTTGATAGAAAGTGGTCAGATACGGAGGATATATTGCTGAGTGAAGTAAGCCAGGCTATGAAAGAAAGATATTGTATGTATCCACTCAATATATACCAACTATCAGCACTCTATGATAGAGAGAAAAAAATTGGAGGACATAAAAGCAGTGAAGGTACTTAATGAGAATAGGACAGTGTGGAATGGGGCAAGTGAAGAGAAGAGGATAGAGAAAGATAACAAGTGAACAATAGAGAGGCAGGACGCTAGTGAGAAACAGATATGGCTTATTAACTGTTGATGTTGACATGTATAGTATTCTCAACTGGATTTGTCTGAGAAGTATTTCATGATGGGCAAAGTATTTGTACAAGCAAAATGAGAAATAGCAATTGACTGTTTTAAAAAATAATTAGAATAATAATAATAATGATCGGGGAAAACATAAAAAATATATTGAATGTTGAAGCGGGGAGATTAATGTCTCTGTACTGACTGACATGCATGGCATTCCCTTTTGAAAAAGCAATATAATACACTGTAAAGTTATATGTAATTCAATGTAATATAAAGAAGAATATGATGATAATAAAAAAATTTAAAAGTAAATAAATAAGGTCGATTAGAAAAAAAAAAAAAAACTAGGAATAAAACTAACCAAGAAAGTCAAAGATTTCTATTAAAAAAAATGTAAAAATCTGAGAAAATAAATAGAAAATGACACCAAAAAAAGTTGAACATCCCATGTTCCTGGACTGATTGAATTAATACAAGGAAAATGGCAATCCTACCAAAATTAATCTACATAATTAATCTAATCCCTATAAAATTATGAGAGACATTCTTCACAGACCAAGAAAAGACAAACATTGAAATTGTCTGTAATCATAAGACCTTGTTTTGCCAAAGCTATTATGTACAAGAAGAGTGGAGTGAGTAGCATCTCCTTTCCTTACCCCAGATATATTACAAAGCTGTGATAATGAAAGCAGCATGGTATTGGCACAAAAACAGACACATGGACCAATCAAACAGAATAGAGAATCCAGAAATAAACCCCAAAACATACAGCCAACTGATCTTTGACAAATGTTATAGGTCAATCCAGTGGGAAAAGGAAAACCTGTTCAGCTAATGGTGCAGGAAAGACTGAGTATCCACCTTCAAAAAGATAAATTTAAACCCTTATCTGTAATCATTAACAAAAATCAACTAAAAGGTGCGGCGGCCGGATGCCTGTGCGACGGCCAAGCGCCTGCGTGGCCGGGACTCTGCCTCGTGCACCGCGGCCAGGGCTCTGCCTGCGCAGCCGGGGCTCTGTTTCGCGGCTGGGCCCGCGTGGCCGGGTCTGTACGGTCGGGGCTCTGCCTCGCGTGCCGCGGCCAGGGCTCTGCCTCACGTGCCACGGCCCGGACTGCATGGCCCCCGCTGCCTCTCTGGCGCTGGGTGTGTCCCGCGCTCAGCACCAATGTGGGCCGGCGGCGCGGACCGGACCGGCCGAGCTTGCCATCCTTCCTTTCTCGGGCCGGGCGGGCAAGCGGGAGGTGGCACTGGATCCTGTGCACATTTGTGCGCTCGGGGCTGGCATGTGGCCGCTGGGCCAGTGCGTGGCCGCCGGGGCTGCGCGTGGACTCCGGGCCTGTGAGTGGCCGCCGGGCCTGTGCCTGAGCATGGCCGCCGGGCCTGCGCGTGGTTGCTGGACCAGCGCGTGGCCGCCGGGCCTGCACGTAGCCCCCGGGCCTGCGCGTGGCTGCCGGGCCTGTGCGTGGACTCCGGGCCTGCGCGTGGCCGCCGGGCCTGAGTGTGGCTGCCAGGCCTGCGCCTGCACGTGGCCGCCGGTCCTGCACGTGATCGCCGGACCAGCGCATGGCCCCCAGTCCTGCGCGTGGCCTGCGGGCCTGCACGTGGCTGCCGGGCCTGCACGTGGCCGCCGGGCCTGCACGTGGCCTCCGGGCCTGTGCGTGGCCGCCGAGCCTGAGTGTGGCCACCGGGCCTGCGCCTGCGCGTGGCCGCCGGTCCTGCGCGTGGTCGCATGCCCAGCGCATGGCCACCGGGCCTGCACGTGGCCCCCCGGGCCTGCGTGTGGCAGTCGGGCCTGAGCGTGGCTGCCGGGCCTGCTCATGACTGCCGGGCCTGCGCGTGGCCATCGGGCCTGCACCTGCGCGTGGCCACCGGACCTGAGTGTGGATGCCAGGCCTGCGCATGGCCCCCAGGCCTGTGCGTGACCGCTGGGGCTGCGCGTGGCCCCTTGGCCTGTGCATGGCCACCAGCCACAGGTGGCAAACTGAAGCTGAAAACTAGGACTAAGAACTTGCAACTATAAGCAACAGAAAGAAACTTTAGCTGTCTTAAACCAATTGAGAATTATATTGTATAGGAGGATTTTCTCTGCCTATGGACAGTGAGAAGATGATGGTTACCAGCCCTGCATTACCTCAGGGAAATACAAGAACTACTCTACTATTCTTAAGGAAGCCAGATACCCGAGGATGACTCACACTGCAGATCCCCACAACACCATTCCTGGTAATCACAAGATGGATGTTGTGCCTCATCAACTGATAATCATCTCTGCTTTCCAGAACCGCTTTCTTGAAACTGTATTCCATGGAGATTCATCTACAATTGCGGAACTGCATGAGACCCACCCTTAATCCAACCCTGAATAGAATCTATGCTCCCTATTGTTAAAAACTTTATGAGCTGATAATTGAAAAAAAACAATTTGAAAGAACTGGAAGGTATAATAGCAGGGAAGGCAACTGCAGATACTAGAGACAGTATGGGAGAGGTAATGGGAATGAGTAATTGAGGGCGGAAGGGAGGGATTCAGGGAACAAACAACACACTTAATAGACACAAAAATGAAAAGTTGTCTGTTGATGATAATGTATATGGTAATATCATTGTTTTGACTAATGTGCACTGTATTCATGCTGGAAAAACCATGTCATACACAGTAAAGAGGTGCAATGATTAAATGTAAAAATAATTTAAAAAAAGAGTAAAATAAAAAAAAATGAACTAAAAGGGATCAAAGACTTAAACCTGGACTGCAAAGTATAAAAGTACTTGTGGAAAACACGGGGAAACTCTGGAAGACAATGGAATAGGCAAAGACTTTTTAAGCAAGACCGCCAGAGAACAGGCAATAATCCTCGAAATAGACAGATGAGATTAAAACAGATTAAGAAGTTTCTGCACAGTAAAGGACACCAGAATTAGTATGAATTAACAACTCTCAGAATACGAGGAAATTTTTGTTAACTATGCCTCAGATAAGGGACTGATAACCAGAATATGCAGGTAACTCAAGTAGATTACCTGGAAGAAACTGATTAACCCAATTAAAAGATGTGAAAATGAGTTGAATAAACAACTCTCTAAGGAAGATATGGGAACAGCCAAAAAGCATATGAAAAAATACTCAAAGTCCCTCATCATAAAGGAGATGCAGAACAAAACAAAAATTAGATACTACTTAACCCCTGTCAGAATGGCAAAGATTAAAAATATGAAAAGATTAAAAAATACAAAAAGTGGTATGTGTTGGCAGGGATGTGAAAGGGGAACTCTCCTACACTGTTGATTGGAATGTAAACTGGTTCAACCACTGTGGAAAACAGTATGGACGTTTTCCAAAGGACAGGAGAATACTCAGTCAGAAAAGTGCTTGCACAACTATATTCATTGCAGCATTATTCACAATTGCTAAGACATGGAATCAACCCAAATATCCAAAAACAGGTGAATGTATTGAAAAAGTGTGGCATATGTACACCATGGAATACTATTTAGCCATAAAAAGCAACAAGGCCCTGGCATTTTATATAAAATGGACAAACATGGAAGATTTATTGCTGAGTGAATTAAGTCAGTCTATGAAACAGAGACATTATATGTCTTCACTTAACATATAAAAACTGTCTACATATGGTAGAGACTGAAAGACTGGAGGATATAAAAGCATTGAAAATTGTTATAGACCCTAGAGACAAAGTGGAAGGCGAGTGGGAGACGGGGAGAGTGCAGGAAGGAAAAGTTGGGGGAAAAATGGAGAAGACATTTGTGGGACACAGATATGGTTTGTTGCCTATCTATAATGTCATGTATACTATTGTTACTTGCCTGCTGTGTAGCACATATTATGATGAGTAAAAACTCTTTACAATCTAAATTATGCATAGCAATTGAATGTATAAATACTAAAAAATAATAATTTTTTAAATCTCTCTTAAAAAGTAAATAAAAATCTACAGAACCAGCAATTAGCGTAATGGCTATGTTGCTGGACTCCCATGTAGTTGACCGTGGTTCACATCCTGGACCCGGTGGCTTAAAACTCACACCAGGCGCGTGTGCGTGCATTCCCAAGATCCCCAGAGGAGAATGGAGGAGAAGGGATTGCGGCATGACCTTCCCCTCTGGGGGGTGATTTCTCGCTTTCTATCTCTATGTCTCTCTCTGTCTGTCTGGAGAGCGCACGCGCCCTATAGCGAAAAACCTCTCCAAACAAACAAACAAACAAAAGTAAATAAAAATCAAGATTAAATAAAATTAGTCAGATTAGAAATGACCAGTAAGGGTAAGTTAGGAGTGTGATATCTTATTGACAAAATCAAGTTGACAATGTGTATCTATACTGTGACTTTTACAAGCACAAGAGTAGAATATTCTAGGGTTGATAAACACATGATACCTGAGTATGCACAGAAACTTCTCTTGCTAAAGGACAGAAAGGAGAATACAAAATATGTCTTTCCACATTGTACAATGAAATAAATACTCCAGCCTGCCTTACACACTGTCCTCATGAGAAAAACATGGCCCTACTTTTTACAGAGTGCCTGAGGTCAGAGGTTATTTTACTCAGGTACTATCACTTTCTACCTCCCTAATGAGTTAGGAGTAGACCTCACTTGCAGTTAGGTCGAGAAGGGGCTCTCTAAAATGTAGTTATTGTGTTGTGTTTTTTTTTTTTTTTTTTTTTTTCTATAGTCTGGTAAATATTCTCTATGCCCACATTACAAACATCTGAGAAATTTATGCCTCACCGCTGCTGGGCTAAAATCACACAAAAGTCAGTCACCATCCATAGCAAAAAGATAAGGAAATCTCAGGGCCAAGGTATCATGGTTGTTGCGGTGCTGTATTCCCACATGGCCAACTGTGGTTCAAGTTTAAGACCTAGTAGCTTCCTTTCTCACTTTGCCTCTCTCTGTCTCTCTCTGGTGAGTACATGTAAAATTTTAAAAATAATAAATAAAATTAAATAAATTTCTCTTAAAAAAATTAAAGAGATGATGAGAAAGTTTTTATCATTAATTGAAACAAAGTTCCACCTGCCCCCTCCAAGGACTAAGAGTAACTCAAGATTCCCAGGTGACTTAAGTTCCAGAACCTTGGCTGATAACCCATTTCAAAAAGAAAGGTTTTTCTTCCTTGTTAGGATTCTATATAACTAGGCCATTTTAGCCCACCTGTGGTAACCCAAGCAGGGGACCCCCTTCCTTCCATCGTGTTGGAAACTTTTTCTTCTTCAACAAAATTTGGCTTCCTAGTTAGAATTTCTAATTCTTTATGAGTGTTGGATAAGAATTGGGTCTGATCACCCTGCACCCTCATGTCACTAACACAGGTAGAAAAAAAGTTACTACCTCTAAATAAGATATTACACATGCATAAAAAGTTGCTGAAAGTCCTGAATATTGTTTTTTGGTTAATGATAAAAAGATAAAGATGGAGAATAAACCAAAAGCTAGAAGGGACAGATGTTGGACCTCATCTTTGTGTGAGGTCCTCTCACAAAGACAAATTTTGAATTATAGTGAAGATCTGAATTACCACTATCTCTTCAGTGCAAGGCTACATACAAAATGATTAGATTTAATATTACAAAACTAAATTGCTAAGGATACAGATGTCCATGGAAATTAATATTGCCTAACCTGCAATCACAAGCATGTTGACAGATTGAATGTTTTATAAGGGTTAAACACTTGTAAATGTGTTTTACACAAACGCCTCATGCTGACAGGATTAAATAACTGATTTTTGGGGGGACATGATTCAGGCAGTTATTTAATCCTGTTGGGTGTGAGGTATTTGCATTTGGGATCCTGAGAATAAAAAACAGTCAATATAATCTACTTTCATAGGGGGATAATACCCTTCTCTTAGTCCTGATTTTTTACATGTCACATTTCTATAACTCCCCTGTCAGTAGTGAACACTGAGATATAGCCACTTAAAACCACCACTAACTTCACATCAGGGGTCAATGACTTCATCTGCATATGGGACTCACTATATAGGTTTGGGCTGTAAAAGGGTTGTGGTCCCAGCATTCTCACTTATACTGATCCTCACAATGACTCAAATTGGGATGGTGTTGATGAAATAAACTGCAAACTATTCATTTTTCTCTTCTGTCTTAAAAGCAATGGAGAGAAACTGAAAAAGAGAAAAGGTAATAAAAGGATATTCAAAGAAAGGATATCAAAGCAGAGCATCACAAATTCACTATTCTGCATTTCTTCTATTTTTGTGTACATTTAATTATTCTCAAGTGAGATTCATCACACACACACACACACACACACACACACACAAGCAACTACCATCAAACTGCAAACTGTGTTAACAATTATAAGCACATTTACACATACGTGTAACCAAGGGCTTACAAAGTATGTTCCAATTCTTGAATTGGCCTCATCAGAAAAGATAGCTGAAGAATCGCTTCTTCCTCTTTCAACGCATAAAGTGGGAAAAACCCACTGAGTACCAGGTCACCATCTCTGTAGACACTTGGCTTCAAGTATTGAAAGCAGCTTTCATGTGTCATCTCATGGGCAGTCTGTAAAGGCTGCAGAATAAGCAACACACTAATTAATGAGAATGACATTTCAGGGCCTGCCCAGCACAGAGACAAAACCCTGTGTGTGTGCTGAGTCAAGAAAACGATAGGGCTGGATTGTGTCTTCAGGCTCAGCCTTCTGCAGGGAGAGTAAACTTCTGTGGAGGACCCAAAGGACCCCCACTTTCACTGTCTGCCTTGAACTTGTACAAAGTATGAGCCAGACTGGCATGACAGAGAAGGTCATAGCTAGGAGCATAAAAAACACATATCTAAGGGAGTCACGGTGCTGAGACTCACACTTATTGTCATTGTGATCTGAATTCTAGTTTCCCATATTTTACTGTGTCACTTTAGTACCACCCAGGAGCTCTGGGGATCTCCCTGCCCTGGGGCTCTGTACCTGCCACCCTACATTCTAGTGAAAAAGCAATTTAGATAAAAACATATTTTGTATTTTTCCCCTGGTCTCTATTATTTCATCATGGCCTATAAAGCCTTGGGGACCACTCCGCCGTCCTGAGATGACAAGCTCCGTGATTTTGTTCCCAAGAGAGGCTGTAAGTGGTGGTATCACAAGTGGCTTTTAAGCATTAGGGTGGGTTTTTTAAAACTGGTGTTAAAAATCAACAAAACATCTACTAGCCTCAATTTATGTGATGTCTGTACAAGAAAGGGAAGGGCTGACATTAGTCATCAATGGCTTCCTCAGCAATGTACAGGAGGCACTTCATTACCATGTCCAACATCACTCCTAGGTGTGCAACATCATCTTTGTAGAAATGGGCCTTATGATTTATAAAGAAGAAGGTTGCATCCTTGTTTTTTTTTCTAAGAAGAAAGCCTTTACTTAGGAGAGAATTATACATACAATGAATGACCTACTTTCTAGACAGAATTCATATAATATTTCACTGACAATAATTCTGTTCAGATAAGAAAATTAGAACTAAATTTATGTCAATTTATCTACAGGTTTATCAGAGTTCAACAAAGCAAAGTCAGTTTGATCATTTGTGTGAAACTATATGTTTGTTACTATTGATTATGATAGTCACTTGCAGAATTTATTAAATTATTTTTTCATTTTAAGAACTAGGTTACATTCTAAATATAGTTTTATTATCCTTTTCCACAACACTCCATAAAATTAAGCCACTGACCCCTCAGCCTCATGTCTTGTTCTGTATTAATAATCTAGGCTCCTTATCCTTGTCATGTGGTTTAGTGTGTAGAAACTAAAAAGCCTTTTTTCTTGACCCAGCATTTACTTCTTTTATTTATTTATTTTTAAATTTTATACATTTAATCACTATACATCATTACGGCATGCAAAATGAATTTTCCCAGCATGAATACACTGCATGTTAGTCCACTTAAAGATATTACCATACACGTTAACATCAACAGATAATTTTCAATTTTTGTATTTTTATATGCTTACTTCTTTCTTTTTCCCCCTTGATTTTACTTCTGTTTCATTCTACTCTTAATCTTTATGAGAAATATTTGTGATACAATCTTTTTATTTGTTCTATTATTTATTTATATTCCTAATTTTTTAACTAAGCATAAATTTATAATGCACATGTTTTGTTTTGTTTTGTTTTGTATTACACACGATGTTTTCATAGGCAAGTTTCTGGAATAGCTAAATGGCGCTATTTAATTATATGCATTGTGTCACAACATACATGTTTGTGGTAAGAATACTTAATATTTACTCAGCATTTTCAAGTATACCATATATTATTATCAATTGCATTGTGTACAAAAGACCCTTAAATTCATTTATTTTATGTGTTACTTTATTTTTTTCTTTCCTTTTTAAATATTTATTATTATTTCAATTTCTTTTATATATTTAATCACATTACTTAGCTTGCAAAGTGAAAATTCCAACATGTGTACATTTTGCACCAGTCCAGTTGGCAATACTATAAGGTTATTCCTCAACAGATAATAATCCATTTCTTTGTCCCACAAATGCCTTGCCTCTATTTTTCTCTTTAACGTCCTTCCTCAGACCCTACTCTTTCACCCTTCCACTTCTCACACTGTGTCTGGTATTCACAACCATTTGCTATGTTTCTATATCCTTTAGTCATTCAGTTTGGGCCATAGAGTATGGACAATCAGTATATATTAAGTGGATACATACAATGTCTCTCCTTCATAGCCTGGCTAGCTTCACTCAGCAGTAAATCTTCGATATTCCTCTACTTTCTGTCAAAAGCTAGGATCTTATATTTTATGGCTGAGTAGTATTCCATAGAGTATATGAGCCACACTTTTTATATCCATTCATATGTTCATTGGCGTTTGGGTTCCAGGTCTTAGTAAATGTGATAAATGCTGCAATAATCATCAATGTGCAAACACTTTTCTGACTAAGAATTCATCAGTCCTTTGGGTACATACCATGGAGTGGGATTGCTGGATCATATGGTAGTTCTATTTGTAGATATTTGAAGAATCTCTTTTTTATATATAATATGCTTTTTCAATGAACTTTTTTTGTTCTTTATTTTTTAAATTTATTATCATCATAATCTTGTTTATATTACATTGAATCACATATAACTTTACAGTGTATTACATTTCTTTTTCCAGAAGGAATACCATGCATATCAGTCAATACAGAGAAATTAAAATCCCATTTCATCATCCAATAGCTTTTCATTATTTTTCCCAATCATCATTATCATTATTATTATTATTCCATTTTTTTTAGAGTTTTTTTGCTAAAGGGCACATGTGCGTGAGTTTAAGCCACTGGATCCGACTTGAATCGTGGTCGACTACATGGGAGTCCAGCAACATAGCCATTACACTAACTGCTAGTCCCTCCAATTTTTTTTTAAACAGTCAATCACTACTTTTTATTTCACTCATAGAAAGACTTTACCCAACATGAAATACTTCTCAGATCTTTCAGGTATCTTCAAATTGTTCTACACAGTGGCTGGACCAATTTACATTCCCACCAGCAATGTAAGAGATTTCCCCTTTCTCCATACACCCGCCAGCACTTATCTTTTTGTTTGTTTTTAATCTTAGTCATTCTGACTGGGATTAGGTGGTATCTCATTGAGGTTTTGATCAGCATTTTCCTTAAAATGAGGGATTGAGCATTTTTTCATATGTCTTTTGGCTATTCATATGTCATACTTAGAGACTGTTTTTTTTTTTTTCAACTTATTCTCCCATCTTTTAGTAGGGTTGATCATCATTTATCGGAACAGTTGCTTGAGTTTCTTGTGTATTCTGGTTATCAGTCCCTTGTCTGTTGCAGAGTTTATAAAAATATTTTTCCAATTCTGAGGGCTGTCGATTGACACTAATTACAGTGTCTTTTGCCATGCAGAAACTTCTTAACCTGATGTAATCCCATTTGTCTATTTTTGGGATTATTGACTGTGCTTGGGGGGGTCTTACTTAAGGAGTCTTTGCCTACTCTAATGTCTTCCAGAGTTTCCCCAGTGTTTTTCAGCAGCACTTTTATAATTTGAGGCCTTAGATGTAGATCTTTGATCCACTTTTAGTTGATTTGTGTCAATGGTGAGGTAGGGATTCAGATTCACCTTTCTGCAGGTGGATATCCAGTTTTTCCAGCACCGTTTGCTAAAGAGATTTTTCTTTTGCCAATGGAGTGACTGGTATCCTTTCTCAAAAACCAGTTGGCCACCTGTTTGGGAGTTTATTTATGGGAGGTCTATTCTGTTCCATTGGTCCACTTGTCTGTTTGTGTGCCAATATCATGCTGTTTTGATTACCAAGCATTGTAGTATATTTTGGGGTTAGGGAGTGAGTGAGATGCTGCACACTCCACTCTGCTTGTGCAGGATTGCTTTGGGAATACGAGGTCTTTTATGATTCTAGACAAATTTTATGATTGTTTTATTCAAGATCTGTGAAGAATGTCTCTGGTGTATGATTGGGATTGCATTAAATATGTAAATTAATTTGGGTAGGATTGCCACTTTGGTTACATTAATTCTTCGAATCCAGGAACATGGGCTATCCTTTCACTTTTTTGTGTCATTCTCAATTTCTTTTTCTACCTTCTCGTAGTTTTACTTGTGGAGGTCTTTAACTTTTTTGCTTAGATTTGTTCCTAGGTATCTTACAGTTTTTGTGGCTATGGTTAATTGAATTACTTTTTTGAGTTCTATCTCAGTCTGCCTGCTGTTCATATATACAAATATTATAGATTTCTATGTTGATTTTGTATCCTGCAACTTTACTGTATTCATGAATTAGTTCCAGGAACTTTTTCATGGATACCATTGGGTCTTCTATGTATGCAATCATGTCATCTGCGAATAGAGAGAGTTTCACCTCTTCTTTTCCTATTTGAATGCCTTTTATTTTATTCTCTTTTCTGATTGCATTGGTGAAAAGTTCCAGTACTATACTGAAAAGAAGTGGAGGAAATGGGTATCCTTTCTTGTATCAGATTTTAGTGTAAAAGCTTTCACCTTTTCTCCACTCAGGATGATGTTAGCTATGGGTTTTTCATAGATAGCTTTTATTGTGTTGATAAATGACCCTTCTATGCTGATTTTGCTGAGCGTCTTGATCATGAAGGGATGCTCTATCTTATCAAATGCTTTTTATGAATCAATTGATATGATCATATGGGTTTTATCTTTCTTTCAATTAATATGGTGTGTTACATTTATAGCTTTGCACATGTTGAACCAAACTTGCATCCCTAGATAAAAGCCTACCTGGTCGAGATGTATAATTTTTTTTTATATGTTGTTGGATATGATTTGCTAGTACCTTGTTGAGAATCTTTACATCTATATTCATCAGAGATTTTGGTCTGTAGTTTTTCTTCCATGTCTTAATCTTATCTGTTTTAAGGATAAGGGTGATGGAGGTTTCATAGAATGAATTAGGGAGAGATTCACCCTTTTGGATCTTTAGAAATAACTTGAGCAGAATGGGGGTTAACTCTTTTAAAAATTTTGTAGAATTCAAAGGTGAAGCCATCAAGACAAGGGCTTTTCTTTTTTGGGGAGGTTATTTATTACTGATTCAATCTCCTGGCTTGTTATGGGCCTATTCAGATATTCTATATCCTCGCTCAATCTTCTTAGATTTTATGTGTCCATCTCATCCAGATTTTGTTTGTTGGCATATATTTGTTCATAGTATCCTCTAATGATGTTTTGTATTTATGTTATGTCTGTCATTATATTGCCAGCTTCATTGCAGATTTGATTTACCTGCTTCTTTTCTTTCTTCTTAATAAGTCTTGCTGGTGGTGTACTGATTTTGCTTATCTTTTTAAAGAACCAGCTTTTATTTTCATTTATATTTCTGTATATTTTGTTTATTTTCTATTTCATTTATTTCTGCTGCTCAGATCTTTATTTTCTTTCTGGTCAAGTTTTTTTTGGAATTTTTGCTATTGCTTTTTGCTTTTACAATTCTCTGAGGCATGACGTTAGGTGATCCATTTGTCTTCTTTCCATCTTCTTCTTATGTGTACTAATTGCTATGACCTTCCCTTTTATGACTGCCTTTGCAGTGTCCCAAAGATTATGGAAGCTTGTGTCCTCATTTTCATTGGATTCCATAAATCTTTTGATTTCAGTCTTTATTTCTTCAGTAGTTGTGAATTCATTCAGGAGCAGTTGATTTAGTTTCCATTTATTTGTGTGTTTTTGAGGATTTCTCTTGAAATTAAAGTCAAGTTCAATTCCATCATGGTCAGAGAGGATGCTGTATATAGTTTCTATGCCTTTGAATCTGTAGAGAATTTCTTTGTGCCATATCATGTGGTCAATCTTCTAAAAGGTTCCTTGTGGGGGTGGGAAAATATGTATCTTGTGGTTTGGGGGTCGAAAGTTCTATATATGCTGCTAAGTTCATTTGTTTTATGATTTCATTTAGATCCTTTATCTCTTTACTTAATTTTTGTCTTGATGATCTGTCTAGAGGAGCTATTGTGGTGTTGAGGTACCCAACAATTAATATGTTACAGTCTATTTCTCCTTCTATTTCTAGTAGTGTTTCCTTCACACATTTGGGTGCTCCTGTGTTGGATGCATAGATATTTATAAGTGTTATAACTTTTTGATAGATTGTCCCTTTTATTATAATATAGTGCCCTTCTTTTTTCTGTGAAACATTTTTTTAATTAACTAATTTACATTCATTCCTTAAGCATCATCATAATATAGAAAATGTAATTTCCCATCCAGAATATACTGCATAGTGGCTTAATCATGCTTGTTATCATCAATAATTTTCCATTTCTTGTTTCACATATATATTAGCCCTATTTCTGAACCTATGCATTTTCCCACCCTCCTCCCACACTATATCTGGTGTCTACAGTTGTTTTTCATTCCTTTTCCCCCCACATTTTATTGATCACACAATTTCTTATATAATCTAACTACTTTCAATAGCAAGTTCAGCTGCTAATTTCAAGAAAAGCAGTTTTAATTTTAATAAATCAAAGAAATGTTAAGGAACTTTGCTTAAAACTTAAAGCCAAGAAACAGGTTAGGATTCTGTTCAAATAGTAGGTATGTGAACCTATCGACAGCTCAAGACAGGACAAAAATCCTTAAAACCAGAGAACAAAACCTAGAAGAAAATCAGCAATGTTTTAGTCAACAGTCATAAGACGTTATTTCACCAGTTCAATCTCATGAACTTAATCTATCTTCTGTTGTGGTTTGATTTTCCCCATTAAATTCTGGTATATAATTTTCACCTCCAAACTTATCCCTATGAATAATTTGGCCATTTTCTTAGTTTTTGAACTCTTATTTCCATGAGTCTGTATTTAATTTTCCTGGTATAGCACTCCCTCGAGAACTTCTTGGAGATCTGGTCTGGTGTTGGTAAATTCTTTCAGGTTTTGTTTATCTGAGAATGTTCTTGCCATAATATTCTTTTTTTTTTTTTTTTTTTTTCTTTTTTTTTTTTTTTGGAGAGGTTTTTGCTATAGGGCGCGTGCGCTCGCCAGACAGACAGAGAGAGACAGAGAGATAGAAAGCAGGAAATCACCCCCCAGGGGGGATGGCCACGCCGCAATCCCTTCTCCTCCATTCTCCTCTCGGGATCTTGGGCACGCACGCACACGCGCCCGGCGTGAGTTTAGGCCGCCGGGTCCGGGACTCCAACCGCGGTCGACTCCGTGGGAGTCCAGCGACATAGCCATTACGCTAACTGCTGGTCCCGCCATAATATTCTTTTAAAAGTGTCAATTTGTAGAGAGGAAACAGTAACTATGAACATATACTCACTGACACACAGGGCCAAGGAATAAAAAGGCATATGTGGACATAACTGAATGTGGAAAATAGATGGCTTCACAAGGTTTGTAGTCATTAATGTATCTTTTGCAATACCAGAAATATCTTTTAGACAGAGAATCAGTAATTAATAATATTATTTATAAAGTCTCTAGTCCTACTAGAATAGACACATAGAGAACACTCAGAAACTTCATTTTTCTCAAATACATGTGAACATAGTAAAAAAAGAGAGAGAGAGAGAGAGAGAAAGAATAAAAACACTAGACAGAAAATAAATAAAATAAAAGCTGGTTCTTTGAGAAGATAAGCAAAATTGGCACACCATTAGCTAGACTAATCAAAAAGAAGAGAAACAGGAACAAGATAAATAAAAGGAGCAATGAAGCAAGGAATATTACAGCCATGTAATAGAAATACAAAAGATCATGAACGACTATACACCAATAAACAAACAAACAAAAAAAAACTAGGTTAGATGGACAAATTTCTGGACACATAATTTACAATACTGAACCAGAAAGAAACAGAAAGTCTAAACAGATGAATATCAAGCAATGAGATCAAATCAGTAACAAATAATCTACCAACAAAAACGAGGCATATCCTCTTGGCTTCACTTCTGAATTCTACAAAACATTTAAAGAGCTAACCCCAATTTTCTTCCATCTATTTCTAAAGATAAAAAAAAGGAACCTTCCCAAATTCTGTAAATCTTCCATCATTCTGAATCCAAAAACAAATTCATAATTTAAAAAAGATTATGTATGAATATTCCTGTTCAATTCATGTGCAAAAATTCTTAAGTGAGGGGCCACAGGTGGTGCAGTTGTTATGGTGCTGGACTCCCACATGGCTGACCATGGTTAGAGTTCTGCACCTGGAGGCTTGCTTTCTAACTTTCCTTTTCTCTTTCTCTGTCTCTCCCTTGTCAAATTAAAAATAATAATAACAACAAAATAAAAATAAATAATTCTTTTAAATATTTTTCAAATGATATACATTAACACACATTAAAATTTTGTTTTCATTCTTATTATTTAACTTTATCTATTTTTTTGTTTTAATTTGACTGGAGAGGAGCACGGCAAGAGAGAGAGAAAGTGAGAAAGCAAGCCACCCTGTCTGGGACTTGAACCATGGTCAGCAATGTGGGAGCCTAGCACCCTTAACCACCATGCCATCTGCCAGCCACATTAAAAGATTACACACCGGGACCAGCAGTTAGCGTAATGGCTATGTCGCTGGACTCCCACGTAGTCGACCGTGGTTCGTGTCCCGGACCTGGTGGCTTAAACTCACGCCGGGCACATGTGCGTGCGTGCCCAAGATCCTGAGAGAAGAATGGAGGAGAAGGGATTGCAGCGTGGCCATCCCCCCCCGGGGGGTGATTTCCTGCTTTCTGTCTCTCTGTCTCTCTCTGTCTGTCTGGCGAGCGCACACGCCCTATAGCAAAAACCTCTCCAAAAAAAAAGAAAAAAAAAGATTACACACCATGACCAGGCAGGCTTTATCACAAGAATGCAAGTGTCATTCAACATACATACACACAAAAAAGGAGTAAATCACACTAATTACAGTGAACACTGTAATCAAAATCCCTCAGAATGGGAGAGAATTTTTGTTAACTGTGCCTCAGGTAAGGAATTGATAACCAGAACACATAGGGAACTGAAGCAGCTTAACCAGAAGAAAATTATTAACCCAATTAAAAGATGGGAAAATGAGCTCAAAAAAAAAAAAACAAAAAACAAAAAACAAAAAACAACAACAACAAAAAACTCTCTAAGGAAGACCTACGAACAACCAAAAAGCATATGAAAAATTGCTCAACATCCCTCATCATATGGGAGATGCAGATCAAAACCAAACTGAGATATGACCTAAACTCAGTCAGAATGGCAGAGATTAATAAAACAAATAATGATAAGTGCTGGAGGGGATGTGGTTAAAGGGGAACACTCCTACACTGTTGGTGGGAATAGGTCCGGGACTCGAACTATGGTCCTCCATGTGGGAGTACAGTGCCCTTAACCACCATGCCAGCCCCAAGTTCCATTTTCAACTCACTTTGACATGTGGTACATTGTGAGGGGAAAAGACACACAATTCAATTTAGTGACTACTGTGAAAATTTGAATGAGAGGCTCGTGCAGGCTTCTACAATTCTCTAGGGAAGAAGAGGATGCTGGCTTTTTTTAACTTTTTTTTTTTTTTTTTTTTTTTTTTTTTTTTTTACATTGAATCACTGCATATGGATGCTGGCATTTCTAAAAAGTCCTGCAACTTTAAGCTGGGGCATATGAGCTTAAGCTCTGAGAAAAAGTAGAAAGCAGCCCAGTGCTAAAGGTACTTGTTTACCTGGAAGATCGACTCCCTTTTTCCACGTGCTCTAGTCCCCAGAAAATGACCTGTGAGCACATCAGTCAGATTCCCATGACTCTGGCTTATGGTTGGGTCAGCCAATAATGGTGCCAGCAGGAAGACATAGAATAGGAGAGAAGAGTCAGAGCACTGTCGTCCTGGCTACAACCCGGCTGTCCTCAGTGGAGGCCTGGCCTGCTTTCCTCTGCTATGGCCCTTAGGGCTCCTGCCACTTTGCCTCTGCTGAAGCTCTGGGTCTCCCTGGGCTCTGGTAAATTTTCCTACTTACTATCCCTTGCTCATGCTGCCCTCTGGCCTTGGTATTCTCCACATGTCACTTGGGCTTTCTGTAATAATACTGGTAGTTCCTAAGCAATATCTTCTTCAGTCTCTCACTCATTACACTTTTGATTATGCTACCGATTTCTCCCTATTCCCTGTCCACCCGTAACAGTTATTTAAGTCACAACCAAGAAAATGTGTGGAAGCATAGTATGATGGAAAAAAGTGAAGAATTTCCCACCCTTTAAAGCAACTCCGTATGTAACAACCCTATGATGCCATGTGTGGTTAACTGGGGAAATTAAGGTAGAGGGATCTCAGCTCAGGCTGCTACCACAAAATGCCATGGCCAGAGTGGTTCAAACAGTAGAAAGAGTAATTCTGTGAGACATAAACATACAATCAGTAAATGAGGGGAAGGAGATGAGAACAGATGCTAACATTTGAAATAACTAACTCCTACTGAATAAAATTAGGAAAATTGAGTGTGAAATTGCTGGTGGAAGAATGAATTACAGGCTTTTTCATGAATAAATTATACTTTCAAACTAAGATGCTCATCGTAAGAAGAATATCTCCTTTCCTCTTTTTCGACCTTTATGAAAAGTACAAGCCTAGATGACCAGCAGGTGGTGAAATAGAGCACTAGACTCCCACAGGGTTCACTGCAGTTCAAGTTCTGGTTCCCAGAGGCTTAGAGTCCAGTGCAAGTGCTTGAGAGCCCACAATCCTGGGATTAGAGGAGAAGGAATTCCCAGGGCATCCTCCCCCAGGTGTTGATTTCTGTCTTTCTGTCTCTCTGTATCTCTCTGGCCAGAACATGCCCCTGATAGCAAACAAAAAAAAAAAAAAAAAAAAAAAAAAAAAAAAAAAAAAAAAAAAAAAAAAAAAAAAAAGGAGAGAGAGAAAGAGAAAAGAAAAAATAAATTAAAAATAAATTTATAAAACTTTTTAAAAACCTGAAAATATAAAATATGCAAACCTGATCGACGTGGGGACGAAGGACAGACCTTCCTTGAGAATGGGCAACTATCCCAGCGCTGCCCTCAGCCCCTGGCCTCTTCTTGACTTTATGCAGAGGTGGAATGCAGGGGTGAGGCTTCTGCCCAACCTGGCTCCCCTCTCTAGTCGTCCTCAGGGTTGGCTGGCAGGTCCTCTGACAGAGACTGCCTCTCAGTCCTCTTCCAGGTCAGGCGCACAGGCTCCCTCTCAGCAAGCTGCCCCTGAGGGCTCCAGGTCCCTTTCAGATGCCAGGACAAGTGCTTGCCACATCCCTGCCCCCAGCTCTCCTCCTGGTCATCACTGCACCTTGTGTGGAGTTGGGGTTCAGGCGTTCAGAGAAGCGGCTGTTCCTTCGCAGGACGCCCACCGCTCCGTGGGAGGGGCTGGCTGGCGGGCATCTTGGTCAGCTTCCCTCCCGGGGTCGCTGGAGCCAAGTGGGGACGACGCAGGGCGGGCTCTGCCTGTGCCCGGGCCGCGCTCCGCCCTCCTCCGTGAGGCTAGTCCTCCAGAGGCCCTCAGCGGGGAGGTGACGACCTGGGCGCCCCGGGGAGAGGCAGGAACGGCCCAACGGAGGCCCAGGCCCGGCGACGCCCAGAGCCGCCTCCTGCCCAGACCGCAGACCCCTTCCCGGGTCCCTCCCGCCGGGGGCTGAGGCGGGGACGGTCCCTCGGGGACAGGAGCTTCTCCAGGCCCAAGGTGGCGCCTGGCCCCGGTCCCCGCCCCTTCTCCGCACCGGGGCCCGACGCGACCATCCCCGGTGGAGAGCAGCGTCCCCTCACGGCCCTGCCCTCGTGGGACGGGGTTCCCGGGGGGAGGGCGGCGTCCTGTGGCCCGAGCTGCGAGGGTCGCCCGTCGCCAGGAGGGTCCCGTCCGCCCCGAGTGCGGCTCCGCCCACCATCCCGCCGCAGCCCCGGCCCCGCGGGGAGAAGCCTGTAGGGACTGGAGGAGCCGGTGCGCGGGCGGGGGTGCGGCTGCCCGAGCGGGGACGGACGTGTGGACGCGGACGCCGGGGGAGGAGTCGGCGTGGGGAGGTCGGGGTCCTGCGGCGAGGCCGGCGGGGTGGGCGCCCGGGGCTGTGGGAGGCTCCTCCGTGCGCTCCCGGGCCTCAGTCCGCGCCCTCCCGTTGCTGCGGACCCTTCGCGGTGCCTGGCCTGGGACCGAACCGCCTCGCGACGTGGGTGACTTCCCCCGCCGCTATGGTGTCCCTGGCGATGGTCTGTCGGACTGCGTGATGGCGTCCGCGGCGGGCTCGGTGGCTGCTGGGTGGTGGGCACGCGCTGAGAGCGGTCTGGGCCGGCCTTGGGGGTGGTGGGTTCAGGCCCTGAGTCCTCCCCTGAGGTCTCCAAGGGAGGCCTGTAGTCGCTGTGGGACCACCTTGTGCTTTGGAAAATTGGCATCCCCGAAGATAGGTGTCAGTTCATACATCTCAACTGTTGAGGTATTTTCCTTTTTTTTCTTTTTGGCCTTATTGTTTATTCTTTTATTAAACACAACCAGGATAAAAAATAAAGTAATGTATGTCATATTTAGCAATGAATTGATACATATTTTCTTGTGTTCTCCACAAGATTAAACGAATGGAAATTTTCAGCAGCACATTCACCTTACCCAGCTCCCACCTTCTTAAAAATGTTAAAGGCGGTCCATTTATTAAATTTCTTACAATTTTAAATAATAAATACCAAAAATAAATCTAAACTTCTTAAGGACTGGGGGCTGGTCGGTGGCTGATGGTTAAGGGCACGAGACTCCCATGTGGGCACCAGAGTGAACCTGAACCTGGTGGCTTGCTTTCTCACTTTCTTTCTCTCTCTCGCTAGTCAAATTTCAATAAATAAATAAATAAATAAATATTTAAAAAGTGATTCTAAAAAAAAAAAAAAAAGACTACTCAAAGACTAAGACATCCATTCAAATAATCAATTTAGAAGAAACAAGTATGGGGCACAGCCTCCATAGCCACACCTCTTGCCCACTGACTGTGTTCTGGTGTGGGCGATGCCATGAGGCATTTGCCCTACTTCTGTCCTGTCCAGCTGGTGCAGGATTTCCTCCATGGCTGAGCCCTTATTGGAAGTGGAGAGTCAAAAAAAAACAAAAACAAAAACAAAAAAAAAACAAATGGTGAGCATAGGCTGGAACCCGTGCTACGAGAATACAAAGAAGTCCATGGAAATTTATATACATACCTTCAAGGAAAACTTCTACGGAAGTCCTTAATGTGGCCATTAATGGCTTTCTCAGACCAGAAAAGAACCTTGATTATTAAGAGTCACTTATTTTATCAGTTCAAGGTCATATTGGGGCCGGCAGCTGGTGTGGTGGTTAAGGGTGCTGGACTCTCACATGGCCAACTGCGATTGAGTTCCAGACTTGGCGACTTGCTTTCTCACTTCCCCTCTTTCTCTGTATATCACTCTGTCCCTCTCTGGTCAAATTTAAATAAATGAATAAATATATAAAATTAGATAAACTAATTCCTTAAAACAAGGATTATATTGAAGAAGCTTTATCAGAACATTTGAAACTTAAGACATGTTCTTATAGGCTCCTAAAAGCAAAATTACGAATGGTCACTAATGAAAATCATCATACTTATTCATGGCTTTCTAGTATTTAACCATGCAATCTTATCTTGGTTATATTTTAAAAATCTAACATTTTCTTATAGGTGTGAATTAGCTTAAACAGTACTGTGTAGCTACTGTATTATGCTTCAAGTGTTAAATTAAAACCATCCTGCTATTGAGTCCTGTTAGTTCAGTTTATCCAGAATCCCTCACATCCCTGAAATTTCCTCTTAATCATTTTCCCTCTGGTGACTCCTCCCACATCTCCTTGACTGCTAATTTCCACTGCTCATGCTATATTTAATTGAACCCAATTTCTCTTTTCCACTGTAAAACCCTCACGGTAAGGGGACCCTAAACTTACCATGATAGTTCTAAGGAAATTTTTTCTTACCATGCTTTAATTAGCGTCATTGACTCAATTTTGTTAAATAGATAGTAAATTTTATGGGATTTACTTCTGCGGTAAACTCTTTCATGAGATGTTCAGAGTAGTAATTATAGATACAGAAAGGAGAACGGTGATTGCCACAGCTGGGAGGAGTGGAAAGATTTTATGTTCTTGTGTAACAGTGATTGTAAATCGCTCAATTTTATATGAAAGGAATCATGAAGATGGCTTGTGGTGATCCTTCTAGAACTGTCCTTTGTGAAGAAAGAATATTTTTATAATTTGTATTTTACCACAATAAATTTAAAATAATAAACATACAAACACACACACACACATATATATAATATATATATATATATATATATTATATATATGTATCAATATATTTTATATGGTATATAATATATAATCTGCGGTGTTTATTGCAGCAATATGTGTCATTGCAAAATAACTAGTAGTGATCTAAAAAATGTCCAGTGACAGGTTAAGACCTAAATTAATTACAGTTTATCTATGTTAACATAGAAAATTACTGATGCCTTAGTATTAGCTGAATATCCCCAGAAAAGGAGCATGTGCCTCAAACAATTGTCATTGTCCCATCTGTTGTCCATCATCTTCACCACCCACATTCTTCTCAGGGTACATATTAATTTGATAGACTTTCTCCCTCCCCAGTTTTGTCTCACTTTTGTAAAAACTTGTAACTTATGGGCAGAAAAGCCCATAAGGAGAGGTATGTGAGAGAGTGCTGTCCTCATTTCCTGAGATGCCAAGCCATGCTTCATGGGTGCATAGATTTCTGGGGACTATGGGCCTCACAAACAGCTTAGGAAAACGCTTAGCCATTTGTGTTCATAACAAAAATCCTTTTAGTTTTCAAATGTAAAGCTGTGTGTGAAATTTCCACATGATATATAAGACACCATCTCCCTCTGTTATGAAAAGGTGACCATAGGAGGATAAAAACTAATTTGGAGTGATCAAGAGATTTCTCTCATATGTGATACTATCTTACAGGAACTCTCCACAAGAACATTTCAGGGAAATTTTTGCTCAGCAAGAAAGACGCACATAATAGATCAAACACCCTGGTATTCTGCACACTCGGCTGCCACCTAATTGTTAGAACTTTTACAGACACATAAATTTCTCCTCCCTCCCAGGTTTCAGTACTTTTGAAAAAATCCTCTAAATTGGGAAATCACACGTCATGACCTGACTTGTCCCTAAGGGACAACACTGTTGGAAACGTCATCTGGATTTATGTATAATGGCTATGTTACTCCACTTAGCAAGTACTTAGGAAAATAGGCCCATAAATCTTGAAAGTACTCCAACCAACACCAGCAACAATGGGAGTCCTTAGAAATTCCTAAATGTTATGTTCATATACACAATTGGAAAAAGCTGTATTGTAAGTGGAGAGTCCAAAAAAATGGTGAGCATAGGATGGAACCCATGCTACAATAATAAGAAAAAGTCCATGGAAATTTATATACATAGCTTCAAAGAAAACTTGAACCAGGTAAATTGAATGGGAAACATATTTTCAATGATATTTAGAAGCCATTTGAGTTATAATAAAATCACCTCCCTTCAGGAGTTAAATAAAATATATCAGAAACAATTTTGGAATTAAAATTTTGGAGAGCCCTTTTCTAATCACTCTTCTGCTACTCAGAAAGGGTATGTTGTTCTGTCAGATATTCGACATCCTGAACTCTCTTCTCTCACCTCCATTCATCTCCAGTAAAAGAAATTGAATAGCCTCCAGTACCATCCTTCAACCAAACTAGTTTGGTACCCCTTTCAAGGTAAAGCCTGTCACAAAGGAGAATCAGGTACTATATAACCCAGGGACCAAAACTAAACTCACAGATATTTTAAAGAATTGTTTTACACACAATCGAGCAACCCATAGGTTTTGTTAGAGAATTAAATTTAAATGTCCAAACTTATGAGCTCAGATATATTGATATTTATCAATTGGTTCATGATAGTATCAGAAGAATGGGCCACAGAATGGCTAAAAGTGTTAGTTTAGGGACCAGCAGTTGGCATAATGGCTATGTCGCTGGACTCCCATGTAGTTTGAATCCTGGACCCAGTAGCTTAAACTCACTCAAGGTGTGTGTGCGTGTGTGCCCAAGATCCAGAGATGAGAGTAGAGGAGAAGGGATTGCAGTGTGGCCATCCCCCCTGCGGAATTATTTATATCTTTCTGTCTCTTGGTCTTTCTCTTTCTGGCAAGCGCATGTGCCCTATAGCTAAAACCTCTCAAAAAGAAAAAATAAAAGAAAAGGGGGGGGTGTTATGTTAGTTGAAACTATGTCTTAGAGGATTTACATAAAAACACGGGAGAGGGACCAGCAGTTAGCCTAGTGGCTATGTCGCTGGACTCCCATGTAGTTGACCACGGTTCACATCCCGGAACCGGTGGCTTAAACTCATGCCGGGCGCATGTGTGTGCATGCCCAAGATCCCAAGAGGAGAGTGGAGGAGAAGGGATTGCGGCATGGCCATCCCCCCTGGGGGGTGATTTCTCGCTTTCTGTCTCTCTGTCTCTGTCTGTCTGGCGAGCACACGTGCCCTATAGCAAAATTTAAAAAAAAAGAACCTCTGCAAAAAAAAAAAAAAAAAAAAGACACGGGAGAATAAAATAATTCTGCCTCTTAGCAGAAGCACTTGATGTGACTATACCACAAAAAACATTGGTTGGAGTAGAATCGAACAGTGGTGACAAAGGTCAGATGAGTCAATCCTCGCTTATTTTGAATGGCTGAACAAAACTTTAAACAGTATTTTACAATAGTACCACAAAGGGAAACTGAAATTCATCAAAATGATACTGAAATTCTACTTTAATGGATTGAATGAAGAGTCTGTAATTTTAATGAACTACACCAAGTTAACTGGCCAACTATCTAAACACATAGCATTGTTAATCCACCCAACTATGTTCCAAAAACTTTAAAAAGAGAGATATGATGCCTCTAAGGTCATGACGTTATAGCTCCAAGAGCTGACTAGCATAACCAAATTTTTTGAGAAAATGTAGAAAGCCTCAAACACCCAAAGAGGAGTTTGCTTTCTTTGCAAAAGTAGACGTTTTAAAGAGAAAATATAAAAAGCTTGTGACACAAGAAAATAGGTGCAGGTATTTTGTTACCAAATTGTGTCCCATAATTTGCATACATTTCATTTTTAGTGTTTATTTTTTCTTTGGTTTTCAGAATTTGCACTATTTGAAAGGTTGTGTCTTTAATGTTAGAGGTTCTTTCTTTTGCATAGTCTAACCTGTTCTCAATTTTCTGTATGGAATATTTTACTACATATATTGTCTTCATCATCCTGTAAGATCTTCCGCATCCTGAACTCTCTGCTTTTTTTTAACATCTATATTCCTATTGGATCTCTTTTTCATGTCATTTATTTTTTTCTCATCTCCTGAAAGGGTCTGTTTTCTCTTGTATCCCATTCAGTTTTGTTATGATCAATATCCTAAATTTGATTTCCAACAGTATGTGGTTTTGTTCAAGAGGAGTTAACATGTTCCTTTTGAGGTAAGATATTGGCTTTTTTTTTCTTTTTCTTTTATATCTGCTTTGGGTTTTAGGTATCTAGTGGATACTCACTTCTTACTGATTTATGGCATCAAATCTATAGTGGCAATACTTTATTTTTTTAGTTTTAAATATTTATTTTTCCTATGATATGAACCTTAGGACTAGTTAAATGAATCGTTTTGGCATTGATTCTGATTGAGTTTGTTGCATGAGAATCTATTTTCTGTGATCACGATAGATGAGAAGGGCTATCTGTGGGGCAGGGAGAGGAGGCTGTGCCCTTTGAGGCTAGGGGTTGAGTGAGGTTCATAAGGGGCCCTCTGTAGGGCTAATAGTTGGGCAGTGCCCAGTGAACCTGGGAAGAACATATCCTTGCCTTTCAAAGGACGTGATAACTGGGCATGGTCCCTCATTTTATATGGAGAGAGCAGGGCTTGAACATTGTTGCCATGGGGCTCTGAGGGAGGGAATAACAGTGTGGGGGAAACAGGACCCAAGTGGGGGCAGGTGATGTGATCCTGTGAGGTTCAGAGGTAAACAGGGTCAAGCAAGGCCAGCTAAAGCACCCTGTGAGACCCTAAGATGAACAGGCCAGCATGGAGCCAGTGGAGTATGTCAGGGGAGTTTGTAAAGCCCAGAGATCACTGCGGTACAGTGGGACTCAAACTTACCCTAGGCAGTCTTAGGTTAAGCACCCCTTGAGACCTGGAGCCTAGTGTAGCTAAATGAGGCCTAAGTGGGAAGGCTTGTTATGCCAGCAGGTTGGCAGAATTGAGTAGAAGGGGGAAGAATATTAGGCCATAGTTGCAACAGGATCAGGTGTGTTCCCTGTAAGACTCAGAGTCCACTGGGGCCAAATATGCCTGAGCATGGTCCAGAGCAGGTGGCTGACAAGACTGGAGGTGAGCCAGGTGTGAACCGAAACAGAGCCTGGGTGACTGTTCTTTAAATTCTGAGGGTGGGGCCGCCCAGCCCTGGAGCTTCCTCCAGCCTCTTCTCACCTCACCTCGCATTGTCCTGCCTTGCTCCTGCAGTCCAGATCCTGCAGTCCATAATGCCTCGCCAGCCCATGCCCTCCCTGCTGCTCTGCCGTTGCCATTGCTTGGCCATGCTCTCCCTGCAGTCCTGCTGCCGCCTCACCCACTTGGAGCCCCCACGCCAGCATTTCCTGTTGGCTCTAGAAATGGCTGTTGAAATTGTGGTGATTTTTACGACCTTCCTAACACTGGGCGATATGTGCTAAGCAATCTGAACCAGTTCAGAAGACAGTAGATGGACAAGGATGTCAAGTAGCTGTTAGCAGCCAAAAAGCTATCAGAGAAAGCTACAGCTTCTTTAAATGAATGTCAACAAAAGTACTTAGTTGCTGATACAACACTTGTGGATATTCAGTTTCAAAACCATATGTTTATGGTAAACACTTTGTATGTTTTTGTTACTGTGCATAATATAGATGTATAGTCAGAAAATTTTGTTCTGCTTGAGTGTTAAATAAAACTGAAACATTTGTGGTTGGTGAAAAAAAAAAATTCTGAGAAAGGGGCACAGTGTAGCCCACAAACCTAGAGGTAGCCTTGGGAAGGAAGTCAGGAGGGGCCAAAGACACACTAAGATTATGGAGCTCAAATTGAACCTGGGTGCCTAGAGACAGGGGTTCCTCAAAACTTTGATGTAGGCCTGGCAAGGAAGACCCCTGAGGAGCAGAAAAACAGTTGAGCCTGGGGAACCAGCAGTTACCATAATGGCTGTGTCGCTGGACTCCCACGTAGTCAACCGCGGTTCTCGTCCCGGACCCGGTGGCTTAAAACTCACGCCAGGCACGTGTGCGTGCGTGCCCAAGATCCTAAGAGGAGAGTGGAGGAGAAGGGATTGCGGCGTGACCATCCCCCCTGGGGGATGATTTCTCGCTTTCTGTCTCTATGTCTCTCTCTGTCCGTCTGGTGAGTGCACACGCCCTGTAGCGAAAACCTCTCAAAAAAAAAAAAAAAAAAAAGCAGTTGAGCCTGGCAGTCTCAACTGGAGTCAGCATAGCTGACCTCTGATGCTAATCAGATTCAAGCACAGACCCCAGCAAAAATGAAACCAAAATCTCAGGCACAGAGTCTAGCAGGCCCAGGTGCAGGTGCAGGTGCAGGAGTGTCAACAATTCTTAGTTCCAGGGAGGGGCTGTGTGCATCATCCTGGGAGAAGGATCTGAACCTCTGCAGGGACCTGGGACCCATCCTGATACATTCTGCATGTGGTTACTTAACTGGCTAGTTAATATATTAGGGCATTGTCCCCTGGGATGGTATCCTGTAAGGGTACCTGGGTAGCATCTGCCTAAGGCTGTGTACAGGAGGGTCCTGGAAAGCCCAACTGGAGGTTGGTGGGCCTAGGCTCTGGCTGGAGGACATGGGCTTGCCCAAAACAGGTCATGAAGGTGAGGTAGGGTGGATGTACTGAACTGTCAGTGGTTGTGAATGAGTGAACATGAGGGTGCCCTGGAGTTGGGGCACTCTCAGGCCCCTCAGGTCAGCCCAGAGGTGCACCTACCTCTAGAAGCACAGAGTACACCAGGAGCTTCAGGATTGGTCCTGGTCTAGGGTCTGTGAAGGGTGAAGTGCGCACCAGTTACTGAGAGACTTACACTGCCCCCTGCCAAGAAATTTGTGCTCACTGTAGAGACAGACAGAGAGACAGAACATGAGAAATCATCCCCTAGAGGGGATGGCCCTCCGCAGTCCCTTCTCCTCCATTCTTCTCTTGGTATTTTGGGGATGCATGCACATGCTCCTGGTGTGAGTTGAGTCTAGGCACTGGGTCCAGGACTCGAACTGTGGTTGGCCATATGGGAGTTCAGTGACATAATCATTATGCCATCTGCTGGTCCCACACTGTCCTTTTTTGATGAGCAACTCTAGTCCTCCCCAAACCACAATTCAGGTGGGAAAGAAGCTATTAATATTAGTTACGCACAGCTTTTTGTGGACTTTTTTACCCCTTGGTTTAAATAGCTAGAATCAGAAATTACATACACACACACACACATACACACGTATATCTATTTTATTTTCATTTTTGAGTGCATGTGAGCTCACAGTGGGGGAGTGGGGAGAGAAAGCAACCCTAATGGGTCTTGGTCATGTTATAATCCTTTTTCCTTTATTTCTGTCTGTGCAGGGATTTTGGTCACACACATGTACCCAGAATGTTTTGGAAGTAACACTTGAATTCAGACTGATTGGCCAGGTGGGATCCAGTTCACTATGCACAGGTTCACTGTGCAATGACGCTGGCCCTTGTATGGTTAATTTTTAAGGCATTGCCAAGTTTTTTGTTGTTGTTGTTTTTTAAAGTTTTGTACTTTTAAATCCTCCAATCATCAATATGTACAAATTCTAATTAACCTCTATTTTTGCCAACACTATTTTCCTATGCCATTCTAGTGGGTCTCACAGTTACTTAGTATACATATTTCAGGCCTAGAAGGACCTCAATGAATAGTTCTCAATTCTGTGTGGAATTTATTAAAGTGTGAATAAGGTGATTAAATGAACAAACCTCTTGTACCTAACACATTTATCCCATTTGTACAAAAGTTGTAGAGTCAAAGTTCCCTTAAGGTTGTAGAGACACTAGGGACACTCTCCTTAGTTATATATATACATTTGAACACATAAAATATGTTTTATCAAGTGCTTAATAAATTACTTTTGTCCCTTACCTTACTTCATTAGCCTTCAGTGAGCCTTGGTATTTGAACCAATGATTTGGCAGTAAAGAAAAACAACCGAACTAGAGGAAGGGACCAGTGCCTCTCTTGCAACACCTGTCCTATTCCCAGCCATTCTCAATGCAGACTTAACTTATGAGATAGGTATTTTTCCAAGAAGTTCTAATTCTTTATCATTTGGGATGATTTCATCTACACCAGAGTGGAAATTTGGAGGAAGAAACTACAAAATGCATTTCTAAGAAATTGTATCATTGTTACATGAATTGGAATATGCATACCTTTTTTTTTTAGAGGTTTTTGCTATAGGGCACGTGTGTTCGCCAGACAGAGAGAGACAGAGAGACAGAAAGCGAGAAATCACCTCCCAGGGGGATGGCCACACCGCAATCCCTTCTCCTCCATTCTCCTCTTGGGATCTTGGGCATGCATGCACACGTGCCCAGTGTGAGTTTTAAGCCACCGGGTCTGGGACTCGAACCGTTGTCAACTACATGGGAGTCCAGCAACATAGCCATTACGCTAACTGCTGGCCCCTCACACCAGTTCCTTTATAATGTACTGAAAATCAGACCTTTCCCACATCTTCAATGATCTTTTGTTTTCTTTTCCTGCTATCTCTGTTCTATGAGGCAAGACAGATAAAACTAAGAAAACATAAGGAATGACACATTGTCAGCCTTAGGAGTCTATAAACAATTATTGCTTATCCTTAGTGCACCAGGACTGATATTCTTGCTTATCTTTTGAGACTAGATAAATTTATTTATGTTTTAAATTGTAAGAGTAATATTAAATTACATTTTCAAATGAGATTTTACTCACAAATTGAGGATATATTATCAAAATGTGTCCTCATCCTTATCATGTACATAATACTTAAATACTTAAATGACAATTATTTTTGTCCTACAATTTTTAATTTTATTCAGTATTATTTTCAGATTGAATAAAGAATGCCCCATCCACACACAAGCAAGAAGGAAGAGAGCCAAGACACTGTCCAGGTTGAGTATGGCTTTTGCAGTTTGGAGTTAAACACTTCATTAAAAAAAATAGGAAATAGACCTGGAGAAACAGGGACTGTCCCAGAGCATATGAGGTGGGCATAGTCCAAAGCAGGTAGTGAGGAGTTTAGCCTCTTGAACCAGGGCTCAGCACATCCCATGTCATGTTATTTGGGAATAACAGTCCCTCAGATGCTATGGGATTTCTGCCCATCCCACTGTATAAGAGGACATTGTCTTTTGACATTGCCATTTGTGCACAGGAAGCTAAATTTACAGGTGGGGTCAGAGTTTAAGATAATATTAGGGAGGTGACTGGGGAAAGAATAGTGGTAGAGACAGCTTTGTAATGGGGCAGGACCCCCAGGCCCCTAGCAAGATACCTTTGTCTCACAGCCTGGGGAAGCAAGAAGATGCCATGCTGACCGCAGTGGTTTCTCAAGGTCTTCAGGGATGGAGGGAAGTCTTTCTAGGCCATAATTATCCTGAGGGAAGCTTAAAAGACTACACCTGTATCCACCACTCTGTGTACTAGAATCTAGGCTGAGCTTCCTACTCCAGAGAGGTGGTGGTCTCAGGTAGCTTTTCTATAAAATGGAATTGCTATGATTTGACTCTTTCCCCCAAGTTTTATGTGTGGGGAGCTTAATCCCAAAATTCATAGGTTGAAGGCAGTATTTGTAGGCGGGACCTTTGGGAAGTAGTTGGAATTAGGTGCAGCCATATGCACAAGGCCCACATAATGGGACTGGTAGAAGACAGACAGAACCTATGTGACTTGTGCTCATCTTTTTGCCATCTGATGCCTCCCACCATGTCATAAAATCAAGAAGGCCATCATCTAATGCAGGCACCTTGATGTTGGACTTCCCAGTCTCTAGAACTGAAAGCTAAACAGTTTCTTATTCTTTTTTTTTCTTAACTCAGGGATGCATTGATCGATTTACCTGAAGGACTGCACAGGCTTTGAGAAGTGAGAGATGCACTTGGTTCTCCATTGATGACCCACTATGCACTGAGATCTTTGGAAAATGCTTTATACTTTCTTGAGGTCTCTCAGAGCACAGATCAGCCTGGAAGTTTGGAGGACTAAGTATCTGGGGTAGCGCAAAATGTGACTGAGCATGGGGCCGTTCATTCAGGGTCTGACTGGAGTGAGAAAGCCTCATGTGTGAACTGGACTGTCTGAGAGAGTGGAGTCAAAGAGGGAGACAAGGAAGGCTGTCAAACTCTCTCAAGTTCCCCTGGAACCTTCAGATCCTGTTAACCCTGGGAGAGCTACTGCCTTCAGGATGACCAAAGGTTTGTGTTTTGAATTTTTGTGCCTAGGGATGTAGTTGTAGCCCTGACCACTAAAGGGAAGACTGTGCCTACTGTTCTCTCCTGGAGCAGAGAGCTGAGAAGAGCCACTCATGTCCTTCTGACTGCCCCCTACCTCTGCCCTATTTGCATCACCTATTAAGATTATCCACGTCAAGACCAGCAGATGGCATAATCATTGTGTCACTAGACTCCTATGAAGTCTACTGTGGTTCAAATCCTGGATCCAGCATCTTAAACTCACATTGGGTGCTTGTGCATGCATGACCAAGATCTCAAGAGGAGATTAGAAGAACAGGTATTGTGCCATGACCATCTCCCTGGGGTGGGGTGGGGAGGTACATGGGTGGGAGATTTCTCACTTTCTGTCTCTCTGTCGAGTACATGTGCCTTATAGCAAAAATCTCAAAACAAATCATTTATCTTGGAATTAGCAGATAGTAAAATGGTTACGTTGCTGGTTTCCCATATAGTTCACCTTGGTTCAATCTCAGACCCAGCGGCTTAAAACTCACATGAGGTGCATGTTCCTGTGTGCCTAAAATCTCAAGGGCAGAATGGAGGAGAAGGGATTGTGGTGTGACCATCCCCCCCATGGAGGTTCTCACTTTCTCACTTTCTCTCTGTCTCTCTGACGAGTGCAAGTACCTTATGCCTTATACCAAAAATCTCTCTCTCTCGCTCAAAAAAAGTATTATCCATCTTCATGATATGACCTGTTCAGGCAATAATAGGAAGTTCCAAGAAAATCTCATGTATTTATTCAGCAGCTATGTCATGAGCACTCATCCTATACAGGGACAGTGTTAGGACTGGGTGCAGCACTAAGAATGACCAATATATTTCCCACCTCCAGGAGCTCACAGTCTGAGGTGACATGGACCAAAACACAAAATCAAATACATGGGAAAGAGAAGAGCAGGTGCTATAGCAAAACAACCAGGTTCTGTGAGGGACAGCTTGTGTCTACTGGTTGGGCTGGTGTGAAAGGCTTCAATGAGGAAATGGCTGTGCGCTGATCAAAAAGATGAGAGGAGCTAGCCCTGCACACTACTAGGACCAGAGTGGCAGGGGAAATGGTCAACTGTTCAGAGACTCAGAGGCAGAAGTAAATGAAGACACAGAGTAGGTTAGAAATGAACCAGTGTGACTAGAGGAATTCTGTAACAGGAGGGGAGAAAGAATGGAGTGAAGGGTCAAATCCCAGGGCCTGGAAGACTACTAGTGTATGATTTTATGAAACAGTATTACTTCAAACATTGCAGTTAACAAGAAACTTGTATATCTCATAGTTTGTGTGGACCAAAACCCAGGCCCAGGTCAGCTGGCAGTTTCATCCTCCAGGTTCTTCAAGAGGATGGGGTTGTGGTTTCAGCTGAGTCCCAATTGAGGCATAATCTGCTTCTGACCTGATTTGTGAGTTATTAGCATGATTCGGTTTAGACTTGTTTGCTGTCTTGCATTGTCTGTCAGTTCTTTGCCAGTGGGGTCTTGCCATACAGCAACTCAAAATATCTGAGCTTACTTTCCAGATTTAGGGATAAGGTAGAAATATAAACAGAGAGAAAGAATAAACACAGGAGAGAAGAAGACAAGATTAACAAACTCAATCTTGATAGGTACATTCTCTCACTTTATACTTCTTTCTATTCTCTTTTTTATTTTATTTATTTATTTATTTATTTATTTATTTATTTATTTATTTATTTATTTATTGCTAGAAGCCAATAACTAAGTTCAGTCTAACTAAAAAGGAAGAAAATTCCACAAGGCCTTGTGTACCAGGAAATAGGAACAATTGGAAGCATTTGTGAGGATTCCTGGAACATAGACCAACACGAGCACTAGGCTCTAATTCTGTTTTTTTGGTTTTTTTTTTTGGAGGGGTTTTTACTATAGGGTGCATGCACTCGCCAGACAGACAGACAGACAGACAGACAGAGACATAGAGACAGAAAGCGAGAAATCACCCTCCAGAGGGGATGGTCACGCCACAATCCTTTCTCCTCCATTCTCCTCTCGGGATCTTGGGCACGCACGCACACGCGCCCGGCGTGAGTTTTAAGCCACCGGGTCTGGGACACGAACCACGGTCAACTACGTGGGAGTCCAGCGACATAGCCATTATGCTAACTGCTGGTTCCCTAGGCTCTAATTCTGAATGTAATGGAAGGATACTGAGAGGTTTTATGCCAGAATGAGATAATATCTGAATTTTAGTGAATTCCCGCCTTCCTTTTCTTCAGACTAGGAAGTAAAGTTAAGAGGGCAAATGACTTCCCAGATATTACAGACCAGAATTCAGGCTACTTGAAGTTGTATTTTATGCTGCTTCTCACCATTTGTGTAATCTTTCCATCCCTAAACTTGTGCATTTGAAACATGTGGTACCAGCCTATGGATTTTATAGGTATTGTCATGTACCTGGTGATGCCCTTAGAAGCAAAATCTGAAAGAATTTCCATCGTGCACATGAAGCAGGGGATGTCCTCAGAGTCAAAATAGCTTGTTCACAGCAGCCTTGGAAATAGGACTTATCTGGTAATGAAACAAGTTCTTGTTCCTTAGAGTGAGGAGCCTTCCCCAGGTGTGTATGTGGGCTGTGTGGTGTAACTGTGTTCAGTTGTAGACCCAGCATGGGGTGGAGGATAAATGGTCAGTGACCAAGAGGCCCTTGGGGAGGTATGATTTTTGGAGAAAGCCCAGGAAAAGTGACCCCAGGAAGAGATGTCAGTTAATTGAGAGTAGATACAATAGAACTGGGAACTCTGGTAGTGAGGCACTCACATTCCAGAAACAACACTTACCCAGTTTCCTTAGCTAGAGTCCCTCGAGAGAGTCAGATGATCAGCTGGATCACAGCCTTCAAAAGTCTGGACTCAAGGGACCAGCAGTTAGCGTAATGGCTATGTCACTAGACTCCCATGTAGTAGACTGCAGTTCACGTCCTGGACCCGGTGGCTTAAACTCACACCAGGCGTGTGTGCATGTGTGGCTAAGATCCCGAGAGGAGAATGGAAGAGAAGGGATTGTGGTGTGGCCATCCCCCCTGGGGGGTGATTTCTCACTTTCTGTCTCTCTGTCCCTCTCTGTCTGGCTGGTGAGTGCACACGCCCTATAGCAAAAACCTCCCCCCAAAAATAAAAAATGTCTGGACTCAAGAAAACTCAGAGGAGAGTCTTTCCTGACCCCAGAGATATTTGCTCAGCTCTCTTACCTGAGTCTACTGACCATTTGTGAGAAATAATTCAAAATTAACACAGAGCTTCCAGGGCAGGCCACCACTGTGATTCCACCTGGGCTGTCCTTTACTCTTCTCCATTTGTGTGGAGGAAATATGGAGGACATGTGGGGTGTACATGCCATGGGCAAGAGTAGGTTATTGGGGGTCGAAACCTGGTGGGCGCATTGGGCTTAGACCCCTGCTCATGGCTGCAAGAGTGGAAAGGGAAGTGCTGGGGTAGGGGCCATCTGTCTTGATATTAACCCTGAGCTCTGGGCTATAATTAGTTACATCCTGGGATGGTAGACTCTGGAGACCCAGAGATCTGTGCCAGGGGAACTAAAAGATCATGTGGGGCAGAAAATGTGGCAAGAGTAGCCAGGGCCCAGGTGTTTCTCCTGGTCTCACTGCCAGTCACTGTCTTTGCACAACTCAGGAGACTGGACAGTATGGAAGGGGTTTCTTCTTGTCCCTCTCTGGGTAAGAGGTACCTACCCCAGGCATCTGACAAGAAGCAGAGCTAGTCCTATTGAGTTAAAAAGGCAAGGTTTCCACAAGCAAGTCCTGTATTGTTCTTAGGAGGCTTCTGCCCAGATGCTGTCTGGAGATTCACAGGCTCTCTCCCATGGTTCTCCTCCTTCTGTGACTCACAAGACCCACCTCAGAAATCTGAACTTTGTCTTTTCCTCTACCCCACCATCCAACCTAGCCTTGGCCAGATGTAAAATTGATTTTCACACTTTTGTAAGAATATGTGAGAAAGTTCTCCATATTGTGTTTTCACTTCACGTTATGGCCATGAGTGTGTTTGCATGTGACTGGGGATCATATTGAAGTAACCATCCTCCCTTGTCTCATTCCAGTGAATGAAAGATTCCATTCAGATCCTGGATGACCTTTGGGTAGAAACCTTCAGGGCAGGCATATGTGGGATCCTGCAGGAGCACCTAGATCCTTTCAGAGAGGCAACACTTTCTATATCTGCACCTGCCTGTGTTCCTACTGAAATTTCCTCATACTCAATAAACCATGGCCCTGCTGTTCAGAAGTGAGTACTCCCTCCCTTCACAGCACAGTATTTCTTGCTTCCTATCTCTGTCTCTCTATCTTTCTGGCAAGCGCACACACCCTATAGCTAAAACTTCTCAAAAAAAAAAAAAAAAAAAAAAAAGAAAGAAAGAAAAAAGACATGCATCTCAGTCTTAGACTTTGGGGGAAATCTTTAACCCACAGTTAGTATTAGCTAGTTATGATGGGGCCTGGTGGGTGGTGTGGTGGTTAAGGCACTGGACTCCCACATGACTGTGGTTTGAATCCTGAACTCAGGCTGCTTGCTTTCTCTCTCTCTGGAAAGCACACATGCCCTATAGCAAATTTTAATTAATTAATTAATTAATTAAATCATTCTAAGCCCTTCCCCCCCCCCCCCCCAAAGGCAAACTCCTAAGAATGTGCCTCTAGAAGTCTAAAGAATTCATGGGGAAGAAATAATAAACTCGATTCATTTTATTTCTAACATGTTCCCAAGGGGAACAGAAAATCAACAGGAAAAGTTTTCTTTCTATTTTGACCAAGCACCCAACATGGAAATCAGGTGTTCGGAGTTGGACTAATAAGATGAAAACATGCCAACTGAGAGGATACAGGGAGTTGTAAAGATCTCTTCTGGTATTTCCCATGTGAGAGTTCAGTCTTGGGCTGGACAGGCATGGTTATTTCTTTTGTAGTCTTGAGTCTGGCTTGAAAATCAATACTTACCTCCTTTTTCTGTCTCATCCAGGAACAGAGCTTCAGCCCTCACCATCAACCATTCAGGGCAGAATTCAGACTTTTCCACACTGCCCTTTCTTTCAAAGACTCCGTCCAGGTGAGTCTGAGAGTACCCAGTAGATACTCCAGGAAAGATTTGGAGAAAGTGGAAGCTGCAAAAGCTTACCTAAGATCACCAGAGAACCAATCCAACCCAGCTCAGACTTGAGAGTTTACTGTGCTTGTGGAAAGTTGGTTGAACAATTAATATAGAAATAATTTATTTCAAATGCTAAAGAGGTAAATTTCAGTTAGACTCAGTGAGGCAGGAATAATTGTTGACAATTAAGGGATGGAAATGAAAGTCCAATTAATGAGAAAGAGATGGGAAGTGTGAATGGTAAAATCAGATTATATACATGGAGTTTTGCAATTAAGGAAACAGGAAAATACATGACTAAGTTTGGAGGAACATGCAATAAAGTGAAAAATTTTATTATTTTTAAAAATGTGTTATTGGGTATATTTTAGTTTGTTTCTGTAGTCATTGAGAAGGTCGAGACTGAGGCCAGCAGGTTGTGTGGTAGTTGAGGTGCTGGACTCCCACATTGTCAACTGTGGTTCGAGTCCTTGTCCTGGCAGCTTGCTTTCTCACTTTCTCTATCTCTCTCTGGTCAAATTAATAGCAATAATAAATAAAATTAAATAAACAATTTCTTTTTTAAAAAAATATCCAGACTGGGCTGGCTCCATGGCCTGGTGGTAAAGACAGCAGTATCCTACATAGCTGACTACTTGGTTTGAATCCTGTTACCAGTGACTTGAGAAACATGACAGATGTGTGTGTGCCCAAAATCCTTAAACGAGGGAGAGATGGAGGAGAAGGAACTGTGTGTGATCATTCCTATCGGGCAGAGTGCTTTCTCACTTTCCCTCTCTGTTTCCCTGTCTGTTTGGTGAGCACGGCATATGGTCTACCCAAAAGAAAGACAAAAAATCCAGGTCAATGGATTGTTTGCACGTGCTACTTTGTAACAAATCTCTTCTGCTCTTTTCCCTGAGAGAATTCAGTCTTGGGCTGGACAGGCATGGTTATTTCTTTTGCAGTCTTGAGTCTGGCTTGAAAATCAATACTTACCTCCTTCTTCTGTTTCATCCAGGAACAGAGCTTCAGCCCCATCATCAACCATTCAGGGTAGAATTCAGACTTTTCCACATCGCCCTTTCTTTCAGAGACTCCATCCAGGTGAGTCATGTATTTTGCATTATATTTCTTATTGGGTATTCAGATGAAAATGAAATATTTATCTAATAGGGTACAAGAGATGTCATAAGAAACATTACTTTGTAATTATTTCCTTAATTGTGAGTCTGAATATATCTGTGAGTGTGTTAGTCATTGCCCTTCTCCATTGCAAATAGTCTGTGAGAGATCTTTGCTTTTGTATAGTGATTTTATTCCTGCTCTTAATTACATTATTTGAAACATAGAAATTGGAGTTTTTCTTCATTTATTTATACTGACTTTACTGTTTGACATTTAGTTCTTCTTGTTCATCATCGTCTTCTTCTTTCTCTTCTCCTTTGCCTCCTCTTTCTCTTCCTCCTCCTCCTTTTTCTCCTTTGAGGTCTCCTTCTTCTCCTCTTCTTCCTCCTTCTCCTCTTCTTCCTCCTTCTTAGTTCCAAGTCTTCCTCCTCCTCATTTCCTCCTCTTCCTTCTCCTCCTTCTTTTGCATTTATAAATGTACTTGGAGGAAATGTGTTAAACTTTATTATTTTGTGTGGTCTTAACTATTGGTCACATTATGTACCCTTCCTCACCACTGCTTTTTAACTTTAGATCATTTAAAATGCTTCCTTTGCCCTTAGAGATCAAAATGCAAAGCCAAAACTATAAATATAAAGGCCAGTGCTTGATGTGGGGGTTAAGGCATTGGACTCCCCACCTGGGGAGTGTGGTTTGAGTTTACTGACTGTCGTTCAAGTCCCAGACCTGGTGGCTTGCTTTCTCTTTCTCTATCTCTTTGGTGAGCACACATGCTCTATAACAAATTAAAATAATAATAATAATAATAATAATAATAATAATAATAATAAAATACATCATTTCTTTTTTAAAAAAAGATGCTGCAAAGAAAAGTGAGAAAATAGCCTGCCTCATCTGCTATTGTACCATATAAAAATAAACATGGTCCATATGGACGACATGGAATAGGTATAAATAAACACCTGGGGCAGGGAGCTGGGCTGAAGTGAGGATATCACGATGAGTGAAGTGGATCAAAAAAGCATCTTTTCAGTGTGCAGCCTTGGTCTGAGGTCATGCCCGCCCCAGGCTGGCTGCCTGTTCTCTCTACAACTTGCCTCCTCTCTTGGGCTCTTCATTTCTGCTGCTTCTCCCTCCTAGGCAGTGACTGATCTTCTTTTAATTGGTATTATTTTAACTATTTTAGAGTTTTTTAGATTTATTTATTTTAATTTAAAAAAAACATCTTTTGTTCTTCTCCTAATTCTTCAATTTTTGACCAAAGAGAGAGACAGAGAGAGAAAGGGAGAGTGAGACCCAGACCCAGCAACCTTAAAACTCACATTGGGTATGTGTGTGTGCATGCCCGAGATCCCAAGAGAGAATGGAAGAGAAGGAATTCCAGTATGGCCATCCACTGATTAAATTACCCTCATTTAGTCACTACACATTCCTTTTAAAGAAAATTTTTAAAAATTGGTGTAGGGTGTGTATTCTTCTCCAGCTTAGGATAGCTGGAGAAGACTGGGAACTACACTAAAGCTATGAGACTGGACACTGGACACTTCATTACTGGAAGTAATGAAGATGTTGAGAGCCAGAAGTAAAATAGCCTCATCTCCTTGCCAGGGATAACCATTCATTTAGTAACAGAAAAGAACTACGCTAAGGTTTATATGCATATATATTGGGATTGTATCTGTTGACCTGCTTAAAAGGATGCATATCATTATCCCTACTCTAAAAGTGAATAAAGGTAAATGTGCATTTAGAATAGTTTAGACCCAGCAGATGGTGTGATAGTTAAGGCACTGAACTCTCACATGGCTGATCACAGTTCGAGTCCTAGACCTGGCTACTTGAAATTCACACCAGTGTGTACCAAAAAATCCCAAGAGGAGATTGAAAGAAAAGCAATTGTGGCATGGCCATTCCTACTGGGGAGTTATTTCTTACTTCCCCTCTGCCTGTCTCTTTCTGTCTTTCTCTGGCAACCCAAATGTCCACAAACAGATGAATGGATTGAAAAAACCATGGCACATATACTCCATGGAATACTATTCAGGCATAGAAAACAACAAGACCTTGGAGTTTGATAGAAAGTGGACGATTATGGAAGATTTGTTGCTGAGTGAAGCAAGTCAGGCTATGAAAGAAAGACGTTGCTTGCCCGCCTGGCTGCCACAGGGAGGAAGACAGAGCAGCAGCGGCTGCGGGAGAAGGCCGCCCACATGCTGTGAGCCCAGCTGGCCAGGCTTGGGGCTGCCTGGCTGCAGCACCAGGATCAAGGTGCAGGTGGCCCAGTGGTTGGCGGAGCTGGCTTGGCAGCAGAGGCAGCGGCAGGCAGGGCCTCTGGCTGTAGCCAACAAGCCCCGCAGGCTGCGGCGGTTCAAGTTCCAGGCGCCAGACATCTCCATGCAGCTCAGCCTGGAGCTGTCCAGCTCGCTCAGGACCCTGAACCCTGAGGGCAACATCCTCCTGAGGGCAACATCCTCTGGGACCAGTTCAAGAGCTTCCAAAGAGGAACACGATCCAGCCTCGGGAGAGAGCCAAGTTCAAGCGCAAGAACAAGGTGAAGCTGGTGGAGAAGCGGTAGTTCCCCGAGGGCCAGTTGTAGCCACTGCTGGATGCTGGAGCCTCTGCCCTCTAATAAAGCACCTTCTGACCAAAAAAGAAATATACATATATATACCGACTCTCTGCACTCTGTGGTAGAGACGGAAAGACTGGAAAACATAAAAGTATTAAAAATTGTAATGGACACCAGAGACAAAGTGGAAAGAGAGTGTGAGAGAGGAAGAAAATAGAACATTTTGGGGGGAAATGGAGAGGTAAGACCCTTGTGGGACACAGATAAGGTTCATTACCTGTTGACGAGGATGTGTATGGTGGTCTCAGCTGGGCTGGACTGAGGTGTATATCACTGGGTAAAGTCTCTTCACAATGTATGTGTTGTATAGCAATTTAATTTTTGAATAATAATAAATATATAAATAAATAAAATATATATTTTTTAATTTCAAGAAAGATAGTTTTAGCTTTAATAAATCAAAATCAAAAACTGTTAAGAGAACTTTTCTTAAGACTTAAAGCCACGAAACAGGTTAGGATTCTGTTCAAATAGTAGGTACGTGGATCTCTTGACAACTCAAGAGAAGACAAAAGTCCTTAACTCTGGAAAACAGGGCATAGAAGATTAGTGACATTTTAGTCAAAAGTCATATAATTCTATTTTACCAGTTCAGTCTCATGTACTTAACCTATCTCCTGTTGTGGTCTTATCTTTCCATTTAAATTCTGGAAGATAACATTTAACTCTGGACTTGTCCCTAACATTAAGCTGGCTGTATTCTTAGTTGGTTTTGAACTCTTATTTCTGTCTGCCTGATTTTAGTTTTCCTTGGATAGTGCTCCCTTCAGAACTTCTTGGAGACCTAGTTGTGTTGGTAAATTTTTTCAGATTTTCTTTATGTGAGAATGTTTTTCTCTTCTCTTATCATATGAAGGATAATCTTTCCAGGTATAGTATTCTTGGTTGAAATTGTTTTTCAGTCAACACTTTGAATATATTTTCCCATTCCCTTGCTCGCATTGTTTCTAATGAGAGGTCCACTGTTAGCCTGATGGCATATCCTTTGTAGGTAACTTGACATTTCCCTCTTGCCAGTCTTAGTCTTTGTTTGTGGTTTTGGTCAATCTGGTTAAAATGTGTCTTGGAGAAGATCTTGAGTTGATTCTACTTGGGGTCCTTTGTATTTCTTGGGTCTGGATTTTTTTAATGTCTCTCTAGGTTTGAAAAGATTTCTTCCAGGATTTCATGAAATAGATTTTCAATTTTCTTATTAGTCTCTTCACCTTCTGGGATACCGATTATCTGAATGTTTGGATGTTTAATGGTATCTGGTATTTCTTGTATATTATTGCCATTTTGGGGGGCTATTTTCATTATTTTTCCATTGCTGTGGACTTCTCCTACATCGCACCTCTGTGGGGCATGTTCGGTATGAGAGCAGCCTCATTGCTTTTGTCTCACTCCTGTGTGGCCTCTCCAAATTAGAACTATCGATTGCTGTCACTGACCTGAGCATCTGTGATCCCTGGACCCACTGTTGGCTGTGCACATGTCCTCTTACATGTGTCAGTCTCCAGGATCAGTCAGCTTTCTCGGCCAACGCCCACACCCTTCTCTGGGCATGCGGGGTTATGCCGCCCTCTGTGCTTCTCTGAGGTGGCTAGAGTGGGGTGACCTGAGCTTTGGGAGGCAGCAGTGTTCAGGGCTGACTGCCTGCCATAGCCACCCTCACCACACACCAAACCATGGAGGGGCAGTGCCTCTGGCTGGCTCCAGGCTGCCTGTACTTTCTACATGGTAGCAAATGATGCTAAAAAAGGTGTCCACTGGGCAGGTGACACAGTGATTAGGTGCTGGACTCCCATGTGGCAGACTGTGGTTCAAGACCCGGACCCGATGGCCTGAAACACGCTGGGTATGTGTGCGTGTGTGCCCAAAATCCCAAGAGGAGAATGGAGGAGAAGGGACTGTGGCATGGCCTTCCCCCCCTGGGGGGAGGGGTGATTTCTTGCTTTTTGTCATTCTATCTCTGTCTCTCCAGGCAAGTGCATGCACCCTATAGCAAAAATATCTCTCAAAAAAAGAAAAGGTGTGTGCCTGGAGAGTGAGGCCCCATAGGGCGACCCAGGTGGGCTCTGGGGTGGCAATAGAATGGGTTATTTCACTCACCCATTTGTCACCCAGGAAGTGTCTAGGAAAATAGACCCAGAACCAGGCTATAGAGGAATAGTTCGTCCCTAGTGACAGTCCCTGGGGCCGAACCTAAGAGGAGATGGAAGGAACTGGGAGGAAGAGGGGCCCTGCCTGAGGCCCACACCTCAAAGGACCCCAAGAAAGTTGGGAGTCCCCCTCATCACCAGGCCACGGCCTCTCACTGTACTCCACTCTTTCCTCGCTTCAGGTCCTGGGACTTGGCTGGCTTCTCCTTCCTGTTTAAAACCACCACCACTGCCTCCCTTACTTCAGTTTCCCTTCCCAATGGCAAGCTGGAGGTTCTGTCCTAGCTGCTGCCAGAAATGAACATCTCAAATTGTGTGTGTTTGTTCAATTAAGGGTTCTTGCCCATCAAAGCAAAGACACCAGGTAAAAATGGTCTTGTGAACAGGCACTTACAGAGCTTAAAGAAATGTGGGTTGTGGCCCAGCAGGTTGTGAAGTAGTTAAGGCACTGAACTCCCGTGTGCTCAACTGCGGTTCAAGGGCTGGGCCTGGCAGCTTGAAATGTGTCAGGTGCGTGTGCATGCATGCCCAAAATCCCAAGAGGAAAAAGGGTTGTGGCAAGACCACACCAAACTGGGGAGTAGAGAAAAAAGACAGTGGACTTTATTGCAATCTGACAGACTCTGAGACTGATTGACTAAGAAATGTGGTTTAAGGTTTAGTGAAGCCTCAGTGCACAGATGAGGGAGCCTGGCCCCAGCCTGGGGGAGAGGTCATTTATGCCTGGAAGAGGTCATCCTGGGCTATCCCTCTACCTCCATTGACAACCTGCTCCTGGTGGCCTTGAGCATCAAGACTCCATTGTTGGCCTCAAAGAGAGTGATCTGAATGACCCCAGCTTCATGACCAATGAGCTCTCCAAGGTGGTGGTGGTGGGAGGTGGGGAGGCATCAGAGCAGTGAGGGCCTGGCTGGCCAGACCAGCTGCCAGGCCTTAAAGGTGGAAGAGGTCTAGCCTGAACAAGCATCTGTGAACAACTCACAGAAGTGACATTAGGAAACTTCCACAGACTATCAGTAATCAAAATTCATGTGAAACCTGCTTTATTTTTGTTTTCTTAAAGAATTATTTTAGGGACCAGAAGTTGGCATAATGGCTGCCACTGGACTCCCATGGACTTCAACCGTGGTTCAAGTCCCGGCCAGTGGCTTAAACTCATGCCAGGCGCATGTGTGCACATGCCCAAGATCCTGAGAGGAGAACGGAGGAGAAGAGATTGCAGCGTGGCCATCCCCCCTGGGGGGGTGATTTCTCGTTTTCTGTCTCTCTGTCTCTCTCTGTCTTTCTGGCAAGCTCATGTACCCTATAGCAAAAACCTCTCCAAAAAAAAATTATTGTATTTAACTTTATTATTTATTTATTTTTATTTTTTAATTTGACCAGAGAGAGGGAAAGTGAGAAAGCAAGCCACCAGGTCTGGAACTTGAACCACTTTTGGCCATATGGGAATCCAGTGCTCTTAACCACCACACCATCTGCTGGCTCCAAAACATACTTAAAAAAAAAAAAAAAAGTTACACAGCCATCCCATGATATGCCGGTTAAGACAGGTGGACCCTACATGGCTAGCTGCATGGTATGAGTCCTGGACTCATGCTTTTTTTAAAATATTTTTTGGAGAGGTTTTTGCTATGGGCACGTGCGCTTGCCGGGACTCGAACCACGGTCGACTACATAGGGGTCCAGCAACAGCCATCACATCAACTGCTGGTCCCCTGTACTCATGGTTTTCAACAAGCCAGGTATGTGTGCATATATGCATTGTGAAAATCTCAAAGAAGAAAGGGAGGAAGAGGGACTGCAGCATGACCAGCCCCTGTGGAGGGTGCTTTCTCGTTTTCCCTCTTTCTGTCTCCAGTAAGTACACATGCCCTATAACAAAAACAAAACAAAAATAGAGCGAACTAGAACAGAGTATGTCTGGAGCCTGCCAGCATCAAGAGTAGAGCTAAACCATGAGCTTTCCTGGGTCTCTGGTTGGCCACCCTGCAGGTCTTCCATAATGCAGAATAAATCTCTTTGTGTATATATACATCCTGTTGTTTCTGTTTCTCTGGGGAGCCCTTAATGACATAGTTACCATTTGACCCAGGAATTCCATTATTAGATACAAACCCAAGAGAAGAAAATACCCGCATAAAAATCTGTACACAAGGGGGGCCAGCAGGTGGAGGGGGGCCAGCAGGTGGCGTGGTGGTTAAGGCGCTGGATTCCCATATGGTTGACCATGGGTTGAGTCCTACATCTGGCAGCTTGCCTTCTCCCTTTCTCTTTCTCTCTCTTGCTGTCTCTCTTTGGTCAAATTTAAAAAATAATAACAAATGGAATTAAGTTAAAAAAAAAAACTGTACACATCAGTACAAACCAGCATTGTTCATGACAGCCACATAACATAAACAACCCCAAAGTCTTCAACCGATAAATGCACGATACCATGTGATTATGTCCCCACTGTGCAATATTATTCAGCAATAAAAAGAAATGAAGTAGGCCAGCCAGTGGTGTGATAGTTACAATGGCTGGATCCCAAATGGTTAAAGGAGAATGGACTGTAGCATGGCCATCCCCCACAGAGAATGCTTTCTTACTTTCCTTCTCTCTCTCTTTCTCTCTCTCTCTCTCTCTCTCTCTGATGAGTGCATGTACCCTCTGACAAAATTTTTAAAAAGAAAGAAATGGGGACCAGCAGATAGCATAATGGCTATGTCACTGGACTTCCATGTAGTTGACTGTGGTTTGAGTCCCAGACCTGATAGCTTAAACATGCCAGGCGCGTGTGAGTGTGTACCCAAGATCCCAAGAGCAGAATGGAAAAGAAGGGATTGTGGTGTGGCCATCCTTGGGGGGTGATTTCTCACTTTCTGTCTCTCTGTCTCTCTCTGTCTTTCTGGCAAGCACACGTGCCCGATAGCAAAACCCTCTCAAAAAAAAAAAAAAAAAAAAATGAAGTACTGAGACATGCCACAATATAGATAAAGCTTGAAAACATGTTAAATGAAAGAAGCCAGATGCAGAAGTGCCATGTATTGTTTGATTCTGAAATGTTGAAACAAGGCACATCTACAGAAATGAAAATAGGAAAAAAAAGAAAAAAAGGGGCCAGCAGTTAGCGTAATGGCTATGTCGCTGGACTCCCACGTAGTCGACCGTGGTTCGTGTCCTGGACCCGGTGACTTAAACTCACACCGGGCACGTGTGCATGCGTACCCAAGATCCTGAGAGGAGAATGGAGGAGAAGGGATTGCGGCATGGCCATCGCCCCTGGGGGGTGATTTCTTGCTTTCTGTCTCTCTGTCTCTCTCTCTCTCTGTCTGGCGAGCACATGCACCCTATAGCAAAAACCTCTCAAAAAAAAAAAAAAGAAAATAGATTCAGGGTTTTTACCTAGGTATTGGGGGGTGGGGTGAGGGTTGGGCAGTAAGCTAAGGGATATAGGGTTTCTTTGGGGGTTAATGAAAAAGTTCTGGGGACCAGCAGGTGGCGTGATGGTTAAGGCTCTGGATACTCACACATGACCAACTATGGTTCGAGTCCCGGACCTGCTGGCTTGCTTTATTTCTTCCTCTCTCTCTCTGTTTCTTTCTCTGGTCAAATTAAAATAAATTAATGAATAAATAAAATTAAATAACTAATTCTTTAAAAATAAAGAAAAAGTTCTGAAATGGATTGTAATGATAGTTACACACTTCTATGAACATATGGCAAAAGCCATTGAATTGCACACTTAAAGGGTTAATTATGCACGGTAGGTGAATTGTATTTCAATAAAATTGGTAAAGAAAATAAAAAGAATGTGCAGTCAAAAATAAAGGGGAGGGGCCAGCAGGTGGTATGATGGTTAAAGTGCTAGATCCTACATGACTGACCATGGTTCAAGTCCTGGACCCAGTGGCCTGTGTGCCCAAAATTCTGAGAGGAGAATGGAGAAGGGATTGCAATGTTACCATCCTTCCTGGGGAGGTGTTTTCTCACATTCTCTCCCTCTGTCTCTCCTGTGAGCACACGTGCCCTATGGAAAAAAAAATGAAAGAAAAAAAAAAGAAGGTAGAGGAAGTTACTCTTTGACCTTATGTGAGCATTTTCTACTTGCAAAATGGCAGCTTCATGTATGTCTGCTTATTAATAATTAATATTATAGGACCAGCCCAATAGACCAGTGGTCAAGAAAGTCAGATTCTAAGGATCAGCAGTTAGCGTAACGGCTATGTTGTTGGACTCCCATGTAGTTGACCGTGGTTTGAGTCCTGGACCCAGTGGCTTAAATTCATGCTGGGCATGTGTGCGTGCATGCCCAAGATCTCGAGAGGAGAATGGAGGAAAAGGGATTGTGGCGTGGCCATCCCCCTTGGGGGGTGAGTTCTCACTTTCTGTCTCTGTCTCTCTGTCTCTCTCTGTCTGTTGGTGAGCAGATGCGCCCTATGGCAAGAACCTCTAAAAAAAAAAAAAAAAAAAAAGAAAGAAAGAAAAAAGATACTATAGGACTATCTGTGGTTGAATTCTGGCCCTTGTACCTTGAAAAATGTGTGCATGTGTGCCTGAAATCCCAGCAGGATGCAGGAGAAGGGGCTGCAGTGTGACCATGCCACACTGGATTTTCCTCTCTGTCTGTCTGCCTCTCTGTTGAGCACTCACACCCTCTGTGTATATCACCTATGTATATCTATCTATATATGTACGTATCTTAGGCTTTTTCAGGAACTTGTCAACTTTTTTTTTTTTGAGAGACATTTTTGTTATAGGCACGTGTGCTCACCAGAGAGTCAGAGAGAAAAAGAGAGACAGAAAGCAAGAAATCACCCCCCTCCCTAGAGGGGAAGGCCATGTCACAATGCCTTCCCCTCCATTCTCCTCTTGGGATCTTGGTGGGCACGCTTGCACACGTGCCCAGTGTGAGTTTTAAGTTTCTGGTTTGGGACTCGAACCACAGCCAGCTATGTGGGAGTCCAGCGACATAACCGTTATGCCATCTGCTAGGTCCCAGGACTTGTCAATTTTTTATTATTCTATTTCTGTACTTAATTTAAAAATCTTTTTCTAAAAGAGAGCTTCTCCAAATTGCATCCATTTTAGGCTTCACACATCTAGATCCCAGAATCTTTCCTAGGACAGTTTGACAATATGTAGCCCGAAGTGTCTAAATATTCATGCCCTTTGGTCCAACCTTTCTGCTTTTAGGGAATTAGTCAGAGCTTCTCTTCTTGCACATGCATCTCCTGAAACTTCTGTGAAAGCGCAGACTCTGGTTCAGTAGGCCCAGGGAGGCACCGAGACCACTGCATTTCCAGTTGGCTTCCAGGAGATGTGAGGTTGCTGGTCTGCAGATGCATCCTGAGCATCTGAACTGCAGAGGATGTTCTCCGGCGTCTTCCCTTCCCCGTGGCGTGACAGCCACCTTCATACTCCATGCCACTACTGCCCGTTCAAGGACAGGCAGGGGACCCAAGTGTCAGCAGCCAGCTAGTTTCCCTCCTTCATAGCTCTTTTCACTGGGTGGCCCAATTAGAACAAAGCAGAGGCCCTCAGCCCACTCCCACACTCACCGAGGTGAGCAGGAAAGCTTGTTGCCCAGCGGTGCCAAGCAGCAACCCTGAGAGTGAAGCTGCCATTGCAGAGAAGGGCGAAAGCCAAACTGCAGAGCACAGGGCAGGAGCCCTGATGACCTGCTCAAAGCTCCCTTCTTCGCTTCTGAGTTTCACCAGTCATTCCTATTTGGTTTCATCAATTCTCTTTCTTTCTTTTTAAAATTTTGCCAGGAAGTACATGTGCTTACAGGAGGGAGAGAAGGTGATAAATCAGTCCCCATGGGGGGATGGTCATGCCTCAAGCCCTTCTCCACCTAGGGTTATGGGCACGCATGCACATGCACCAAGTGTGTTTTTCAAGCTGCCAGTTCTAGGAGTTGAACTCTGCAACCCCCTTAACCACCACACCATGAGCTGACTCCAAATTCTCTCTCTCTTTCTCTTTTTTTGTGAGTTTTTTTTAATAGGGCACATGCACTTGCCAGAAAGAGAGACACAAAGTGAGAAATCACCCCCCCCCCCCAGGGGGGGTGCAATCCCTTCTCCTCCATTCTCCTCTCAGGATCTTGGGCACACACGCACACCCAGTGTGAGTTTAAGCCATCGGGTCCAGGACTCGAACCACGGTTGACTACATGGGAGCCCAGTGACATAGCCATTATATCACCTGCTAGTTCCCAGATTTTCTCTTATATGTAACTTACATGAAAGGTTCATAGAAGTGTGATTGAACCTAGTTTAAAAAAATGAGAAAACCCAAATGCCTCACATTACAGGATTGTTTAAATAAACTTTTGTACAGCCATATGATGGACTTGCTAGGTGGCTATTAGAAATGATATTTTCAGAGGGCCAGCAGGTGGGATGGTGGTTAAGGCTCTGGACTACCATGTGGCCAACCTCAGTTTGCATCCCAGACCCAGTGACTTGAAATTCACACTGGGCGTATGTGCGTGTGTGCATGCCCAAAATCCCAAGAGGAGAATGGAAGAGGAGGGATTGCCATGTGGCCATCCCTCTGAGGGGGCTGATTTCTCACTTTCTTTCTCTCTTTGTCTCTGTGCCAACTGCAAGTACCCCATAGCAAAACTCTCTCTTAAAAGAAAAAGGTGACCAGCAGTTAGCCTAATGGCTATGTCGCTGGACTCACATGTAGTCGACTGTGGTTCGAGTCCCGGACCAGGTGGGTTAAACTCATGCTGGGCGTGTGTGCATGCGTGCCCAAGATCCCGAGAGGAGAATGGAGGAGAAGGGATTGTGGCGTGGCCATCCCCCCTGGGGGGGGTGATTTCCTGCTTTCTGTCTCTCTGTGTCTCTCTGTCTGGCGAGCACACACGCCCTATAGCAAAAACCTCTCAAAAAAAAAAAAAAAAAAAAGAAAGAAAGAAAAAGATATTTTGAGGCCAGCTAGTGGCATGGTGGTTGAGGCAGCTAGGTCTCTTATAGCCAACTGCACATTTTGAGTCCCAGACCTGGTGACTTGAAAAAAATTACTGAGGGGCCTGCAGGTGGTGTGGTGGTTAAGGTGCTGGACTCCCATATGGTTGACTACAGTTTGAGTCCCAGACCTGGCAGCTTGGTCTCACTTTCCCTCTCTGTCTCTCTCTAGTCAAATTAAACAAACAAACAAACAAACAAAAAACAATAATAATGATGGAGAAAAATTCTTGAAAAGAAAGAAAAACATGCTAAACACATGTGCATGCATGTTCAAAATCCCAGGAAAACAAGGAATTACAACATGGCCATCCACCTGGGGGGGTGCTTTTTCATTTTCCTCTCTCTCTGTGTGTCTCTCTGGTGAGCACTTGTGCACCATGGTGCAAAAAAGAAAAAAAAAAAAAAGAGGAATCTGCAGATGGTGTAATGGTTACTTCACTGGACTCCTATGTAGTCAACTGCAGTTCGAGTCCCAGATCCAGCAGCTTAAAACTCACACCAGATGTGTGTATGTGTGTGTGTGTGTGTGTGTGTGTGTGTGTGCATACCCAAAATCCTGAGAGGAGAATGGTGGGGAAGGGATTGCGGTATGGCCATCCCCCCCAGGGGGCTGATTTCTCACTTTCTGTCTCTTTGTCTCTCTGTGTCTCTGGTGAGCATACATGCTCTATAGCAAAAATCTCTCAAAAAAAAAAAAAAGAAACACAAGATATTTTCAAAAATATTTGATGACATAGGAAATTCTCAGAATATACTCTTCAGTCCAAAGTAGTAGATAAAGTAGGATCAATTTTATGTTTTCACTTACATGTGTATATATGTAGGTTTTGGGGACTAGAAGAAAATAAACATTCTGTGTGGTAGAATTATGAATAAATTTGGGACCAGTAGTTGGTGTAATGGCTACGTCGCTGGACTCTCACGTAGTCGAACATGGTTTGAGTCCTGGACCCGGTGACTTAAACTCAGGCTGGGCATGTGTGCGTGCATGCCCAAGATCCCGAGAGGAGAATGGAAGAGAAGGGATTGCAGCATGGCCATCTCCCTTGGGGGGGGGTATGATTTCTTTCTTTCTGTCTCTCTGTCTCTCTTTCTGGCAAGCACACACACCCTATAGCAAAAACCTCTTCAAAATAAAGTGGGGGGCAGCAGTTAGCATAATGGCTGTTGCAGGACTCCCGCATAGTCGACCGCGATTTGAGTCCCAGAGCTGGTGGGTTAATCTCACGCTGGGTGCATGTGCGTGCGTGCCCAAGATCCCGAGAGGAGAATGGAGGAGAAGGGATTGTGGCATGGCCATCCCCCCTGGGGGGTGATTTCTCGCTTTCTGTCTCCCTGTCTCTTTCTGTCTGTCTGGCGAGCGCACGCGACCTAGAGCAGAAACTTCTCCAAAAAAAAAAAGAATTATGAATTATTTTAACATTTTTTAATATCCCCATTTTTTTTCCAAATTTACTATTACAATTGTGTGCTACTTTACAGTAAGTCCTATTAATAAAAAGTTTGTTTTTAAAGAAATTTGGAGTAAACTCAAAGCTAGAGTAAACTTCAGTCAAAACTTCCTTTCAACCTACCTTCTTATTTCAATTTAGTTCACGTGATAAAATGATAACATGGTGGCACCCTTTGGGCTACAGCGTTTTTTCTTTCTTTCTTTTTTTTTGAGAGTTTTGTTTTTGTTTTTGTTTTCTTTTTTTCTGGTGTTTCATATTGGTTTTCCTTTCATTCTTTTAAGGCAGTTGTTTCCACAGGTCAGTTCAGAGATAAGAAGCATGGTTCATGGCAGTTTGTTGTACAACTCTAATTTGTTTTTTGGGAATATCTCACTTGATTCCCTAAAATTAGTGCTTTTTGCTATAGGGCACATGCGCTCGCTAGAAAGACAGAGAGAGACAGAGACGGAAAGTGAGAAATCACCCACGGGGAGGAATGGCCATGCCACAATTCCTTCTCCTCCTTTCTCCTCTTGTGATCTTGGGCACACAAGCACATGCACTCGGAGTGCATTTAAGCCACCGGGTCCGGGACTTCACCCATGGTCAACTACATGGAAGTCCAGTGACATAGCCATTATGCTAACTGCTGGTCCCTGGCCTGCAGGTTTTCAGAGGACGGTAGAAAAGCTATACTTCAAGCAAAGGAGGGATTCCAAAGGCTGCAATTTCAAACTCCTTGGGGAGATTTTTTTTTCCCCCATGGGGAGATATTTCTAAAGCAGACATGTCTTTGTTGATGCCTTAAGGTCAAGTTGAAGCATTGAGTCACTTGCTGTAGTTTGCAGAGCTGATGTTTTGCTTTAGCTGGGCCTAGAGCCAACTTTTTCTCTGGTAGAACAAGCAGCTACCTCCCTTCCTGCACAGCCAACTGCCCGTCACCCAAATAAATGCAATTTTTTTTTTAATTTGTCAGAGTACATGTGTGCTTGCAAGAGAGATGAGAGAGTAAAGTAAAAGGGAGTGGAAGAAAGTGCCCTCCATGGGTCAGAGTCCCCCTGAAATGCCTTCCGCTCCATTTATCTATCCTGTCGGGATTTGGGGCAGGCACACACATTCCTGGCATGTTTATTAATCCTCCAGGGCCAGGGTTTGAAAGGTTCCAGCTGATAACTGGCTGATCCTCCTCATCCAGGGACCCCAGTCAACCACAAAAGTTGGTTCTTGATGTAAAGTACAAGAGGCTTTATTTCTAGCACGCTAGGACTCCACTCTCGGTCGTACAAGACACGATAGTGAGTGAAGCCCCAAACAAAGGGGCATTCAGGTTATATAGACACAAGTCCGTGGGGTGAGGAGAGGAAAGAATGAGGAAGTAAAATAAGGGGCTTTTAGGGTAATTTTATGGTGACCCTGAAGTTGCTTGCTCAAGCAGGACAAAAATGTTTCTCTTTACAGATGTTGCAACTAGGTCAGGTTTGCAGAGGCATCTGATCTGGGCTTCCGGGGTTAGCAGAAGGCGGGGGAAGTTTTACAAGGGTCCGGGCTTCCTGCAAGGTGCTAAGCTAACTTGAAAATTGCTCCGGGCTTCCTACAAGGTGTTAAGCTAACTTGCAAATTGCTCCGGTCTTCCTACAGGGAGCTAGCAAATTGCCCCAGGCTTCCACAACTTCAGCAGTTTATCATGAGGGCAGCATCAGCTTTAGTACAGAAACGAAAGAGGCAAAGGTTAAACTTTATCTTTACAAAACAGGATAGGCACAGTTTAATTTTATTCTTATATTCCCCCATTTTGCATTTTTGGCAAGGAGTTTTAATCATAAAACTTGTGTATCCATAAGAGTATCGGGATAAGTGTCTGACTATTGAAGGGTTTGATATTGTTGTCGGAGCATGAGTACCTGGACTGCGCTTATTCGTTCTGGGATGAAAGCGACTAAGTGGTTTAAAATGCAGGGCCTGAAGGTTAGGATGAGAAGGAGTATAATTAGGGGACCGAGCAAGGTAGACACAAGGGTGGTGAGCCAGGGGGAGCGGTTAAACCAACTTTTGAACCACCCCTGTTGGGTTTCTCGATCCTGACGTCGGTTGTCTAGTCTCTCCCGAAGCTTAGTCATGGAATCTAATACAACACCAGAATGATCAGTATAGAAATAGCATTGTTCATTTAGAGCAGCACACAGTCTGCCCTCTTTTAGGAACAGAAGATCAAGTCCCCATCTGTTTTGCAAGACTACTTTGGACAGGGAAGTTAGGGATTCTTGGAGTTTGGTTATAGAATTTTCTATGGCCCGGAGGTCTTCATCTATGTCTGCCCGGAGGCTGTCTAGGTATTGAGGAGTTTGAATGAGTGCTGCTGTCCCTGTCCCAATGCCCGCGGAGACTCCAAGGCCTAGTAACACTGCCAGAGTTAGAGAGATTGGTTCTCTTTTTTGTCTGATATGTGTACGGCTAAATTGAGTTTCAAAAGTATCAGAGTCATAATATAGGACCCGAGGGAGAATCTGTACAAGTACACAGTAATCAGAGCTGGGGTTAAACACTGAAGAAGAGACGCAGGGGTTCAGACCAGTATTGCAGGCCCACCAATAGCCAAGGGGGGGAACTAAGTATGTATCAGTGGAATTGATGGTAGGAATAGTCTTATTACCGAGATGCTGAAGGCTGAGAGGCACCGTGCTGAGACAGGTGCCCTGCCCCGAAACCATAGTAAGAATAAGTGTGGAGTTCCAGTTACAGGTCTGTGAGGTAGGAGTGGTGTTAAAACCTTGTAGGGACGCAATTCCCTCATAGAAGGGGGGTCTAGAGGATAGGTGCAACCAGCAAGATTTTGTCGCATCAGGATTGGACATAAGTTAAAGGCATAAAAGGCTCCTTGAACTAAATTGAGAATTCTCTGTTCGTTTTTAGTGGCCTGGCTATAGAAAGGAATTGTGTAGGTTTTTGTGGCCCCAGGGAAATAGCAGGCTTTTTACCCAATGATCCCTGTTCAGAAAGGACAGTGTTGGAACCTATCAGCATGGCGGGTGGGGCTTGGATCCACAACTTAATAGTGAACGTATATCCATAATCTATTCCTGTCAGGTAAAGTCAGAACCCCATGTGTGGCCCTGCTCCCAGTCCCGGAGGGCTTTTCCTTTTGAAGTGAAGGAAATATTTAACGAGTTACACCACTGAGATTTACAAAGGTCACTGGAAGACCGATTAAATGTTACAGTAATTGAATCCCAGGAGGAGGAGGGTCTCCACCCGGCATTTCCCGTGGTTTTGCAGCCCCAAGCCTGACAGAAGAAATGGTCCAGACCCCCACATTCTCGCACCTGAGCTGGGGATCACCCATCTTTAGGGCACACATAGAATTCAGTTGTCTGGAGAACTTTTCATTGGGCAGAGCATTTACAGCCGGCCAGCTGAGGGCCGCTTGGGCAATCACCAGTGGGGGGCTCCGGGCTGTGGGAGGACCTTTTAAGTGGGGTTGGCCTGTTCCCCAGGATGTCATATCTACGGTGTCTACACCGACAGTGAGCAGGCAAAAATCGGGGTGTAAGGTGGGCCACCATGTCCAGGGTGGCTGGGTGGCAGAGATATTCCAAACTAGTTGTCCGGTTTGCGAGAGGATCTGCCAGGTTAGTAGCTGGGGAGCATGGGGGTTGGCACTACTTATCGCCAGTAGAGTCGTCAATAGGAGTAGGGCTGTTGCGGCGGATGCGAAGCTTGAGGAGATGATCCAGTTTTTCCACCTTCTAAGTTGGGTCTGGCAGGAGTGCTGGCTTGACGTGGGAGCCATGGTTCCAAGCTGCAATACCATCGACTTTTATTGCCATTGGGGTGGTGAGCAGCACCGGTAGGGTCCTTTCCACCGAGGCTCCAAATTAGCCACCCGATATCGTCGGACATACACCAAGTCTCCGACCTGGAACTGGTGAGGCACTTGTGTGTTTCCCGGCTCATAGGCCTTGGTGAGTTGGTTCCACACCTCTTTTTGTACTGCTTCAAGGGCCTTTAGCCTGGCATAGAGGGATTGAGAAGAGTGAGAGTTGGAGAAAGGGAAACGCATAGCAGTAAGTGGGGGCAGGACCCCATACAGAATTTCGAAAGGAGTCAGGTTAAAGGGTCCGGGAGTGTTCTGTACACGGAACAGGGCAAAGGGAAGGAGGACTGTCCAGTCCTTTATGCCAGTCTCTGAGGTTAATTTTGTCATGGCCTCTTTGAGAGTTCTATTCATACGGTCTACCTGTCCTGAACTTTGGGGTCTATAGGCACAATGTAATTTCCAATTGGACCCCAAGATCCTGGCCAGTCACTGACTAATCTGCATGACAAAGGTGGGGCCATTGTCAGACCCAATAATGAGGGGTACCCCAAATCTTGGGGAAATTTCTTCCAGAATTATTTTGGCAACAACCTGAGCGGTTTCTTTCTTTGTGGGGAAGGCTTCAACCCATCCTGAAAAGATGTTAACTAGTACTAACAGATATTTGAGACCATATTTGCCTGGTCTTATTTCAGTAAAGTCTATTTCCCAGTAGCTTCCTGGGTGATCTCCCCAGAGCCGTTTTCCTTGTGGCATTTTATTTGGACAGGCATTAACTAGTTGACAAGGCTTACAATTTTCTACTGTTATTTTGGCAAGCTTGTGTAAGTCCAGGATGTGGAATGAGGACCGCTGGGTGGAGGTTATTAAATGTTTTGTGCCTAGGTGGGTTAATTTATGAAGTTGCTTGAGGAAAGCTGTTGCCTGTTTTTGGGGAAGGATAATTTTTCCTTCCATGGTTTTTCGTGTTCCTTCTGGGGTCACTGTGTGAGAACCTATTTTATCAATTGCCAGCAGGTCTTGTTCAGATCTCTAGTTAGATCCTCCGGAACCGATAATTGCTGAACCGGCAACATGTTAAATCCCTGGGCTGCCTGCTTAGCCACTTGATCAGCTCGCCGATTTCCTTCTGCCACCCGGTTGTTCCCTTTTTGATGTCCTGGGCAGTGGATAATAGCCACTTCTTTGGGGAGATGTATAGCCTCTAACAGGCTCAGAATTTGTTCTTTATATTTTATGTCCTTACCCGCCGAGGTTAGCAAGCTTCGCTGTTTATAGATGGCCCCATGGACGTGAGCCGTAGCAAAACCGTACCGACTATCTGTATAGATATTTATACATTTGTTTTCTGCCAGCCGTAAGGCTTGGGTTAGGGCTATGAGTTCGGCTTTTTGGGCTGAGGTCCCCTCAGGCAAGCTACTCGCCCAGATGATTTGTTTGTCGTCTACCACTGCTGCCCCTGCCACCCTTTTACCTTCCCGTCGGTGAACCAGGTTAGCTGAGCATTTGGTAATGGTTGGTCTTGGAGATCCTGTCAAATTCTGATTTGTTCTGCTAGGATCTCTTGGCAAGTATGGATGACAGCCCTTTGGGTTGAGGTGTCAGGCAGCAGCGTGGCAGGATTGAGAGTGACTGGTGGTCCAAATTGGACTCTGTCTTGTCTAACAGAAGGCTTTGGTAATGGGTCATGCGAGCATTAGACAACCAGCGGTCAGAGGGTTGTCAGATTATGCTTTCTAAGGCATGAGGTGCAATGACCAGTAACTTTTGTCCCATAGTCAACTTATCAGAGTCCTTCACTAAGGTTGCCGTGGCTGCTATAGATCTCAGGCACGTTGGCCATCCTCCAGCCACTGGGTCCAATTTTTTTGAAAGGTAAGCTACTGGCCTTTTCCAGGGCCCCAAGGGTTGTGTTAGCACTCCTCAGGCTATTCCCTTCCATTCATCGACATACAGAGTGAAGGGCTTTGTCACATCAGGCAGTGCTAGGGCTGGGGCCGACAATAAGGCCTTTTTAATATTGTCAAAAGCCTGCTGTTGGCCAATACCCCATTCAAAGGGGACACTCTCTTTTGTCAGTGGGTAGAGAGGGGCAGCCATGGTAGCAAACCCTGGGATCCATAGGCGACAGAACCCCGCTGTCCCCATAAATTCTCGCACTTGTTGGGGCATGCGAGGAACAGGAATCTGGGTCACAGTTCATTTCCTGGCATCCGTTAGCCACCTTTTCCCCTCCTTTAAGGTGTAGCCCAAGTACGTTATCCCTTGTTTGCAGATTTGGGCTTTCTTGGCAGAGGCGCGATATCCCAGATGGGCCAGTTCCTCTAGCAGGAGTCCCATGCCTTGCAGACAGGCTTTTTCTGTCTCCCCTGTGAGTAACAAGTCATCTACATATTGGAGGAGAGTTATTTCGGGGTGGCTGGCTCGAAAGTGGGCAAGGTCCTGATGGAGGGCCTCATCGAAAATGGTCAGTGATTGGTTTCCCCTCCACCTTTAGAGTTACCCTAGGCTTGGGGAGGGGCTCCGAGCCCCGTCCCCCCTAGTCTAAGTCTTCTTGTAGGGCAAGCACTTCAGCCGGTAGGCTCAGTTGGGCCTTTTGTTTTTTCGCCCTTTTGGGTCAATCCTTTGCTCAGTGTCCTCTTTATTTACAATAGGCACATTGGTCTTTTTCTAGCGGGATATGGCCAGGCTTCTGCCCTTTGGCAGGGTTACATCTTGGCTCCCTTTCCCTAACTACAGTGGCCAGGATCCGAGCTAGGTTTTTTTTCCTGTCTCTTTTCTCTTTTATTTTCCCTTTCTTCCCTTTCTTTTTCCTTTCTTTGTTCTTTTTCTTCTTCTGTCTCCCTCTTATGATATACCTTTTCTGCCTCTTTAACTAAGTCTTGTAATGAGAGATCCTGTAATCCCTCAAGTCTTTGAAGTTTTTTCTTAATATCAGGTGCTGACTATCCAATAAAAGCCATAGCCACTGAGGCTCTTTGTCCCTCAGAGGCAGGGTCAAACGGGGTGAACCATCTAAATGCCTCCATGAGATGCTCAAGGAACACCAAGGGGGCTAAGTGGCTCCCTGCATAATTTCCCTTACTTTCGCCAGATTGGTGGGTCATCTTGCAGCCCCACAGAGGCCAGCCACTAGAGTCTGGCGATAGACTGTCAGTCGCTCCCTACCTTCTGCTGTATTGAAGTCCCAGTCGGGTCGGGAAAGAGGAAAAGCAGCCTCAATGAAGTTAGGGAGTTGAGCGGGGCGTCCGTCAGTCCCTGGGATATTTTTCCTGGCTTCCAATAGAATCCTTTCTCTTTTCTCTGTAGTGAAGAGAATCTGCAGAAGTTGTTGGCAGTCATCCCATGTTGGCTGATGGGAGAACATCAAGGACTCTACCAGGCCAGTCAGGCACTGGGGGTCCTTGGAGAAAGGAGGGTGGTTAGTTTTCCAGTTATAAAGATCAGAGGAGGAAAAGGAACAATATTGGAGTGGCTGCAAGGGAGGCAGCCCTTCCTCGGTAACTGGCGGCGGGGGCCCACACGCTAGTAGGGGTAAGGCAACAGTGGTGTCAGGGGACGGGAGAGCCTGTCGGCGATGACTCCTAGTGCCTTGGGCCGGCCCTGGGAGAATGCCTTCGGAGGGTGCAGATGGAGCGGGGGCTGGTTCAGGCAGGACACCAGGGTCCCTGTGCTCCCTCTCAGTTGGAGGGGGAGGGTGAGAGTGAGGGAGGGTTGGGTGATCAGGGTGATGCCTGGGAATCCAGGGCCGGATCCAGGTGGGAGAATTTGTATCAGGTCTTGCCAGACGATGATGTATGGCTGTTGATATGGATGACTTCCTGGTCCCTTCTGAAAAACAATGTCTTTAATGGCAAGAACAGTTTTGAGATCGAATGTGCCCTTGGGCGGCCATCCAACATTGAAAGTGGGCCACTCGGATGTACAGAACGTCCGCCAGAGACCTTTCCTAATCTCTATAGACAGGTCGCGACCTCTTCCCTTTATTTCAGTCCAATGTCCAAGAGTCAAATTCAGAGGAGTCACCACAGTCTGTCTCATCATCAGTGGATAGGTTAAAGACACAGACAAAAGAACAAAGAACAGGGCAAGAGAAACAAAAGCAACTTACTAACCTTGGTCTTCCACAACTTCAGAACAGAATCAGATAGGTGTTGGCTGCAGGGGCCTCGGGAATATATATATATACCTGATCTGCGCCCTTACTGTAAGAGACAATCAGGCGTCCCTGATCCTCCTTCGCCCTTGGAGTGTCCCCCAGGGCTACAGCCTGTGGTCCTCCAGGCACGTCTGCCGACCACAGTTCAGCTATTTTATAATAGTCCGAACAGCTGCGAAACCTGATACAGACTTTTACATGAAGACAGACAAAAGGATAGTAAACAGACAAAGGCTTACCTCCAAGGCTGACGTTGTAGGAGTCAGGTGGTCGAGAGATCCCAGACGAGCCCCCAAATGAAAGGTTCCAGCTGATAACCGGCCAATCCTCCTTGTCCGGGGAGTACTACGGTGACCCCAATCAACCACAAAAGTCGGTTCTTGATGTAAAGTACAAGAGGCTTTATTTTTAGCACGCTAGGACTCCACTCTCGGTCGTACAAGACACGATAGTGAGTGAAGCCCCGAACAAAGGGGCATTCAGGTTATATAGACACAAGTCCGTGGGGTGAGGAGAGGAAAGAATGAGGAAGTAAGATAAGGGGCTTTTAGGGTAATTTTATGGTGACCCTGAAGTTGCTTGCTCAAGCAGGACAAAAATGTTTCTCTTTACAGATGTTGCAACTAGGTCAGGTTTGCAGAGGCATCTGATCTGGGCTTCCGGGGTTAGCAGAAGGCAGGGGAAGTTTTACAAGGGTCCGGGCTTCCTGCAAGGTGCTAAGCTAACTTGAAAATTGCTCCGGGCTTCCTACAAGGTGTTAAGCTAACTTGCAAATTGCTCCGGTCTTCCTACAGGGAGCTAGCAAATTGCCCCAGGCTTCCACAACTTCAGCAGTTTATCATGAGGGCGGCATCAGCTTTAGTACAGAAGCGAAAAAGACAAAGGTTAAACTTTATCTTTAAAAACAGAATAGGCACAGTTTAATTTTATTCTTACACTCTCCAGATGTGCCTTAGGTACCTGTACCTCCTTAAAGGGATGGTCAAACCTGGGTCTTGGCCTTTCCCAGACCTGTGTGGTACAAAGACATGAGGCACTTCAGGCCTTCCTCTGGCCGGCGCAAATTTCCCTGGCCCCAAGATTCCAATCTGCTTCTCCAGGTCATGGAGCAATGTGTAGTCCTTGGTGTGTGTGGGGAGCATTTGTGCTGCCTCAGAGCAGCTTCTCGACACCGCTGCCCCCACAGGCCGAGGGTGAGCAGAGTGGTTGACCATGGTTCGAGGCCTGGACCCTGTGGCTTAACACTCATGGCCAGCATGTATGCATGTCCAAAGTTCCGAGGGAAAGTATTGCGGCATGGCCAACCGCCACTCCTTGCCCCACTTGACCAGTGAGAAACAGAGAGAGAGAAAAGTGAGAAAGTAAACTGCCAGTCTAGGACCTGAACCACAGCTGACCATGTGGGAGTTCAGCTCCCTACCACCTGCTGGCCCCAGACTATGTGATTTTAACAACTACTATTCAAACTTGGGTGATTGGGTACCCCGTTGGGATATTTCACAATGTCTTGAGATTTTTTTGGAGGTGAGTTGGGTTTGAGGATTGGAGTGCTATAGTCATCTGACGTGTGCACCCAAGGAAGATTCTTGGCATCCTGCAATGATCAAAATGATGATCTCACAAAGAATGACCTGGACCTCATCACCAGTAGGGCCAAGGTTCCAAAATCCTGTTTTAAACTACATGTCCTCCATGAAGTGATTGACAAGATGTATTGCAAATGGAGTCAGAATAGCTTAGTCTGGGTCCCTCACCTCCTATCTTATCATGTCTGAAAGCTGCAGAGCAAACATCTTAAGGGTTTTTTTGAAAAGAATTATTTATTTAATTTCATTTATTCATTCATTGCATTTTAATTTGATGGGGGGGAGAGAGAGAGAGAGAGAGAGAGAGAGAGAGAGAGAGAGAGAGAGAGAGAGAGAGAGAGAGAGAAAGAGAGAGAAGGAGAGAAAGAGAGAGAGCAAGCCTGAGGTCAAAGACTTGAACTGAGGTCAGCCATGTGGTGTCGAGTGCCTTAACCACTATGCCACGTGCTGGTTGCAACATCTTATGTATTTAATTGTACTGCACTTGCATGGTTGTTCGGTAAGTATGGCTGTGGTGTTTAACACCATTGAGTGTAAGGTGCATGTGCATGTGCAACAGTTTGTATTTGGCGGTGAGCTGCTATTGTGTACAGCCCATTGAGAGAAAGGAGCTAGTACTTCTCTGCATGGCCTTGCTGTGACTTGCTGAGCCCTGATGGCCTTGGTTTGGCTCAGCTCAGCTGCAGACTCTGTGAGCTACAAGAGGGAGGAAAGCACTCTGCGAGCATTCACCCTGAGCATTACAGGCTCCAAGAAGGAGAAAGTTGTGATCCCTCCTGAGGGCTCTGTGAGCCTACTAAGAGCTCTGTGAGCTCCCACTAACAGCAGGTAGACAACCTGACACCAGGGCCTTGCATATTTTTCCAACTCCCTGCATATCTTTGACCCACCCTTTAGAGCAGAAAAGAAAAAAGTTACAAAACAGCAAGGATTTTGTCACATGTCTCTATCTGCCTATGTCACTGTGGGAAGTACTGCTGTGCCCAATTGTACAGTAATAGTTGAGCTCATTCTCAGACTGCAGCCCAGAGATGTGCAGAACACCAGCACTGGTCGAGGTGTCTTCAAATCCAGAGAAGCAACTGGGGATCTTGGAGCCCTGATCCTTACTGAAGTCTGAGTAATGTCACAGGGATAGCAGGGAGGGCTCCTGGGCTTCTGCTGCTATCAGTATATGGTTTTGCCTCCAACATTGGTATCACTGCAAGAGTGCGGGTGAGTCTGGCAGATGCTTCAAGAGTTGAGAGATGGAGAGTGGGTGAGTCAGCGCAGGCTGAGAGAGGGAACCTGTAGACACAGACACATGTGAATAAGGAGTAGAGACTAGGGTGATCATTTTAAGGACTAATCCATGAGACTGAAGTAGTGTGTGGCCTGCCTTATGTCCCCAAGATCTGTCCTACCTGTGCAATGAGAGAGGAGGATTAAGGAAGAGAGGAGTGTAGGCCAAGCTGGACACAGCCTCTGGTCCCCATATTGCTGGGCTGCCCTAGGCTGCCTTTTTGTCCCACCCTCTGCCACAGGAGGGGCTCTTTGTGCAGATGTGTTGCTTGTGGGTGGCCATGGCTATATGTGCAGGACCAGAGAGGAAGCAGTGCTGGGACCACACCCAGAGAGGCCCAGCTGCTGAGTCTGTAGGAGTGAGATCAGCTCCCATGGGCCAGCCCCGGGAACATGGGTAGGGCCCAGCTATGGGCACCCCCTGTGCAGCCAGAGAAGACCCACAATGCTCCCTGCTCCCCACTCTACATAGCTCAGTCTCTCAGGGGAAGTCCTGGCAGTAGTCCAGCCTGAGAGTATGGTCACTGTCAGTTCAGGACACCCACAAGCCATGCCCCTGCTCTGCCCTCAGGTCACTGATTTTAATAACTAGCCTTTTCCAGGGAGGACTTCTGAATTAACAGGAGGCCACATGGGAAATATGATGACCGTTCACTTTGAGGAGGCTGCAGTGAGGTGAGATGCAGTGGCCTGGGAAGTGAGATATGAGCAGCTTCTTGTTCAGGGGCCAGGGCTAAGGTGACTGTGGTCAGTGTCTGAGTGAGGTGGGTGATCCTGCTTGAGAACAAAACAGCAAGCACTGTTTCTAGATGATGGGTGAGTTCTCAGAAAGTTTCAGTCTGCATAAATATTCAGAAGTATCAGAGAGTGTGTGTTGTCAGGGGATTGGAGAACTCTCACATTTGGGTCTCATATTTTTGGATGAACTTGTTGTCAGGCCACATATGTGTGTCTGCTTAGGTGTTTCTAGTCCAGAAGATGTGTCCTTTCTTCCTTCCCTCTTATCTATCTTCCTCTTCCTTCCTTCTGTTTTTTTTTTTTTGTTTGTTTGTTTGTTTGTTTATTTCTTTGCTTTTGATGTTGGATGAAAGAAAGCTTTTCAAAATCCACTCTTTGTTAAACTTTTCCCTAATGTTCCACTAAGAGGTCTATAGTTTAGTTTTTACATCTCAAATTTGCATGTTGACACCCAGTTTACTCACCATTATTTTTGAAAAGACTGTCCATTCCATAGTAAATGGTCTTAGCTGCCAGGATGAAAATGATTTGGCCCTGAGGGTTTATTCCTGGGCTCTCAGTCCCATTGCCTTTATGTACATCTGTCTGAATGTCAGAACCACTCGGTTTTCACTATTGTAGCTTTGTAGTATGACTTGAAATCAGGAATTGTGTGACCTTCCATTTTGTTCTTTTTTTTTTATAAAATAGTTTTATCCATTCAGGATCTTTAGTTATTTGAATTCTATATGAATTTTAGGGTGTATATTTCTAATTTATTGTCAGGAAAGTCATGATGCATTTTTGTGTAGAAAAACAGAAAAATGTGTTATATGTTACTGTCCTAATATTTGTACCAAATAACATTGTTGGAATATCAGTAGCAATTTCAATGAATCTGTAGGTTGCTTAGGAAAGTACTGACATTTTAATCATACTTTTTTTTTTAGCTTTGCTTAAGATGCATGCACCCATTGTAGAGACAGAGAGGGAAAAAGTGAGTAATCACCTACCAGAGGGGGTGACCTTGCTGCAATCCCTTATCTAGTCTTATCTCAGGATTTGGGGCATGCATTCCATTAGACCCGGCATGATTTTCAAGCAGCTGGGCCTAATATTTGAAGCACAGAATCAGCCATTTGGGATCCATTCTCTTAACCATAATTTTTCTTTTTTGGAGAGGTTTTTGCTATAGGGTGCATGCAGTCTCCAGAAAGACAGAGACAGAAAGTGAGAAATCTCCCCTCATGGGGAGATGGCGATGCTGCAATCCCTTCTTCTCCATTATCCTCTTGGGATCTTGGGCATGCACACACATGTGCCTGGCGTGAGTTTAAGCCACCAGGTTCAGGACTCAAACTGCGGTCAACTACATGGCAGTCCAGTGACTTAGTCATTACGCCAACTGTTAACCATAGTTTTGATACTGTTCATGTTTGTATATGAAGCTACTTCATTACTTCCAACTGGTTAGTAGTCCATCTACTGCATTATAAGTTCCCCTTTTTACTGAATACCAGGTTGCTGCCAATACTTTGCTCCCAGTGAGCACCTTCTCATACACATTTCTTCTTGGACTTACTGTGTGGTAGGTGCACACACACTGAATTTCTTCATTTGCTATGGGGACTTTCCTTCAGATGACAGAACTTGTTTAAATACCTAGCTGTGAATCATAAAGTGATGGTTAGCTTTGGGCCTCAACTGGACTGAACTAGAGGACACTTAGGAAAAGCATAACTCTGGGTGCATTCCTGGGTGCATTTCCAGAGGGATTAACATTGGAATCTGAGTAGGTTAGATGTGGAAGATACAATTTCATTGCCAGTGAGTGTCATCCAATCAAGAAGGGGCCCAGAAAGAATAAATACAGAAGACAAATGGATCTTTTAGAGACAGAGAAATATAGACTCCTGTTGCCTCAGACATCAGAATTCACCTGCCTTTGAACTCCAGGATTTATACCAGTAGACCCCGAGGTTCTCAGTCTTTCAACATCAGACTGTGGGTTTCATCATAAGCTTCCCTAATTCTGAGGCCTTTGGACTTGGACTGACCCACACTAGCAGGATTCTAGAATCTCCAGCTAGAGGTGGTCTGTCATGGGGCTTCTCAGCTCCCATAGTCACGTGAGATGTTTCCTCCAATAAATCCTCTCTTATATATCTATACGTATCCTGTTAATTCTGTCTCCTTACAGAATGCTAATTAATACTGAGAATTTGTGATTTTCTATATCCTCACTGGTATTCTTTAAATGTTTGTTTTATCATCACTTTAATTTTCTCTACCCTCCATTGCTTCATACTTCACTTAGAACTAAGATTGAGTTATAAAGCGTTCATAAGAACCCACATTTTAATTGTTTTTACTTCCTGCTCTCTGTCAGTTCTCAGATCCCATCTCTAACACTGTATTACACTTCCTATCTCTGTTGGCTCTATAGATGAGAAGATTTTGCTGTTACCCAGCTAATACCATCTGCTCCTACCCCAGGCTCTTAACTGTTTCCTTTGGCTGGACCACTCTTCCCAGACATACATGCCTGGCTCACTCTACAGCTTCCCCTTGAAGATTTCATGCCCGTCGCTGTTTCTGGCAGATGTGAAGATAAGATGATATTGCATTTATTCCCTCACATTTTACCTTTTATGAGTTGCCTCTTTGTGTGCTTTGAAGCTTTTTATCGAGATTCCTTTTTTGGTCCTCTCCAATTGTAAAGTTTTTTTTCTGAGTTATAAATAGTAACACTTTGTCTTTGAAAAATATCTCCACTGTAGCATGTTGTCTTATTTCACTCATACTATTCCTCTTTAAACAGAAATCTTTTAATAATTGTAACTAAAAACCTCCAGTATTCATCCCTTATGATTTGCATTTTGATCTTTTATTTAGGAAACAGCTTCCCATGTCAAGAAATGAAAGCATGTTTTTAATATTTAAACTACAGTCTTTATACTTTTATTATTCTAACTTATATTTTTAATCTATTTGAATTCTCCTTTTTTATAATGTGAAATAAGGATCCCCTTAATTTTTATCAATAGAGTGGGTTATTGTTCTAAGGTCAGATAAAAAATAATCAATCTTGTCCACTTTACTTTTGTAAGAGAACGTTAAAAAATACCGAGAGCCCATTTATGTATGGTTTTTAATTATGTAACATTGCTTTGTAGAGGTCACCTTTTAGATACTGGGGGCCCAGAGGTGGTGTTGCTCTTGTTCTTGGCACTCTTCCCCCGAGTCACCCATGTTGCCCGTATGTGTTCCTTGAGGAAGACGAGGAGGCTTTGGTTTATTGGGGTGTCAAGGCAGTAGGAGAGGAAAACTGGCTGGGCCCCCCTTGCCTCTTGGATCACGGAGGTGGGTCTTCCTCTTCAGGCTCCTCTCTTGGAGGAGGGTGGATGTGAGCCCTTGTGCTTTCTACTCTCTAGGGAATGCTGGCCGTGGGAGCCATCGTGGTGGGTGAGTCTGACTCAGATGTCCATCTCGCTGCCCTTGTCCACAAGGTGGGGTTCCATGTCTCCCTTGCTCCCATCTCTCCCTGAAGTGGATGTTGACAAACCAGGGGATGTCAACCCCGATCACGACTTCCAAAGATGCTGCCTGCTCTTGCTCATACCGCAGACCCCCCCCACCCCCCCCACTTCCTAGACGTCCTTTGAAGCTCCCCAAGCCACGGACAGCTTAGATGATAGACGACCTGCCCTCAGTCATCTCTAGGGACCTGAGAGGGCTGCCTTGAGGTGTAGAACCCCCTCCAGCTGCCGCCCCCCCTTTTTCTGCGCACAGTAGCTGCCAAAGCGACAGTCCTTGAGGAAGGCAGAGTTCCCTCTCCCTCCCAGAAGAGGGGTCTGTGGGCCCTGAGGCAGGGGTGGAGCTTCACTCATCGCCTAGCATAGGCAGCGCCTTCCCCTACCCTGGACGGTGCCATCCCCTCCTGTAGGGGAGGGGGGTCCCCATAGGGCATTGGGCTGAAGTTCTACAGGGCGCTGTGGGCGTGCGTGCGTGGGTGGTCTGCTGGCCACATCTGGAAAAGGGGGCCATTCCCCCCCCCCCGCGCCCCCCCTCCGTGCTGCCTGAGAGCATGGCTCTTCGGGGTGTTCCCAGGCGAGGCCCTGGGAGCCTGTGGTGTGTAGCCCCCTCGGTGCGTGTCCCCGGGGAAAGAGGGTCATGTGTGGCTCCCACGGAGCAGAACCCGATGGACAGATGGACGTGGAAGATGAGGAAGGGAGGCGACCAGGTCTGTGGTATTGGTGAGTCCTCTGGGGCCTCTGCGGTGGGGCTGGGCACGTGGGAAGCTCTGGGGTCGGTCGTGAAGGCCTCGGCCAGGCAGTCCGGGGATGCCCGGGGACCGCCATGTGGGTGCGTGGCAGGGGAGGTTCTGCAGGGCCAGGGGCCTCCTCGGGAGCCCTCCCTGTTGCTCCTGTGCCTCGTCCCCAGGGCTGGGTGCCAGGGCGCATTGGGAGGCTGCTGAGGAGGTCGTTGGGTAGGGCGGTGAGGGGGACCACCCTGCTGCGGGTGGAGGCACCCTGTGCTCTACCCGGGGCTCCATCTCTTCTGCTGCTTCCCCAGCTTTGCCTGCACGGGCCTCTGCCCTCACGAGTCACCAAGTGCCTCCTGGCTTCCTGCCGACCCCCTGTTGCCTGCGGTGCCAGCCACCTCCCTGACCAAACCGGCCCTCACACGCTGGTGTCGCTCTGGTCAGCCGCCGCAGCCTGTGGGGGGACCCCGGGCAACGGACCTTGGGGCTGGTGAGGTTTAACGTTCGGCAGGCTAGTCCGACCCCGCAAGGAGTGGAGGGCACGGGAGGGCATTCCGGGGAGGGTGTGCCAGCCCTGGCAGGGTGTGTGGTCCCGGCCTTTGGGGGTGCCCAAAGCCTCGGGCCGGGGTCTTGAGGCTGAGCCATGGGACCCCCTTCGTGCTTTTGGAAGAAAGCCTCCCCGGGGGTGTGAGTTGTGAACCACAACCCACGGGCTCTCACAATATTATGAGGCTCTCCTGCCCCGCTGATTTCGGCACCTTCGCCCCCACCCGCCTCCTACCTTCCCATCGCGGTCGTTTCTGCACCACCAGGGTACAGTTGTCCAGGGGGCCCGCGTGGCCTTTCCCGCCATGCTGTGTCGCTCTCCTGGCATGTCCCGTAGTCCGCCAGCTGTGGTGGTGCCTGTTGGCATTCCGAGGCGCCCTTGTCCCCCACCACCAAAACACAGGGTCCCTGGCTCTGCAGTGGACTCTGAACCCAGCCAGCTGCTGGTCAGGCCCATCCTTGGTGCTGCAGCCTCCTCTGTCCAGGGGAGGGTCAGACCTGGGAGTGGGCGGGCAACTTAGATCAGAGATGACCTGCCCTAAGTCATCTCTAGGGACAGGAATCGCGGGGCACTTTCGGCCTTGGTCTGACCCTCGCCTGTTTCCCTGGCCCCAGGATCCTGGTCCGATTGTCCAGGGTGTGGTGCAGTCCTTGGAGGTTGGTGGGTGTGTGGGGAATTTGTGCTCCCTCAGGGCAGCTCCATGGCGCTGTGAGTGCACCATTCTGCTCCTGGAAGGCCGAGAGTGGGCAGAGTAGTCGACCACAGTTCCAGGCCCAGACCAGGTGGCATGAAAGTCACATCAGGCATGTGTGAGTGCCCAGAATCCAGAGCCACGGGATTGCAGCATGGCCAAACCTCCCCACCCCCCACCCCCACCCCATGACTTTTCACTTTCTGTCTCTCTCTGACTCTCACTGGCAAGCACACACCATATAGCAAAAAAAATCTCTCTAAAAAAAGACTATATATATTCTTTCTCTTTTTTAAAAGAATTCTTTATCATTTTGCAATTTTGACTAGAGAGAGTGAGAAAGCCATAGGTCTGTGACTCAACTTGTGGTCACCTATGTGGGAGTGACCACAGTGCCCTTAAACACAATACCACCTGCCAAACCCACCTAAGGCTTTTTAATAACTAAGACTATGCTCTTTTTTTTAGAATTTTTTATTTAATTTGAATTATTAACACTGTGTTGTACAATATGTCCAGTGACAGAGAGAAAGAGAAGAAAAGTGGAAAGTAAGCCGCGAGGACACGAACCACAGTTGGCCATGTGGGAATCCAACTCCCCAACCACTAGGCCACCTGCTGGTCTCAGACCATACAATTTTAACACACTACTCTTCAAACTTGGGTGACTTTGTCCCCACTGGGATATTTCACAATGTCTGGAGATCTTTTTGGATGTGGGTCAGGTTTGAGGATTGGGGTGCTACAGTCATCTGATGTGTGGGACCCAAGGATGCTTCTCTGCATCCTGCAGTGCACAGAATGGCGATCTCAAAAAGAATGACCTGGACCTCATCATCAGTAGGGCCAAGGCTGAAAAACCCTGTTTTAAACTAAATGTCCTCCATGAAGTGATTTATAAGATGTATTGCAAATGGAGTCAGAATAGTTTAGTCTGGGTCCCTCACCTCCTATCTTATCATGTTTGAAAGCCACGGAGTAAAACTTTTATGTTTTTTTTAGAAAAATAATTATTTATTTAATTTTATTTATTCATTCATTTGAATTTGGTGAGAGAGGGGAGAGAGAGAGAGAGAGAGCAAGCCATCAGGTCTGGGACTTGAACTGAGGTCAGCCATGTGGTGTTGAGTGTCTTTACCACTATGCCACATGCTGGTCCCAGTATCTTATGTTTTTATTGTAGTGTGCTTGCCTGCTTGTTCGGTAAATATGACTGTGCTGTTTTACACCATTGAGTGTAAGGTGCATGTTTGTGTGCAAAAGATTGCTTTTGGCGGTGAACTGCTATTGTCTACAGCCCACTGAGAGAAAGTATCTAGTATTGCTTGGTGTGGTCTTGGCCTGATGAGCCATGACGGCCTTGGGGTGGCTCAGCTCAGCTGCACACTCTGCGAACTCCAAGAGGAAGGAAAGCACTCTGTGAGCATTCACCCTGAGCATTACAGGCTCCAAGAGGGAGGAAGCATTTGTGAGCTCTGCTAAGGGCTCTGTGAGCCCAGGAAGAGCTCTGTGAGCTTCAAGTAAGAGGTTGCCAATAGATAACCTGACATCAGGGCCTTGCATCTTTTTCCATTTCCCTGCATCTGTTTGACCCACCCTTTGGAGCAGGAAAAAAAAAAAAAAAACAACTTAGAAAACAGCAAGTATGTTATCCCATGTCTCCATCTGCCTATCTCACTGTGGGAAGCAGTGTTGTGCCCAATTGTACAGTAATAGTTGACCTCATCCTAAGGCTACAGCCCAGAGATGTGCAGAACACCAGCACTGGTTGAGATTTCTTCAAAATCAGAGAATTAGCTGGGGATCCTGGAGCCCTGGTGCTTACTGGAGTCTGAGTAATGTCACAGGGATAGTGGGGAGGGCTCTCTGGCTTCTGCTGCTATCAGTGTATGGTTTTGCCACCAACACTGGTGTCACTGCACATGTGCAGGTGAGTCTGGCAGATGCCTCAGGAGATGAGAGAGGGAGAGTGGGTGAGTCAGCAAAGGCTTGGAGAGGGAACCTATAGACACAGACACATATGAATATGGAGTAGAGACTAGGGTGATGATTTTAAGGAATCTCATCCACAGGACAGAAATAAAGTGGGGCCTGCCCTGTGTCCCCAAAGTCTGTCCTACCTATAGAGTGAAGGAGGAAGGAGAAGGAGAGGAGTCTAGGCCAGGGTAGACACAGTCTCTGGTTCCCACATGGCTGGACTGCCCCAGACTGCCTTTTCTTCCCACTCTCTGCCACAGGAGGGGCTCTTTGTGAAAATGTGTTGTTTGTGGACAGCCACGGCTCTGTGTGCAGGACTAGAGAGGAGGCAGTGTTGGTATCACATGCAGAGAGGCCCAGCTGCTGAGCCTGCATCAGTGAGCTCAGCTCCCATGGGACAGCCCTGGGGACATGGGGAGGGCCAAGTTTGTGGGCACCCCCTGTGCAGCCAGAGACAGACCCACAGCGCACCCTGCTTCCTACTGCACAGAGCTCCATCTCTCAGGGGAAGTCCTGGCACTAGTTCAGCCTGAGAGCCTGCTCACTGTCAGTCGAGGACACCCACAGGCCATGCCCCTGAGGGACCTGTTTCTCTCAAAGCAAAGATGCCCGCAGGCCTTTGTAAATTCTGTGCAGGTGGACCTCGTTTGAATTATTTGTGCATGCACTCCCTCCCCACCATCAGGCAGGGACAGGACTGGCCTACTCCCTAGGGTCTCTGCTCCCTGCCCCACACCAGGCACGGACTGCCAAACCCAAGGCCCAACTCCTGTCTCTATTCCTGAAGTTTCTATGGGGGTCTTCCCCCACTTCCTGCAGAAGCCCATGTGGGGCCCCCTGGGAATGGGGAAGATGGAGGCTCCGGGCCTCTGGGGACCTCAGGCACCACTGCATCAGGTGCCAGTTCTGCCTTCCTGACTGTTCCCAAGTCCTCCAGGAGGAAGAGACCTACCCCCATGAGTGGGAACCCTCCTGTCTCCCATTTGCAGAGCATCCCTGTCCCTCCTTGTCCTAGCATCTCCCACACCCAGGCATCCCCTTCCCTGTACCTGGGGTCAGCTCCAGCTTCCAAGCAGCACCTCTGCAGGCTGGGCTCCCAGGCCAGCGTCTGAATCGCAGGTGACCCCCATGGAAGTCACTCCCCTCCCCAGCCTCTCATCTTGGGGTCTCCCTTCAGTTCCAGTGGGACCTCCTTCCCACCTGCCCAGGATGTTGGGACAGCCCCCAGTGGCAGCTCAGCCTCAGGCAGGGTCACAAGCACCCTGCGTGTACTAACACCCTCCCTCCACACGCACACTGTGATGCTTCCTGTTGCCGATGGGGCCACTCCTCAGCCAAATTTGGGCCTCCACATAACCAACAGTACAGAGCCCCCAATGTTAACCATGCTCTGCAGATTTCAGGCCTGGCAGCTCCAGCTCCAGTCCTGACCCTAGCTCTACTCCAGGCCAGCCAGCCTTGGGAAGCACAATGAACCTATCTGGGAGTTCATTACCCCCAAATACCACCTTGGGCATCCAGGCCAGCACCCCGCCTAACTTTCCTGCCACCACACCTGTCCTGACCCCTAGCCTATCCACTGCCTCTGCTTTTGCAGGGACACCCTTCACACCCAGCCCTGCCACCAACTCTCAGCCCAGCACAGGGCAGGGCCACTCAGCTCTTGGCAGCAGAGGCCCAGCCCCCTCCAGGTCAGTGGATTCAGGGGGGAAAAGGTGCTGGAAGAGCCAGCAGGCTGTGAGGATTTGTGCTTCAGCCTCACATCTCTCTACATTGCACCAAAGGAGAGAGGGACCCCAAGTACCATATGCCACAATGGGGGAAGCGTGGGCCTGAACCCCTGGGCTATCCCTAACAAGAGCACCCTCATAGTGACCTCAAATCCCAACAGCTCTGGAAACAACTCTGTGCTTGGGAGTCCTGCTGCCCCTCTTTCTTCACAGCACAGGGGACAGCCCACACAGAAACCCCTGGTGAATGGGGGGGGGGGGTCCAGCCCTTCGAAAACTTGGCTTTGTCTAGTGCAGCTGCATGGTGGTCTCAGTCCCGAGCAGCTCTGCTCCTCGCACACAGTCAGCCAAGAGGCACCTTGCCCTCTGGCCTCCTGCTTCTGTGGTGAAGAGGTCTGTTGGGCCTGAAGCTGCTGGGCTGTCAGCCAGGTCATCCTCTGGGTCAGACTGAATTCTCTTGGATCCCAAGAGAATGGTCCCAAGAGGGGAGTCCTGGATTGTGAGAAAGGCTCCTGCTTACTGCAGGAGCAACCAGTGTCCAGGTTCCTCACAGGCTAGACATCAAGTGAGTCCCAATGATATGTGAGACCTGAGTCTCCCCCTGATAGTGAGATCCTGGAGCCAGGTGGAGGCTCAGAGCTGCAGAGTACCCTCCCACCCCATCCCTGCAGTTTTGCTCTCCCTGGTGGGTGGTTTCATGTAGTCTGGGGTAGAGGTTATGTGCAGATTATTTAGAGTATAAAAAAGAAATGTTACAGACAAGACATATGGAGAAAGGGGAATGGAGAAATTGTGTGTGTTTGAATGAATTCAAGCTCTCTAAAGTCATTCAAAGGTACTCTCATGGAAGCCTAAATTTGGTTTTTCTCTTAGAATCAGGTTTTTCTATACTAATATTAAAAATGAAAAACTTCTTTTTCCTTTTCTTTCTTTTTTGAAAATATATTTGAGTGTAAAATATAGAGAGGGGAAGACTAGTTCTGTTTGCCTCTGATGTCTTAATCAGATCATTGAGTGACTTAATGTGGAAAGATTAAGTCTCCTCTCTGTCAAAGAGTAGTTTGTGTTTTCTTTTTCTAGCTATGTTTTTAAAAGATTTCTATCTATTGCTTTGCTTTGTTTAATTAACTGATTAGTATGTACAGGAAACAGCGATCCTGTTTTGACCAAGTGTTTCAAACCTTTCCTGTTTGTCAGACTTTCCAAATCTAATTTAAGTTCCAGATGAAGTTTCAGAGTCTCAAACTAATTGGAGTATTTTCAATGAACTCTGGATGTTAGACTTACCTGATACATTGAAACTATATGAGAAACCTTGTCAAACAGGAAATGGTGTCTAATATCTGTAAGTTATGTGATGTCCATGTGTTATTGGTGTGGGTTCCCACATGATCTGAGATTCCTAGAAGTCTGGTATGTCTCCTGCATTGTGAGCCATAACTGTGGTACTCAGCAGGTCTAAGGTTCACTGTTCTCTGTCAGAGCAATGACCACGGGCCTCGATGGCTTCAGCTCCCCTGTCCCAAGTGGAGCAACCTGGAACATGACTGAAATCACCCTGGACTAATGCACAGGGTAGTGGGACCTGGTTTAATGAGGCCATCTGGAACCTTCCAGGGAACCCATTTCTGCCTGGAAGCCACCCCCACCACAGGGCAATCTCTGCAGCACCAGTATCCCCTAGACAGGCTTTATGCTGAAGGTCGGCACTGTTTTCTGTGGAGGCATAATCCATTTCAACCCCATGCTCATTTAATGGGATAAAAATAATAATCATCCTTATAGTAAGAATCCTCTTCACATGAGTGAACTCTCTGCATCCAATTTTGCTTTGTAGCATCCCTCCTGGGTAGATATTTGCTCCCAGGAATATGATGCTTCCTGGGGATGGAAGGACAATGTTTTTTTGACAAAGCCAGGGTGGAAGCACACCATCTAGTGGGTCCTACTGGAACACCAGGAGCAAATCAGGCTTGTGCCACAGTGTCCTTGGCACACACTGCCAAGTTACCTCCCAAGGTCAGGGACACTACTGTGTCTCCACAGCAGGTGTCTAATGAATGCCATACCCTGAGAACCAAGCACACACAGCAGAATTCAAAGCTGCAAGCCCCATTTGGCAGCTGTCTGCTGTATTTCCTCTGAATCACACCATGTGAAACAGGCCCATCCCAGCCAGTCTGGTGCTTCGAGTGGCTCACTTGGAATGTCCAATCATAAAATTGCCCTGGACTATGCACATTGTAAAAGAGCCAAGTGATGGGGAGTCTTCCTACTGAGAAGAGTGGAGCTATTCAAACTTTGCAGGAAGACCTAACAGTAACACAGTCACAGTATCCAGGACCCAACCCTGGACTGACACCACTGACAGGGTACAGGACCAGGAAGGTTACTCCAGTTCTGAAGAGGCTTGGCATATCTAATGTGGGAGGATGGGTGGCACATCACAGAGAGGGGTTCAAGTACACTGCAAGGATGGTCAGCTCTATTCTGAACCTTGGCCCCCTTTCAGCTGAGTTGGTGCAGGGAACGACCTGCTTTAGCTTCACCTGGCCTGGCTGAGGGTTGTCCTGAAGAGGTTCAGGATAGAGGAAGGAGGGGACAATCCATTGTGTCACGAGGGGGTACATGATGAGGGAGGGGCGAGCTGCTGTCCAGTCACCCCGTGGGGACATCCATCTTAGGTGTTTCTCTCATGGCCATGTGTGCTCAGACACTACTGAGTGTGGGCAATGTGACAGGGAGGTCTGGCATTCATACCATGGTGCTGGAGGGAAGGTTCATTAGACAGCCGGTGCCATCAGATTTGTGGGAGTGGGTGCAGTGGTCACAGTCCTAGGTGGGCTCTCAGTCAGGGATGTGAGCTGCCAGTTGTGGCTCATGACAGGATGACACCCTCCCATGGTTGAGGTCAATAATGCTGTGAAGGTCAGTCCCCTGGAGGCCAGAGGCTCCTCCCACAGATGTCCTGGTCCAGGCACCTCCTGGTTGAATTTCACCTTTACACACCTGCAGACACCCACAAGGCCGGGTGCTGGGGCCCATGAGGAGAACTCCATGGACCTTCCCTCATACACAGACACTGCTGGAACCCACAGTCCACTTTGAGGGCTCCTGGGGCAGTGGCATAATAGGCTGCTACTTCCTCAGAGCAGAAAGCCCAAGCTGCAGGCCATGCCCCAGCCTCGGGGTGCTCAGCCTGTCTGACCCACCTCCTCCATGGGATCCTCACAGACCTGGCGCTCCTGAACACCAGGAAACCTGAGGTCAGTAGGGCACACAGCCTAGAGCCACTTCTGTCGGTGTCCAGTCTGTGATCCTATGGACAAAATCCCTCTGGGGTTTAGCCAAGGGACCATCAGGAACATGTGCACACGTGTACAAGCATGTTTCCTCTGGGCCAAATGAATTTAATACCAGGGCAGGAGCTGGCCAAACCTGGAAGGGAACCTTGAGGGCACAGGCCCGCTGCTGACCTGGGCAAAGGTACAGCAGGTAATGGCAGACGTTCCACCTCCCAGCACAGATCAAGTCAGTCATCCATATAGTGGCCCCAGTCCTCACCCCACCCACTCTTCAAATGGCTCACAGTTGAATCTGCCTCCACCCACATCTGGCTGTGGTCCAGGCCCAGATGAACCACGCCAGGAAGGAAGCCATATCGATGGTAGCTGCTCAGGCAGCAGCAGAATCAGTGCATCCCACAGGTGGGAGCTTCCCTGGGGATCTCAGAGGCCCTGCCATTTGACCGTGGGCTCTGTAGTGTCGTGGTCATTTCTCTGTCTTTCCCACTCCTCTTCTTTTCTCTACCTTATCTCACCCCTTGTTGCCCTGAGTAGAACTGGGGGCTTCCACATGTCTTTTCTTCAGTTGGAGAATCTGAGTGATGAGAGGGTTTTTGTTGCAGATGCCCCTGCTTTTGTTTGGGGGACACAGACAGGCTAGCCTTAAGAACTACAGCACTTTCACTCTGAAAGCTGAGATTTGCTCGCTGTCTGAGGCCAGGTGACTGTGGGTACCACCCGTGCACATGTGACTTGATGCCACTTCCAGGGCCATGAGGACGAGTGTGCAAAGAATCTTCAAATGACATGGATCTCCCACTCCCTCATTCTCAGCATGGCAGCACCAGCCTCTCAATCTCCTGTAGGTTCTCCTGTTTTCTGTGCCTGTGAGAACACAGGCCAGGGGAGGGCAGGGAATGTCCCATGTCTGTTCCCTCCACAACTCCTGCAGCAACTAGGCCTTCACCTACCAAACATGCTTCTGTTTGTTTACTTTTTTTTTCTTTTGTGCAATGGATCACGTGTACTCATTACAGAGAGACAGAGAGAAAAATTGAAACAAAATATACCGGGGGAATGGTCACACCATTATCCCCTCCTCCATTCTCCTCTTGGAATTTTGTGTGCACATACATATATACCCAGTATGATTTTCAAGCCATCATCACCGAGACTAAGACCGTGGTTGGTCACGTGGGAATCTAGCACCTTGATCCCTGTGCCAATAGGAAGTGTAATACTTCTATATTTATGACTTTGTTTTTAGAAACTGTCACAGGCAAATATCACTGTGAGTTGAGGTGAGGGCATGAGTGATTCTGAGGCTCCTAGATGTGGAGGTGGCAGTTGGGTCAGAGTTTGTCACATCCCCTTGGGTTCCTACATTTTAGGACACTCTGGCCCTATTTGCAGCCACAGTATCCATGGCTTGTCTCTGATGGGACGTGTCACACCATAAAAACCCACTCTTTCCCTGTCTGAAGCAGGCTAGCTGCATTGAGGGAGATCCCATAGGAACACCCCCAGTCCATGATGAGAGGTGCAGCGCCCCACCCTGTAGCTCCTTACCCCTCAAGAGGGAGATGCCTGAGCCCCATTTGGTCTCAGAACAGAGTACGGTTGTCCCCACTCTAGACCTAAGGATGTTAGACCACACCTGGATTCCCTTTCCTGACATGTCCCCATCCCAGCCCTGCAGGTATTTCTGGGATCACCTGTCAGACAAACTGCTTGAGCTTTTCTACCTAACATGGTTTGGGACCCACAGTAGAGACACATCACAAGATTGACAGGATACAGTGTTGGGTTTGCCATCCTCTGATAGATGGGAATGTTTGTTTATAAGTCAGTCTGTCTTAGAGTGTAGTAGAAAATGGCAGTTAAATATTCTAAAGGTATCATAGGCACACTTAGAAAAATGATACTGGGGACCAGTAGATGGTGAAGTGGTTGCTTCCCTGGACTCCCACCTGACCCACCGAGACTCGATTGCAGGTTATTTTTCACTTTCCTTCTCACTTTCTCTGTCTCTCTCACTGGTGAGTGCATATGCCCTTAGGCAAAAACGTCTACAAAGAAAATGGAAAGTGACAGTCCATTAGAAATTAGAGTGATAGATAGTTGCTTGGAGAACCCATTCCAAATGATTGTCAGCTTCTGGAATGCTTTCATCATCTGAGATGTGCTGGCTTCTCTCTTGCTGTGATCACCATCCCATCCTGCTGTGGTCCCTGTGTCAGCACAGACTGTGGGGTTTGACTCCTGTGTGGAGCAAGGGGAATACCAGGGTGGGGAGGATTCCTGGAGGCAGTTGTGTCTCTGTCTCATTAAGAGGGTGATGGGAGACAGTGGTGACTCTTCCTTCCACCCTTCTGATAAGCCCAGGCTTCATAAGGTGGGGTGACTAGGTGGGATACTCCAGTGTGTGTTGGGCAGGAGTCCTGCCATGGACCCACACACTTTCTTCAGGCATGACCTGTCTCCCATCTAGTATCTTCTGAATACTCCTGTCAGGGTCTCTCTCCTGAACTGAGTCTGAAAAACGTGGGTTCAGATGTGCATAAAGACCCCCAGATGATCACATGGCCCTGAAGTGGTGGGGACACCCTGCCCCTCACAGTCTGGGCCCTGCTGAGCATTACATCTCCCTCCCTTACTGTCCCCTGCTGCAGACTTAAAGGGAGACCTCATGAGGACATTCACAGATAGGCTGAGTCCAGAGCATCTGCTGATGCTCTTCATTAAGACTCAGGGTGGGGAACCAGCAGTTAGCGTAATGGCTATGTTGCTGGACTCCCACGTAGCCGACCGCGGTTCACATCCCAGACCCGGTGGCTTAAAACTCACGCCAGACACGTGTGCGTGCGTGCCCAAGATCCCGAGAGGAGCATGGAGAAGGGATTGCGGCGTGACCATCCCCCCTGGGGGATAATTTCTCGCTTTCTGTCTCTATGTCTCTCTCTGTCTGTCTGGCATGTGCACACGCCCTATAGCGAAAATCTCTCCAAAAGAAAAAAGAAAAAAAAAAGAAAGACTCAGGGTGATGGGGAAATGCTGTGCTGTGGGGGGACCTGCTGGGCCAGGGCTCCTGGCAGATGACAGCTCAGGTGCTGGAGGTGCATAACTAGAATCAACCATGATTGAAGGGGAATTTGGAGTAAGTGAGGGCAGCACGGGGACAGCAGGAGTGTGGGGGCAGATGTCAGCTGAGAGAGCATCATACCCCAGTGACTTGAGCGCAATCTTGGCCCCTCCAGGCATGGAGTGAGTCTGAGTGTGTTTTTAGTATGGTGGGGACTGGATGAGTGTAGACCAGCATGTGGGAAGGATGGTGGAGCTTATGGAGCTGGTGCTCAAGGGAAGCCTCTGTTCAAGCTCAGATGTGTAGGATGCATGAAGTATCCTCATGCAGGTGAACATGACAGGGGTGTAGATAGGAGAAAGGACTTCACCAGTGTCCTAGGCATGATGTTATGGCATATCCCTGAGTTGGTTTCTGGGCCTGGTGTGGTCTCTCTTGCCAGAACAGATGGACCCTCAAATACAGGGAGCCCAGGACACACATTTTCCAATGTCCTCCCAATGTGACCCTTCCCTCGATCATACTGGAGACCATGAATTTCTATAGAAAGCAGGGAAGACTCAGGATGAGGAGATGCCTGGACTGGACCAGACCCAATTACAGTCTTTGCTCAGTTCCCTGTAACAAGACCCACAGAAGGCCCTTGTATCCCTGTGAGTGGATAGAGGGGACAGAGGGGATGGAACAAAGGACTTGACAGTCATAGAGTGTTTGGGACACAGGATTTCAGGCAGAGACCCCTGTCTCTTATGGTATGAGGATATGTTGCTCTGGGAGACTTAATGTACCCAAAGTTTTACATGAAGGCCTTCAGGATCTCTCTGCAACACACCCTGTGGGTGCAGTTGCAGGTGAGACTCAGTGGGGTTCCTGCATAGCATTGTTCCCTGCTGGTTCTTGGGTAAGTGTAATGGGATAGGCCCCAGATGGACATGGAGCACTGGGGTAGGACTGAGGAATGAAGAGGTCTAGTGACCGCACAGCTGACATGTCCCTGTAAAGTGAGATATGACGGGAGTGCATTGTGAACCACGTTCTTCTCTAGGGACTCCTGAAGGTTCAGTCATGTGCCCTGGAAGGACTTTGTGTCCTGGAGTTCCCAGGTGTCATTTACACACTGGGGGAAAGTCCCTTCATATTTTGGATTGCAAAATTGATTTGCCAATATAGGGTTGCTTATTAAAATTCTGGATCAGATCATGTCCTAAGGAAGAGAGAGGGCCACAAGGCCCAACTGTGTTTGGTTGTCCCGGAAGGCTGCCAACTTCTGTAATAGCAGATGTGTCAGCCCAAACATCAGGCATCATTTTATCTGCTGTTCATGTAAAAGGAGGTGTTTGCTTTTAAAAAGTTATGGAAAGTTGGACATTAATATCTTGGCTGTTAATGTAGGAATTCTTCTCACATAGTTGCAGAGATAACTGAGTCCAAAGGTTGGTTGTTGTCTGGTCGCTATTCCTGTGAACTTTTATTTTTAAACTTTATTGTTCCCAGTCTCTTCCATTTCACTATTTGGTGTAGCCTCACCTGGCATATTAAGATCCTTCTCGAGTACTCTCATTGCTTTGATCTTTTTGCTTTCTCTCACTTTTTCCTTGCCAGCCATCTCCTGCATTCTGTCATTCAGCCCTACTGATCTGGACTCTGTAGTGTTCTCTACTTGTCCCTGTGGAAACAGCCCTGTCCCACTTTGTCACCCCTGTAGTCAGGAGCTCCCTTGCAGTTGGGGACAGGTGAGATCCATTGTGTATTCCTGGTGTTGAGCACAGTACTGGCTCCTAGTGAGAAGTCAGTACTATCTTTGATTGAATGGTTGGCTAAATGAACAGATGAGAAAAAAAATTAAGGAATTTTTTTTCTACCCCAGAGTAATAGATTACTATCCAATTAAAAAAATTACTTAAGTATCCATGACAAAAAAATTCTTGAAGTCATAAATTCCTACAGGAAAGTGGCAGGATACAAAAATTAATTATAAAAATCTTTAGCAGAGAGCCCTGGCCTAAGGGACACTGAGGCAGGGCCCCCTGACCAGCTCCAGCCTCATCATCCCCAAGTCCAGAGACCGCCATCTCTTTCAGTCAGGTAGGCCTTCTTTTTCTCTTCTTCTTTCTTTTGTTAATTTCACACTTCTCCTTACCACACGGTACTGCCCCCAGCTGTACAGCAGACCCCACTTCCACCTCTACACCCCTGGCCCTAATGGACCCTGAGGCAAGGCCCCCTGCCTCAGTTCCAGCCCTGGCAGCTCCAAGTCCGGAGACTCCCTATCACTGGCAGTCAGGTAGGGTTTTTTTTTTTTTTCCTCTTCTTCTTTGATTTGTTCATTTCACATTTCTCCTTACCACACAAGATTGTACCCACTCAACAATGGACCCCACTTCCATCTCCAGACCTCTAGCATAGCACATACATTTTTCTTTATTCTCCTTCTTACTTTCTTCCCTCTTATTTGGTCCTCTCTTCCTCTTACTCCAGTCTCCTAGATGTTCTAGATAGGTCTAGAATCACAGTTCTGAAATACCCTAGTATTGTAAGACTTCCTGGCATCCTCATTTTTACTGAACCACCTGAGAAAAAGGAGATACTGCACTTCAGACGCCTGAATAGAATACTCCTCCTTGGACCACATTGCTACACGCAACAAGAGAGACTTTGGCACTCATGAGTCCACATCAAAAGGGAAACACACTCGCTCCTAGTCAAAGAAATATTCTCCTAAAAGTTATTCCAAATTGAATAAATCTCCCAATGCCTAGAAGTAGATGAAGTGCCTCAGGTTTGAAAAAAAAAAACAGGAAATATGTATCCATCAGAACAACACAGTGATTCCCCTCAATTTCTTGAAAAAACAGAAGAAGTTGCCAAAATTTCAGAGAAAGAATTTAGAACATTCATGGTGACCAAATTCTATGAGTTGGAACAGCAAAGAGACAATGAACTCCGGGAGATTAGGAAGGCCTTCCATGATATGAAAGCAGAAATGTACATGCTAAGAAAGAATCAGATGGAACTATTAGATATGAAGTCCATAATACAGGAAATTAGAAACTTTCTTGAAAGTATTAAAGGTAGATTAGAAGATGCTGAAGATCGAATCTCTGACGTAGAAGAGAAAACCTCTGACCAAGAGAAAACCACCAAAAAGTTGGAGAAAATTACAAAAAAAATGAGGATAATGTACAAGAAATACTAGATTTCATTAGACACCCTAACATCCAAATAATTGGTATCCCAGAATGTGACAAAACTAATAAGAGCATGGAAAATCTATTCCATGAAATCCTGGAAGAAAATTTCCCAAGTCTAGAGGCACTCAAACATCCAGACCCAAGAAATACAAATCTCACTCTGGGCGCATGTACATGCATGCCCAGGATCCCGAGAGGAGAATGGAGGAGAAGGGATTGTGGCATGACCATCCCCCCTGGGGGGTGATTGCTCACTTTCTGTCTCTATGTCTCTCTCTGTCTGTCTGGCGAGCGCACGCACCGTATAGCGAAAACCTCTTCCAAAAAAAAAAAAAAAAAAAAAAAAAAAGAAAAGGAAAGAAAAGAAAAATAAATACAAAAGACCCCAAATAGAATCAACCCAAGATCTTCCCCATAGCACATCTTAGTCAGAGTGGCTAAGCCCACAGAAAAAGAAGATATTAAAACTGGCAAGATTTTGTTGATGATGACGTATATAGTATTCGCAACTGGATTGGTTTGAGAAGTATTTCATTATGGGTAAAGTCTTTTTACAAGCAAAGTGAGAAATAGTGATTGACTGTTTAAAAAATAATTTGAATAATAATAATAATGATCGGGAAAACAATGAAAAGATATTGAATGATGAAGTGGGGATTTTAATGTCTCTGTATTGACTGACATGCATGGCATTCTCTTTTGAAAAAGAAATGTAATACATTGTAAAGTTATATGCAATTCAATGTAATATAAACAAGATTATGATGATAGTGAATAAATTAAAAAAAGAACTACAATCTTTTACAGGTGTTTCTCACAAACATACCCAACCTTTGTCTCAGAGGAAGATACTATCTTTTGAACGTGCCCTCTGCTCTCTAGGGAAACACCATATTCTAAGTTGTTTGCTGTATATGCTTTTTCAGAAAGAGTTGGGAAGAAAAGCTGTCACAAGAAATACCATGGTGAATTGTTTTCCAACACATTTCCTCCACCCAAATCTATATCTGCGTCTTCCCTACTTGAGATGTGTCTCTATAAAAAGAAAGTGACAGTGATTTTATTTCCATTCTTACTTTACCAGCCTTCTGGCACAAAGAAGGCTCTCAACCTCTATCTATTAATTGAATCTATGTGTGTATGTGTGTGTGTATACATACATCTATATCACATTAAGTTTAAGTAATGTAAGTTTTCTGCTCAATTTTGCTGCTGGTTTGATAATTTGAAATACTTATACAAAACTGAATATTTCATTATTTGACCTATGTACATATGTATGTCAATTTACTTTTGTCATTATACTTATTAAAGCTTTCAGGTTTTCATTAAAAAAAGAAAAAATAAGAAAGAACATAAAAATAATAATAAAACTGGCAAGAGAGAAACGAAAAGTGACTTACAAAGGTCATCCAGTTGGGCTAACAACGGACTTCTTAATGGAAACAATGCAAGCAAGGAAAGAATGGGAAGATGTATTGAAAGTGTTAAAAGAGAAAGAATTTCAACCAAGATTATTATGTCCTGCAAGATTATCCTTCATATGGGATAAAAGAATTAAAATCTTCTCAGACAAACAAAACATGAAAGAATCTGCCAACACCAGACCAGCCATTCAAAAAACCCTGAAGAAAGTAGTGTTCCAGGAAAACTACAGAATTAACAGCTAGAAACAAAGGAATAAAAGGCTACCAAGACAATGGCCAACATAATCGTCAGGATAGGTACGGTAACGTCGATAACAACATTGAATGTTAATGGATTCAATTCTCCAATCAAGAGACACAGACTCACTGAATGGATAAAAAACAGAAATCTTCTATTTCTTGCCCACAGGAAACCCTCTTCATGGATGAAGATATACATAAACTGAAAGTGAAGGGCTGGGAATAGGTTTTCCATGCAAATAGGAACCAAAAAAGAGCTGCAGTTGTGATACTAATTTCTGACAAAATAGGCTTTAAAACAAAAACTTCGAAGAGACAAAGAAGGGCACTATATTGTAGCAAAAGTGTCAATAGATCAAGAAGATACAATGCTTATAAACATCTATGCACTTAACACAGAAGCACCTAGTGTGCAGGAAAGACTGTTGGATCTAAAAGGGGAGCTAGACTGCAACACACTAATTGTTGGAGACCTCAACACTCCACTATCCCCTCTGGATCATCTAGACAAAAAAATAGGTAAAGAGATAAAGGATCTAAATGATACCATAAATCAAATAGACTTAACAGACATCTATAGAACTTTCCATCCCAAAACCATGAAATATAATTTTTTCTCACCCCCACATAGAACCTTTATGAAGATTGAGCACATCATTGGGCACAAAGCAAGCCTCTACAGATTCAAAGGAACAGAAACTACATCCAGCAACTTCTCCAACCATGATGGAATTAAACTCGAGTTTAATTTCAATAGAAATGTTCAAAAATACTCAAATACATGGAAACTAAATGACCTACTCCTGAATGACTCCACAACTACTGAAGAACTAAAGACTGACATCAAAAGATTCAAAGAAGCCTATCCTGGCCCACGCCTTCTCTTACCCAGCACAGCGTCTTCCCCTACCTAGCACAGCGCTTTCCCTACCCTGGACAGCACTTCCCCCTCTCTCCACAGTGCCTTGCCCTCCTAGTGAGGAAGGCGGTCCCAGTAGGGCCTTGGGCCTATGTTCCGCACAGCACTGTGTGCGTGCGTGTGTGCGTGCATGGGCGGCTCACCTGTCAAGTCTGGAGAAGGGGCGCCATTCCCCCACGTGTGCTGCCTGAGAGCATGGCTCTCCTCGGCATTCCCAGGCGAGGCCCAGGGACAGCGAGGTGTGTAGCCCCCTCGGTGCATGTCCCTGGGGAGACAGAGTGGTGTGTGGTTCCCACGGAGCGGAAGCCGGCGGACGGATGGACACGGAGAATGAGGAAGAGAGGCGACAGCGTCTGCGGTGTTGGTGAGTCCTCCAGGGCCTCTGTGGTGGGGCCAGGCACGTGGGAGACTCGGGGTTCAGCCCCGAAGGCTTTGGTCGGGCAGTCCTGAGACAGGACTGCCATATGGGTGCATTTTTGGTGGGACCCCTGTGCTGCCCCAGGGGCGGTTCCACCCGGCCGGGGGCCTCCTTGGGAGCCCTCCCTGTTGCTCCCGTGCCTCGTCCCCATGGATGGGGGCGGGGGCTCTGGGAGGCTGCTGTGGGGGTCCTTGCAAAGGGCTGTGTGCGGGCTGCCCTGCTCCATGGAGCAGGCCCCCTGTGCTCTCCCTGGGGCTCCGTCTCCCCCGCTGCTTCCCTTGCTTCGCCTTCCTGGGCCTCTGCCCTCTTCTGGTCCCCAATCACCTCCCAGACAACCCAGGTCACTTGCGGCACAAACACCTCCCCAATTGACCCAGCCCTCACCACTTGGGAGTCATTCTGGTGGGCTACTGCAGCTGGTGGCGGGAGGGAACCCTGGGCAATGGACCTTCAGACCTGCTGGGGTTTAAGGCGCGGCGGGCTCGCCTGACCCCGCAAGGAACAGTGGCCACAGGAGGGCGTTCTGGGGACAGTGTGCCAGCCCTGGTGGGGTGTGTGGTCCCGGTCCCTGGGGTGCCCAAGGCCTCCATCTGGGGTCCCGAGGCTGTGCAGTGGGACCCCCATCGTGCTTTTTGAAGAAAGCCTTCTGGAACGAGGTGTGATTCCCGAACCGCATCCCAGGGCCTCTTGCTGAGGCCAATGGTCCTCCTGCCCCGCGGATTTCAGAGCCTTAGCCCCAGCCGACCTGTTAACCTTCGCATCACAGTCCTTTTTGCACTGCGTGGGTGAAGTCCTCCCTGTGGTCTGAGCATCCTGTCCCCGCCGTGGGGTGTCGCTCTCACGGGCTTGCCCAGGTCCTGCATGTTCTGTCATCCACCAGCCGTGGTGGTGCCTGTTGGCATTCTGAGTTGCCCTCATCCCCCACCACCACCACCACGTGGCATCCCTGTCCCCGCACTGGACTCTGGACTCCACCAGCTGCTTGCCAGGTCTGCCCTTGTTCCTGCAGCTGCCTCCTCCATCCTGCAAAAGGTCAGGCCTGGGCCTTGGTGGGGCGGAGGCACGGGGTTCTTCTGGCCTTGGTCTGGCCGGCCTGGGTTTCCCTGGCCCCAAGGTCTGAGTCAACTTGTTCAGGACGTCATGCAGTCCTTGGCGGTTGGTGGGTGTGAAGGGTATTTGTGCTCCCTCAGGGTGGCTCCTCAGTTCTGCGCATGTGCACTTGTGCTCCCTAAAGAAAGAGGGTGGATGGAGTACTCGACAACAGTTTGAGTCCCAGACCAGATGACATAAAAGTCACGTCTGGCATGTGTGAGTGCCCAGAATCCAGAGAGAAGGGATTGCAGCATGGCTAAACCTCCCCACCCCCACCCCATGACTTCTCACTTTCTCTCTGTCTCTTGCTGGCGAGCACACGCCATATAGCAAAAAAAAAAAAATCTCTATATATAAAAAGACATATATACATATCTACACTCTTTTTCAAAAGAATCGTTTATCATTTTGCAATTTGGACTAGAGAGAGAGAGAGAGAGCAAGCCCTAGATTCATGACTTAAGCTGTGGTCACCTATCTGGGAGTGACCACAGTACCCTTAAACACAATGTCTCCTGCCAACCGTATCAAAGACTTTTCAAAGACTTCAGACTCTTTTTTAAAAGAATTTTTTATTTAATTTGAATTACTATTATTGTATTGTATAATTTTATCATTGACAGTGAGAAAGAGAGGAAAAGTGAGAAAGTAAGCTGCCAGTCCAGGACTCGAACCACAATTGGCTATCTGAGAATCCAGCTTCCCAACCACTATGCCACCTGCTGGTCCCAGACCATGCAATTTTAACACACTACTATTCAAACTTGGGTTATTTGGCATCCATTGGTATATTTTACAATACCTGTAGATTTTTATGGAGATGGGTCATGTTTGAGCATTGGGGTGCTACGGTCATCTGATTTGTGGGACCCAAGGATGTTTCCCAGCATCCTGTAATGCGCAGAACGATGATCTCACAAAGAATGACCTGGACATCATCAGTAGGGTCAAGTTTCAAAAACCCTGTTTTAAACTATAAGTCATCATGAAGTGATTGACAAGTTGTATTGCAAATGGAGTCAGAATGGTTTAGTCTGGGTCCCTCACCTTCTATCTTACCATGTTTGAAAGCCACAGAGTAAACAGCTTATGTTTTTCTTTTTTTTAATAATTATTAATTTAATTTAATTATTAATTAAATTAATTAATTAATTAAATTATTAATTTGATTTCATCTATTCCTTCATTTATTTTAATTTGATGAGATGTGGGGAGAGAGAGAAAGTGAGAGAGCAAGCCACCAAGTCCGGGACTCAAACTGAAGTCAGCCATGTGGTGTCCAGTGGCATAACCACTACGCCACCTACTGGTCCCAATATCTTATGTTTTTCATTGTAGTGCACTTGCCTGCTTGTTTGGTAAGTTTGAGTGTGCTGTTTTACACCATTAAGAGTAAAGCGCATGTGTGTGCGCTACGGTTTGGTTTTGTCGGTGAGTCGCTGTTGTGTACAGCCCATTGAGAGAAAGGAGCTAGTATTGTACTGCGTGGTCTCGGTTTGGCCTGCTGAGCCCTGATGGCCTTGGTGTGGCTCAGCTGATCTGCATACTCTGTGAACTCTGCTCTGTGAGTATTCACCCTGAGCATTAATCATGTTCCAGGTAAGAGGAAGCGTTTGTGAGCACGAAGGGCTCTGTGAGCCTACTAAGAGCTCTGTGAGCTTCCACTACAGCCGATAGACAACCTGACACCAGGCACTTGCATCTTTTTCCACCCCCCTGCATCTGTTTGTCCTACCCTTTTTAAGAGGAAAAAAAAAGTTACAAAAAAGCAAGGTATTTGTCCCTGTCTCCATCTGCCAATGTCACTGTGGGAAGCAGTGCTGTCCCCAATCGTACAGTAATAGTTGGCCTCATCCTCAGGCTACAGCTGAGAGATGTGCAGAACAATAGCTCTGGTCGAGGTGTCTTCAAATCCAGATACGTAGCTGGGGATCCTGGAGCCCTGGTGCTTACTGGAGTCTGAGTAATGTCACAGGGATAGTGGGGAGGACAGAGGAGGAGAGGAGTCTAGGCCATATCAATATATGGTCTTGCCATGAACACTGGTACTATTGCAAGAGTGCAGGTAAGTCTGATAGATACTTCAGGAGGTGAGAGAGGGAGAGTGGGTGAGTCAGCACAGGCTGGGAGAGGGAACCTGTAGATACAGACATATGAATGAGGAGTAGAGATTAGGGTGATTCTTTTAAGGAGTCTAATCCATGAGACTGAAGTAGGGTGGGGCCTGCCCTGTGTCCCCACAGTCTGTCCTACCTGTGCAGTGAAGGACAGAGGAGGAGAGGAGTCTAGGCCAGGGTGGACAAAGCCTCTGTTTCTCACATGGCTGGGCTGCCTTTTTTTCCCACTCTCTGCCATAGGAGATGCTCTTTGTTCAAATGTGTTGTTTGTGGACGGCCATGACTATATGTGCAGGACCAGGGAGGAGGCAGTGCTGGGACAACAGCCGAAGAGGCCTCGGGCCTGAGCCTGCATCAGTGAGCTCAGGTCCCATGGTCCAGTCTTGGGAGTGTGGGGAGGGCCCAGCTGTGGGCACCCCTGTGCAGCCAGAGAAAGACCCCCAGTGCCCACTACTGCCTACTGCACAGAGCTCCATCCCTCAGGGGAAGTCCTGGCAGTAGTTCAGCCTGAGAGCCTGGTCACTGTCAGTCCAGGACACCCACAGGCCATGCCCCTGCTCTGTCATGAGGACACTGATGTTAATAACTAGCCTTTTCCAGGGAGGACTTCTGAGTTACCGGGAGGACACTTGGGAAATATGATGACTGTCCACTCTGAGGAAGCTGCAGGGAGGTGAGAATGCAGAGGGCTTTAGAATGAGACCTGAACAGCTCATTGTTCAGGGGCCAGGACTGAGTTGACTGTGTTCAGTGTCTGAGTGTGTTGGGTGATCCTGCTTGAGAACAAACACAGCAAGCATTGTTTATAGATGAGGGGTGAGTTCTCAGAATATTTCAATATGCACAAATATTCAGACATCAGAGAGTGTGTGGTGTCAGGGGATGGCAGACCTCACACATTTGGGTCTCGCATTTTTGGATGAATCTGTTTTCAGGGCCCATGGGTGTGTCTACGTAGGTGTTTCCCACTCCAGAAGATACGTCCTTTCTTCCTCCCCTCTTATCTATCTACCTTCCTTCCTTTCTTTTTTTTTTTCCTGCGCTTTTTGATGTTGGATAAAAGAAAACTTTTCAAAATCCACTGTCGTGAAGCTTTATCCTTATGTTCCACTAAGAGGTCAATAGTTTAGTTTTTACACCTGGAATTTGCATGGTGACACCCAGTTTTCTCAACATTCGTTCTGAAAAGACCGTCCTTTCCATAGTGAGTGGTCTTAGCAGCCAGATTGAAAGTGATTTAAACATAAGGGTTTATTCTGGGCTTTCAGTTCTTTTGCCTATATGTACGTCTGGCTGTATGTGAGAACCACTCTGTTTTTACTATTGAGCTTTGTAGTATGATTTGGAAATCAGGAATGGTGAGACCTTCTATTTTGTTCTTTTTTTATAAAATAGTCTTAGCTGTTGATGATCTTTAATTATTTGAATTGTATGTGAATTCTTAGGGTGCATATTTCTAAATGGTTGTTGGGAAATCATGATGCATTTTTGTGTAGAAAAACAGAAAAATGTGTCATAATGTTCCTGTCCTAATATTTGTACCAAATAACATTTTTGGAATGTCAATAACAATTTCAATGAACCTGTGGATTACTTTGGAATGTACTGACATTTTAACTGTACTTCTTGTTTTGTTTTGTTTTGCTTAATATGGATGTACCCATTACAGAGACAGAGAGAGGAAAAGTGAGAAATCATCTTCCAGAAGGGATGGCCTTGCTGCAAACCCTTGTCTAGTCTTATCTCAGGATTTGTGGCATGCATGCCATATGCCCAGCATGGTTTTCAAGCAGCCAGGCCTAAGATTAGAACCACAGACTCAGCTATGTGAGATCCATTGTCTTAACCTCCACACTAGCTGCTGGCTCACCAATTTTTATTCTTTGAATATTTGAGCATTTGTTTGACACTGTAAGTAGTCACACCTTCTCCCCTCCTGGACAACCTCCCCCCGTGTACAGTGCCTTACCCTCATAGCATGGAAGGGGGAACCAGTACTTCATTGGGCTGATTTTCTGCACAGCGCCACGTGCATGTGTGTGTGCGTAGACAGTTCTATTGCTGTGGAACACATGGTCTGAAGATCTAATGACTTAAAAAAGTGTTTCTGTGAGTTAGGAATCAAGAGCTTGCCTGGCTGGGTGCCTCTGGCTCAAATTCTAGTCTTCTCTGGGGCTGGCAGGCAGTGTGGCAGTTGGGGGTGCTGGACTCCCACAGGGCTGACTGTGGTGCAAGTCCCAGACCTGGTGGCTTACTTCCTCACATTCCCTCTCTCCGTCTCTTTCTGATCAAACTGGAAGATGATAATGGTGGTAAATAAGGTTTAAAAAAATAATAATTTAGTCTTCTCATTTAGTTTCAGGCAGGCTGTCAGCAGGGGCTGTGTACCTCTGAACACATGGCTGGGTTGGTAGGATCCACTTACCAGCCCACTCACAAGGTTATTGCAGGTCTTGGCTCCTCACCATGTGTTAGTCCACAGGGGTGCCCCAGGACAGGCTCTCTGTCATTCCATATCTTTTTTTTATTTTTTAAGAGGCTTTTGCCTTAGGGCACATGTGTTTGCCAGAGAGAGACAGAGATGGTGAGAAAGAAAGTGAGAAATCACTCCCCAGGAGGGATGGCCACGCTAAAATCCCTTCTCCTCCATTCTCCTTCCAGGATCTTAGACATGCATGCATATATGCCTGGCTATGATTTTCAAGCCATATGATTTTCAAGCCACCAGGTCCTCGACTCTACCATGTTTGGCAATGTGGGAGTCTAGGTAACTGTTATGCCATCTGCTGGCCCCCGGGAAGCATTCTAAGAGAAAGCAACCAAGATATGGCCAGTTTTTGCTTTTGTTTTGTTTGCATGAAGGAAGATGGGTATATTTATTTGCTCTCTGATTTTTCTCAGCTAGAACTCCAAACCCTTGCCCTCTAGCTCATGGCCATCTGTGTGGCCACACTGGCCTGGTCTTGATGAATGCACGCAAGAAGCTGGCCCTGAGGGAGCTGCCCTTCCAGGGCACTGTTGATTTGGGCATTATTTTCCTTTTATCATATATATTTTTAAAATTTCTTTTATTCATTCATTTATTTTAATTTGACCAGAGAGAGAGAGTGGGGAAGTGAGAAAGCAAGCCACCAGATCCGGGACTCAAACCGTGGTTGGCCATGTGGGAGTGTCTAGCACCTTAACCACCACACCACCTGCTGGTTCTCCTTTCATTGTATTTCTTCTGAATTTACTTTGATGGGTGTTTGTTTCTTCCTCCTTGGCAGTCAGCGTGGCCCCCTTCTTGTGGCCCTGGGGCAGTACATAGTGGGACTCATACCTCTGTCCGTAGACTGTGCTATCGATGAGCATGATGCAGTTCTTCACTAGGGTCTTGGTGAGGACCAGCTCATTGGAGACAACATCAAGGATCCTTGTTTTGTGTGTACAACTCTCTGAGCCCCAGAAAAGCCCCATATACAGCCTCATGGAAGTGCCACAATCTTTTTTTTTTCTTTTTTAATTATTTATTTAACTTAATTTATTTATTATTCTTCAGTTTGATGAGAGAGAAAGAGAGACAGAGAGACAGACAGAGAGGGAGGGGGAGAGGGGGAAAGCAAGCCTTCAAGTCCAGGACTTGAACCATGGTTGGCCACATGGGAGTTTAGCACCTTAACCACTATGCCACCTACCAGTCCCCAATGCCACAGTCTTTATAACATAATCTCAGGAGTGAAAGCCTGTTAACTCTGTGTTCTACTTGATAGACTCCAGTTGTTATACAGTGGTTAAAGATGGCATCTATGGGGGGGCCAGTAGGTGGTGTTGTTAAGGTGCTGGACTCCTGCATGGCCAAAGGCAGTTTGAGTCCCCTACCTGGTGGTTTGAAAATCACATTAGGTGCATGTGCATGCATGTCCAAAATCCTGAGGGGAGAATGGAAAAGAAGGGATTGTGGTGTGGCCATCCCCGCTAGGGAGTGGTTTCCTACTTTCTCTATATCTGTCTCTCTCCAGCAAGCATTATGGAAAAAAACAAGGGGAAAAAAAACCCAAAAGGCATTCATGCCTTCTTTCAAATCTGAAAAGTTTAAAAAGTCAATGAAACTTGGGACCAGCAGATGGTGTAATGGTAACATTGCTGAACTCCCCCGTAGTTAACCACAGTTTGAGTCCCAGATCTAGCAGCTTAAAATTCATGGCAGGTACATATGTGTGCGTGCTCAAAATCCTGATTGGAGACTGGAGAAGAAGGGAGTGTGGCATGGCCATCCTCCTGGGGGATGACTTTTTGCTTTCTGTCTCTCTAGCAAAGTACACATGCCTTTTAGCAAAAACTTCTCTTAAAATGAAAACAAACAAACAAAAAAAAAAAACTCTGAAAAGTCTTAAAAGTCAATGAGGGGGGACCAGCAGGTGGCATGGTGGACCAGCAGGTGACTGGACACTCCCACATGGCTGACCACAGTTTGAATCCTAGAGCTGGTAGCTTACTTTCACACTTTCTTTTTGTGTATCTCTCTCTGGTCAAATTAAAATAAATGAATAAATAAATAAAATAAAATAAATAATTCTTAAAAAAATAAGTCAAAGAGGGGGCCAAGTCAATGGCATGGTACTTAAGGTAGTGGAGTTCCACATGGCTGACTATGGTTCAAGTCCTGGAATTGGCAGCTTGCTTTCTTACTTTCCCTCTTTCTCTTTCTGGTCAAATTTAAAAAATGATACTAATAGGGGCTGGCAGGTGGTGTGGTAATTAAGGGTGCTAGACTTCAACGTGGCCGACCATAGTTCAAGTCTCGGACCTGAGAGCTTGCTTCTCTCTCTCTCTCATCATTCTCTGGCAAATGAAAATAAATAAATAAATAAAGTTGAATAAAAATAATTTTTAAAAAAATAAATACTACTAATAAATTAAATATAAATAATTCTTTAAAATAAAATTAAAAAGAGAAGAAAAGAAAATCAATGAGGAGCCAGCAGATGGTGTGATGCATAAGGTGCTGGATTTCCACGTGACCAACCCAGGTTTGAGTCCCACACACAGTGGTTTGAAAATCACACTGGTCGGGGCTGGGAGGAGGTGTGGTGGTTAAGGGTGCTGGACTCCCATATGGGCAACCGTGGTTCAGGTCCCAGACTTGGTGGCTTGCTTTCTCACTTTGTCTCTCTCTCTCTCTGTCCATCTCTGGTCAAATTAGAAATAAATAATTTAATTAAACAATTCTTTAAAAAATATAAAATAAAAAAATCACGCTGGTCACTTTTGCATGCTTGCCAAAAAAATCCCAGAAGATAGTGAACAAGGGATTGTGGTGTGGCCACCCTTCCTAGGGGTAATTTCTCACTTTCTCTGCCTTTCTCTCTCCCTTGGGTGAGCACACACGCCCTATGGCAAATAATAACAATAATTAATAAAAATAAAAAAAAGAAAGTCAATGAAAGATCAAAGAACTATTCCAGACTGAAGGAGACAGGACAACTCAAAACAGCACATGATTCCGAACTGGATCCTTTCACTATAACAGATCATTTGTGGAAAGCTGATGAAATTTGAATGAGACCTGAGGACTAAAGATTAGTAATATATTAATGTTATTTTCCTGATTTGGATGGTTGTTTCATAGTTAGATATAAAAGTGTCTTTGTCAGTGTAAAAAAATAAAAAACACACTAATTTACTCAGGGGAAGACTACTTCATGTTGTGCATCATGTTGGCAATTTAATCTCAGATTATTCAGGAAAAAACCCCAGACTATTCTGTATTACACTTCTAACGTTTTTGTAAATTTATCATTGCTTCAAAATAAAATTATAGGGACCCAGCAGGTGGCTTGGTTCTTAAGGCCCTGGACTCCCACATCCTCAACCATGGTTTGAGTCCTGGACCTGGTGGCTTGAAAATCACGCCTGAGGTGCACGTGTGTGTATGTGTGTGCATGTATGTGTATGTGTGTGCATGCCCAAAAGAGAATGGAGGAGAAGGGATTGCAGCAGAGCCATTGCCTTGGAGGTAATTTCTCACTTTCCCTCCCTCCGTCCATCTGTCTGTCTGTCTCTCTGGTGAGTTCACCCACCCTATGGCAATAAATAAATAATAAACAAAAATACTTAAAAAAAAATAGGTTTCTGGTTTAAAAAGGAAAAAAAAATAGCATCTTTATATTGGCCCCTAGCTTTTCCAGTTCCCTACCAAAGACAGAAATCCTTCACTCCAGCCTACCAGTGACAAAAGCAGATTTTGTTCACATCTAGTTGCTCGAAATATAGACCAAATGAGAATATTTTTAGCCATGTAGAGCCTGACTGTTTTGCTACCCCATGAAACTGCATCTGCTTGGGGACCAGCATTTAGCCTAATGGCTATGTCGCTGGACTCCCATGTAGTCGACCACAGTTCAAGTCCCGGACCCGGTGGCTTAAACTCACACTGGGTGCGTGTCCGTGCATGCCCAAGATCCCAAGAGGAGAATGGAGGAGAAGGGATTGTGGCATGGCCATCCCCCCTGGGGGGTGATTTCTTGCTTTCTGTCTCTCTGTCTCTGTCTGTTTGGGGAGCCCATGCACCCTATAGCAAAACCCTCTCAAAAAAAAAAAAAAAACAACTGTATCTGCTTGATATACATAATAAAAGCACCTAGGATATGAAAGACCTCAGGTTGAGCTGCCCTTCCCCCCCCCCCAGCAATTTCATCCCAAGATGTCTAGCTGTGAGGCTGAGCCAACCTTTTTTAGAAGAATAAGCCTTTCTCAGATCCCTTCTTCCCATGGAGCTTCCTTTTCCCTGCCCCTGTACTTCTGTCTCTGGAAGTTCTCTGGCTGGGAGAGACTTCCCCCTCTTCACCAACCTGGCCAAGTGCAGCCCAAAAGAGCTCTTCATATGTTCCTGCTTCTTACTGGTCATGCCTTTTCTTTTTCTTTTGGAGAGGTTTTTGCTATAGGGCAGTATGTGGTCTCCAGAAAGACAGAGACAGAGAGACAGAAAGTGAGAAATTACCCCCCGGGGGGATGGCCACGTTGCAACCCCTTCTCCTCCATTCTCCTCTCGGGATCCTGGGTACACACGCAGATGTGCCCGGCATGAGTTTAAGCCACTGAGTCCAGGACTTGAACCGCGGTCGACCACATGGGAGTTCAGGGACATAGCCATTACACTAACTGCTGTTTCCTCTTTTTTCTAAAATTAAAAGAAGAATTACTTTATTATTATTATTTTCCAGTTTGATCAAAGAGAAAAAGAGGGAAAGTGAGAAAGCAAGCCACCAAGCTCAGGACTTGAACTGTGGTCAGCCTGTGGGAGTCCAACATCTTTAACTATAATTCCACTTACTGCCCTCCCTTTTTTAAAATAATTTTTTTTAATTTTATTTTACCCATTAGTATTATTTTTAAATTTGACCAGAGAGAGACAGAGAGGGAGAGAAGGAAAGTGAGAACATAAGCTGCCAGGTCCAGGACCTGAACTGTAGGTAGCCATGTGGGAGTCCAGCACCTTAACCACCACACCACCTGTTGGCCCCAGGCATACCTTTTCCTTAGTCAGCCCTCAGTCCTCAGACTCACTACACTCAGTCCGTATAGCCCACGCTCAGGGGAAATTACACGTGGACACCAGTAGGTGGAAGTGGAGTTGGTCGGGAGTCATGGTAGTGGAGGCCTAACATGGTCTGCACCTGGCTCTTAAGGGTTTGCGTCTCTCTCAGATGCCAGACAGATTTCTCAGGACATGCGTTCATCTTTGTATATAGGAATAGGCTACACCGTATCAGTGCACAGGGTGAGGCTGGGCCAGGGGTTTGTGTCTCACTTCCTCACTGCCATCTGTCACTGTGGTAATAGTCACCGTGCCACAGAATACAGAAATACTCAGCCTCATCCTCGGGCTGGGCCCTGTGATGGTGAGGGCAGCCGTGCCTCCAAGCAGGGAGCCTGAGAATCAGGCAGGGACCCCTGGGTACCAATTACTGGTGCCACCTATTAGACCCCGGAGTACCTGGTAGGGCATCTGTTGGACCCATGCTGCGTAGTTGCCAGTGGTGACGGCCCCAGCACTGGAGCCACAGGTGAGTGTGACCATCCCCCCAGGAGTCATGGACAGTGAAGGTTTCTGAGTCACCACAACCTGGGAAGTGGCTCCTAAGAACAAATGAGAGGCCAAATAGTCAGGAGAGAAACAGGGCCATAAAGGGTCAGGGTCACCTCCCCTCCCTCAGCCCAGACAGAGCCCCCTGACCTGTGCAGAGAGCCAGGAGTGAGAGCAGGAAAGGAGCCAAGGCCATGGCACAGACCGCCCAGGGCTGAGCTTTTCAGGACTGCTCAGCACAGAGCCAGCCCCACAGCTGCCATTATAACCCCACAGCCTGAGGGGCGAGGCCTTCATGCACATGAGCTCCCCTCCCAAGGGGAATCACCTGGCCAGATCAGAGCTACTGAGTTTCACACATCATTGACAGGTGTTCATGGGACCCAATACCTGGTGATCTGTTTCCCAGCTAACTGCTTTCCCAAGGCCCAGTCCATAGCACCCTCTAGTGTCCATAAAATAAATGACTGATGACAGGATGTCTTACTGCTGGTCTTTCCCTGCTTGTTAGTTCTTTTCCCTTAGGTCTGGAGTTTTCGGTTCTCAATAGGTCAAGTTCAGTGCCTGTGATTCCCCAGGCTGGAAACTGGGTGGAGAAATTTGGGAGGGAGGGGCCTGAATGAATCACTGCCTTGCTCCTCTCCTTTACATGGGACACCTGTGTTTAGTAGAAGAGCTGAGATCTCGTGTTCTCGTGGTGTTTAGCTGAGGTTTCTCAGGAACTCTTGCACATATCTAGTCTTGTCCCATGGTCAGATGCTCAGCCTCTAGAAGGTCTCAGTAGCATTCTAGAATTTCTGAAATAGTGTTTCATTTTCCATTGCTTCAGAAAACTAGAGGACTACATTGTGTGTATTTTTTTTTTTCTTTTAGGGCTTCTGAAATATGCTTCCTGTTTGTGTGTGGATCGGTGAGGTTATATGACTAAAGTGGTAAGGCCGTGTGTGCCATAGCTTTAGAACATCTGTCTGCTCTGTGACACTGCAAGCCTGGTAGCTTGGTGTCACTGGTGCCTTGATGCAATGGTGCCCCCACTGGTGTAATACGAGCCTCCCGAAGCTGGAGCGCCATACTAAGGGTGTGTCTCACACTAAAAAGTAGGAATTGGGGGCCAACAGGTAGTGTGATGGTAAAGACCCTGGACTCCCACATGACCAACTGTGGTTTGAGTCCTGGACCTGATGGCTTGAAAATCTTGCCAGGCGAAAAAAGAAAAAATCATGCCAGGTGTGTGTGCATGCATGCCCAAAATCCCGAGAGGAGAGTAGAGGAGAAGTGACTGTGGCATGGCCATCTCACCTGGGGGGTGATTTCTCACCACACCTCTCTCTCTCCCTCTCTCTCTCTCTCCATTGAGCACACACATACTATAGCAAAAACATAAAAATAAAAACAAAAAGGCAGGAATCATGAGATGCAATCATCTCTCTTACTCTGGAGAAAAGGTCCTGTTTTATCACAGACCAGTGGCTCCGTAGAAGCCTCATGAACACAATGGGACTCTGAAACTGCACAGTTTTGCCTCCCGTCTCGAGCACTGGTTATACCAAGGTCTTTACTTCATTTGCCATCTCTTGCCCATCGAATCTGATCACTATGATGTCCTCAGTATCGTAGATTGGTGTAATGTTCCATGGAAGGTTTAGATGATCCAGATCCCTTAAGATACTTAGAGTAGAAGAGTTACTGTAACTCTCTGGGATGGAACTATAAAGTATGCTTTTGACGGGGTTAGCAGGTGGCGTGGTGGCTAGGGATGCTAGACTCTTATATGGTTGACCACGGTTTCCATCCTGGACCTGCCAGCTTGCTTTCTAACTGTCTCTTTCTCTCTCTGGTCAAATAAATAAATAAATAAATGAATAAAGTTAAATAAAATAATTATCTTTTTGAAAGAATTATTTAATTAATTTTATTTACTCATTTATTTATTTTAATTTGACCAGAGAGACACAGAGAGAAAGGAAAAGTGAGAAAGCAAGCCACAAGGTCGGGGACTCAAACCATGGTCGGCCATGTGGGAGTGTCTAGCACCTTAACCGCCATGCCACCTGCTGGCCCAAATAAAATAATTCTTAAAAGAAAAAATAAAGCATGCTTTTCTATATTCCATGGATATTAATTGCCTTTTTTGTTGTTTTTTTAAGATTTTGTCATAGGGCACATGAGATCGCCAGAGAGAAAGTAAGAAATTGCCCCGCACCCCCAGGGGCAACGTTGTAATCCCTTCTCCTCTGTTCTCCTTTTTTTTTTTTTTTTTGGAGAGGTTTTTTGCTATAGGGCGCGTGCGCTCGCCAGACAGAGAGAGAGAGACATAGAGACAGAAAGCGAGAAATCACCCCCCAGGGGGGATGGTCACGCCGCAATCCCTTCTCCTCCATTCTCCTCTCGGGATCTTGGGCACGCACGCACACGAGCCCGGCGTGAGTTGTAAGCCACCGGGTCCGAGACGCGAACCGCGGTCGACTACGTGGGAGTCCAGCGACATAGCCATTACGCTAACTGCTGGTTCCCTGTTCTCCTTTTGATATTGCAGGCATGCATGCATACATACCCAGCATGATTTTCTTTTCTTTTTCTTTTTTTTAAAAATATTTATTTAATTAATTCCATTTGTTGTTAGTTTTAATTTTACCAGAGAGAGACAGAGAGAGAGAGAAAGGGAAAGCAAGAAAGTAGGTTGCCAGGTCTGAGACTCGAACCACAGTCGGCCATGTGGGAATCCAGCACTTCTAACCACCATAGTGTCACCTGCCAGCCCCTCCCCAACATGATTTTCAGGCCTCCGTGCCCAGGACTTGAATTTTGGTTGTCTATGTGGGAGTCTAACACCTTAACCACCACACCCATGAATTGCTTTTGATCAGGGTGGGCTCCTGTGATAGCCAGGGCAGTTGTGCCTGCGAGGAGAGAGCCAGAGAACCTCTCAGGGATACCTGGGTCTCTATGGGTGTTGTCATCAATCAGACCTTGGGGCACCTGGTAGGGCTACTGTTGGACCAGTCTGTGGGGTTACTGGTGGTGATGGCCCCAGCTTTGGGCACAGGTGAGTGGGACTCTCCTCAGGGTTGTGGTCAATGGAGTTTCCTGCATCAACTCAGCCTAGGAAGTGAGTCCTCTGGGCAGTAATGGAGAGAGACATGTCAGCGGTCATGGGCTATGTCAGGACAGGACATAATATAGCCACCATTTTCTTCCTGTCACAGCTCAGAGTCTCCCCCGCATTTTTATCCTCACGACAGTGCCACACTATTTTGTTTACTGTAGATTTGTAGTAAGTTTACACATCAGGAAGTATGAGTCCTCCAGCTTTTTTTTTAAGAAGTTTTTGCCTTAGGGTATGGGCGCTAGTCAGAGAGAGAAAGACAGAGACAGTGAAAGGGAAAGTGAGAAACCACCTCCCCCCCCCGCCCCCTGCCCTGGGGGATGGCCATGCTGCAATCCCTTCTTCTCCATTCTTCTCCTGGGACTTTGGGCACACACACGTTTGCCCGGCGTGATTCGAACCACAGTTGGCCATGTGGGAGTCCAACACCTTAACCACTATGTCATCTGCTTACCCCTATTTATTTATTTATTTTTAATTTGGCCAAAAAGAAAGAGAAAGGGAAGTTGAGAAAGAAAGCCACCAGGTCTGGGACTTGAATCACAATTGGCCATGTGCGAGCTCAGCACCTTAACTACCATGCTACCTGCCGGCTCCTGATAACATGATTTTAGCGATATTAAGTCTTCCAATCTATGAATACAGGATGAATTTCCATTTATTTAGATTTTTTAAAAAACTTACTTTCAGCAGTGTTTTATAGTTTTTAGTGTACGTGTGTACAACTTCTTTGGTTAAATTTCTTCCTAAGGGGACCAGCAGTTAGTGTAATGTCTATGTCGCTGGACTCCCATGTAGTTGACCGCGGTTCGCATCCCGGACCTGGTGGCTTAAAACTCACACTGGGCAGGTGTGCGTGCATGCCCAAGATCCCGAGAGGAGAATAGAGGAGAAGGGATTGTGGCGTGGCCACCCCCCAGAGGGTTATCTCTCACTTTCTGTCTCTCTGTCTGTCTCTCTCTGTCTGGAGAGCGCACACGCCCTATAGCAAAAACTTCTTCCCCAAAAAAATTCTTTCTAAGTATTTTATTCTTTTTATGCTATTGTAAGTAAAATTATTTTCTCATTATCATCTTCAGACATTCATTTCTAGTGTGTAGAAATAAACTGACTTTGGGGACCAGCAGGTAGAAGGGTAGTTAAGGCACTGGACACTCCCACATGGCCAACCATGGTTCAAGTCCTGACCTGGTGGCTTGCTTTCTCACTTTCCCTCTCTCTCTTTCTCTTTTTCTCTCTGGTCAAATTAAAATAAATAAATGAATAAATAAAATTAAAAATAAATAAAAAAAACTGACTATGGTGATTTGGTATTATACAACTCTGCTGAAATTGTTTATCACCTCAATTTTTTTGTGGATTCTCTAGAATTTTCTATACTTAAGTCACCTGTTCTGCAAACAGAAGAGGTTTACTTCTGTCCTTCCTTTTAGATGGCTGGTCACTCCCTGGAAACTCCCTGGCTCCGGAGCTGGGGTTGGACTCCGTTGGCTCTTTGTCTCCTACCAAGCTCCATGCATGAAAGGCATGGGTTTGTGTGGTGTATTATGCAAATCTGAACCCTTTTTCACCCCTTTCCCCCACCCGGGTCCTCAATCCTGAGAGCAGCTACACTGTGAGGGGCAGGCCTAGGTGGCCACGTGCTAGGCTGTGTCCATGGAAGGAAACAGCTGCTTTGACGCTGCCTTTTTAATCAATTAAACAGTGGCAACAAGGGCTCATAGGCAAGGGGGCCATCAGGATGTCACTGGGTCTAATCTTTAAGACAGGTAGAAAATGGGTCTCTCTCAAGGTCTGATAGGCAGAGTCAGAACTCTTAGTGCTGTCTAACTTTTTTTTATATATAAGCAGATTGAATTTTTGGGTGATGTCTGGGAGTTTTTTTTTTGTTGTCCCTGTTATTTTTTCTATAAAGTGTGTGTACTTGCCAAAAGACATAGAGAAACAGAGAGACAGGAAGCGAGAGATCATCCCCAGGAGGGATGGTCATGCCGCAATCCCTTCTCCTCTATTCTCATTTATCTTCTGTTGTAGTCTGATCTTTCCATTTAAATTCTGGAAGATAACATTCAACTCTGGACTTGTCCCTACCATTAAGCTGGGACAGAGACAGAGAGACAGGGAGAGACAGAGAAGGATACCAGGGCTCTACCAGAGTAACTTCTCAGCAGAACATCTTCATTGCCTTGTGTCTGAAATCACTAGATCTCAGCTCTCATGGCCTTTAAAAATCATTTTGATAAAGGTCCAATATGATCAGTATTTAGTGAGAAACTAATACTTTTGTTAGGTTTAACATTTACTTGTGATAAAGACCTACTAATTTACATTGTGAAGTAAGTTTTACTTCTTTCTTTTGTCACTTTCTGCAACTGTGTGTTTCACATTTTTTGTCAGGATTGTCTTAGGTGTCACACATTTGCCTGCATTGGGAACATAGTTTCCTTCCCCTATATTTTCTTACCATTTCAGCTTAGGAGGAGCTGACTGGGAAACTTTCTGCTTTTGCAGACAGGTTGGACATCTGCGCTGGCACACACAAAAATCATCATTCTCTCCATGCCCTGTGTGGAACCGGCTCTGAGTGTGCAAGTGACCCCAATGCTCTAGACTCCCAGGATTTAGGATAAATGACCTGTGGCTGAGATCCCTGCTTCCCACAGACACCCTGTGTCTAAGCCCTCAGAGACCTTCCTAACCTGATCTGACAGATCAACCCTGACCTAAAATCCTCTAGGAATTCCTCACTGCAATTTGCACAAAACTCAAACTCCTCGGCTCCTCTAAGGTGCCCCCATGGTCTGGCCACTGCCCCTGTTCCACCAATGCTGTGGGTCTTCAGCCTCACTTTCTACTATGCACCAGCTCTTCCTCTGTCTCTTGGGAGGAGATGAGTTTCACTACATTGAGTTTTGTTTTAATCATCCCAGTGGCTCCATAATTGAGATGTATTGATTGAAAAAATTTCAAGGAATTTTTAGGTGTGCAGATGTAAAGTTCATGGCATGATAAAGTTGATGTTTTTCTTGCTAACATCACCTCTTGTCACACACTATGACATGCTTTACATCTGTTGACATACTGACCCTCTCTCTCCTGTGACAATGAGGCACTGTCTCTCTACCCAGTCCTCAGTCTTAGGCAGTGACTCAGGTGCCTGGAGGAGGAAGAAGAAGGTGAGGACGTCACTTGTTCCAGGCTCCTAATGAGAGAGTCTGGTCTGTGATGGCCTTTGTGTCCCCTGAGGCTCTAACAGCCACAACATGTGACTACTCAGGGAACTCACCATTCAGCACCCCTCCAACCTTCTGAGGTTCCCAGTTAGCAGCAGTGACAGACACTGTCACCCAGAGAGCACTGCACAGTGCGCTGGCACCTGTCAGTTGGCCCCTCTAGGACATGGTCCTGCGAGCTCCTCTGAGGCTCCACAGTGTGACTGACAGTGCTATCAGCTCCTCACATGCTGGTGCTCAGGAAGGTGATGGGAGTCAGGGTCTGTCATTAGAGCCCATAGGAATGATGCGACCATAACAGAAACCTCAGCACACCGTGAACCCGGCACACTGTCCTCATCTGCATTTCATTTTACAAAAGTAAACTGAGGGTAACTCTCACAGATGTTAGCGGCTCAGAAAGACTTTCACCATTCAGGAAACTGCAAACCATCACCTTTGTTCCAAGAGGCATTTTTAGTTTGTTTCTTTTTCTTTTTCTTTTTTCTTTTTCTTTTTTTTTTTTTTTTGAGAGAGAGATTTGCTATAGTGCATGTACACTTGCCAGAGAGACAGAGAGAAACAGAGAGACAGAAAATGAAAAATCACCCCCTGAGGAGATGGTCACACTGCAATCCCTTCTCCTCCGTTCTTCTCTTGGGACTTTGGGCATGCCCACATACATGCCCAGTGTGAGTTTTAAACCACTGGGCTTGGGACTTGAACCATGGTCGACTACATGGGAGTCCAACCCCATAACCATTACACAATCTGCTGGTCCCAATTCTCTCTGGTTTCCATCCTCAGTGCCATCCTTCTCAATTTAAATTATGACAGACTATGAGGTAATCTGTGGTCTTTCTGCTCCTACACATTCACCTATTCTGGATAGTTCCATAAATATATATCCTGGATAGTTCCATAAATATATAGGTAGGCAATCTATAGTCGATTATGTTTGGTTATCCAAACAGTAGTGAGAATCAGTCCTTAATACTTCCTGAGTTGGAATAAGATTTCCTTTTATAGGGGATGGCCTGTCCATTTCCAGGTTTACTGTACAAGGACATAAATGTTATTGCACAGATCCTCTGTGATAAACACTGTATTACTGTCCCTGGCTCAGGCTTCTCAGCATTAGATAACAGGGTCTCTGATCATGCTTTCCTTAGGATATCATCCAATCATGAACACAACCTCTTGCATTTCTGTTATAATTTGTCTAACAGGTGACAGCCAGATAGAAAGTATAGTTAACATAAGTGCAGCTTTCTGTCCAGCTGAACGGTGTACACAGGACTCAAAGCAGGACATCCATGTATCTGAGGACATGGTCTTTACCCAAATGCTCTCACCCAGGGCTGACTTACTCTGCAGACCTGGGACAGTGGCAGTGTCTGGGCTCATTTTCATTGTAACAGCTGAGGGGAGGGTGTGAGTGAAGTTGGTGGCTTGAGACCAGGGATGGCGCTAACATCTTCCAACTTGGGAACAGCTGGACACGAACTATCAAGAGTGCTGCAGTTCAGAATCCAGATTTATTGGACAGCTGCACTGTGGATTGATTGTAAAAGTACTGGAGGATCAGACAGAAAACTCTGGAAGGAGAAACTGACATTTAATTAACTTAATTAATTAGCTAATTATTTTTTTTTGGAGAGGTTTTTGCTATAGGGCTTGTGCAATCGCCAGAAAGACAGAGAGAGACAGAGAGATAGAAAGTGAGAAATCAACCCCCAGGGGGCGATGGCCACGCTACAATCCCTTCTCCTCTTGGGATCTTGGGCATGCACGCACACGCGCCTGGTGTGAGTTTAAGCCACCGGGTCCTGGACTTGAGCTGTGGTCGACTACATGGGAGTTCAGCGACATAGCCATTATGCTAACTGCTGGTCCCCATTAATTAGCTAATTTTTTGTCAAAGGGTACTCGTGCTCATCAGAGAGAGAGAGACACAGAGAAAGTGAGAAATTGTTCCCTAGCAGGGAATGGCTGTGCCACCATCTCTTCTCCTTTATTCTGCTCTTGAAACTTTGGACACATGGCTGGGTGAGGGTGACCATCAGTCACCATGGAAAGGCTGTGTGTGTGCCTTTGTCTTTCTATCTCTCTCCATCTCTGTCTCTCTATCATGGAAGAAAGAAAAAAAATAAATAAAGCATCATAGTTTGGGTAAAGAGCAGAAATGCCTTCCTCACAGGTCTGGAGTCTCAGAAGGTGAAGTCAGGGCACTGGCAGGTTCGTGTCCAGTGGGGGCCTGGTCTTCACACCAATGGTCCTGTCACTGTGACCCTCATGAGCACCCTGTGGGGGCACAAGGAACTGGCCTTTGCCATTTCCCAGTCCTTCCTCTGACTCTCAAGTGTCCTTCCCTGTCTCCTCTGCCAGCATCACCCCTCACCTTCTCAGGGAAAAGCTCCACACATAAGTGGCAATATAAATAATAACACTCACATGTGTGACCTCCCTACTTGAGCTGGGATGGTTACTGCTGTCCTCAAGGGAGACGGTAGTTCCCCAGGGGCTCAAGTTGTCTTTTCCATTATTTGCGGGATGTTGCAATGATTTTTGTACAGACATATTTGTGATTTTTAAAATATTTTATATTTGCAACACATTTTGTAATTTTTACTATCACCAATATAATAATAGATATTTTTAAACTACCTTTACTTTATGTAAGGGACAATGAAATTAAATAGTGAATTTGATCAATTTTTTATTCACTTGAATGAATTGTTAGTACATTCTCCATCTTCTGGGTAGGTAATTGAAGACATCCAACAATATTAAGAACTATTTCCACAGCACATATTTTGATACCTTCCTGCTCCATCTGTTGTGGATGTGACAGAAATTCCAGGTAAAATGTGAGCTCCATTTTGAAGACTGAGAGGTGGAGTCAGGGACCCTGGGACTCCAGGACATCCTCATCTGTCAAAGTCCTTCTGCAGCCACCCCACTTCCATCTTCAGACCCCTGGCATAAGGGATACTGAGGCAGGGCTCCCTGTCCCAGCTCCAGCCCTAGGACCCTTAAGCCAGAGACCCCTATCTCTGTCACCAAGGAATGCCCTCAGCTCTGCAACCACTCCACTAACATCTTCAGACCCCTGGCACAAGGGATACTGAGGCAGGGATCCCCGCCCTAGCTCCAGCCCCGGGACCCCAAGCCAGAGACCTCTATCTATGTCAGCAAGGTAGGATTTTCTTTCCTTCTCCTCTCTTTCATTTATAGATTTCTCACTTCTCCTTGCCACACAGGAAAGCCCTCAACTCTGCAGCCACCCCACTTCCATCCTCAGACCCCTGGCAAAATCACGTGCCACGCACTATTGCGATTTATTTATTCATTTATTTATTTTCCTTATTATTTTCTTCCCACTTATTTGGTCCTCACTTCCTTTGTCTACACAATCCCTGGTGGTTTAGATGGGTCTAGAATTACAGTTCTGAAATATTCTAGTATTTTAAGACTCTCTGGGATCCTCCCTTTTACTGAACCACCTGCGAAAAAGGAGATACTTGTTTTTGTACACCTGAAGAGAATACTCCTCCTTGGATCACATTGCTAAACACAACAGAAGAGAGACTTTGGCAGTCTTCATTCCACAGGAAAAAGGAAACACACTTGCTCCTATTTGAGGAAAGGTTCTCTGAGAAGGTAATCTAAAGGGAACACATCTCCCAATGGTTAGAAGTAGAAGAAGAACCTCAGGTCTGAATAAAGCAGGAAATATGTCTCCATCAAAAGAACACAGTGACTCCCTTCCATTTCTTGAAAAAATAGAGGACGTTACCAAAATGTCCAAGAAAGAATTTAGAACATTCATGGTGAACAAATACTATGAGCTGGAACAGAAAAGAGACAATGAACTAGAGGAGATAAAGTCCTTCCACGATATGAAGGAAGAAATGGACATGCTAAGAAAGAATAAGATGGAAATATTAGAGGTTAAGTCTGTAATACAGGAAGTCAAAAACTCTCTCAAAAGTATTAAAAGTCGATTAGACCATGCTGAAGATCAAATCTCTGATGGATAAGATAAAACTTCTGACCTAGAGAAAACCTCCAAAAAGATAGAGAAAATAACGAACAAACAAAAAACAGGAGGATAACATAAGAGAAATACTAGATTCCATTAGACGTCCTAACATCCGAATAATTGGTATCTCAGAAGATGAAGAAACTAATAAGGGCATGGAAAACCTATTCCATGAAATCTTGGAAGAAAATTTCCCAAGTCTAGAGAGCCACTCAAGCATCCAGACTCAAGAAATACAAAGGACCCCAAATAGAATCAACCCAAGAAGATATTCCCCAAGGCATGTCATAGCCAGACTGGCAAAGACCACAGATAAAGATAATATACTAAAACTGGCAAGAGAGAAATGACAAGTGACTTACAAAAGTCACCCCATCAGGCTAACACTAGACTTCTCAATGAAAAAATTCAAGCAAGAAAAGAATGGGAAGATGTATTCAAAGTGTTAAGAGAGAAACAATTTCAACCAAGATTATTATATCCTGCAAGATTATCCTTTATATGGGAAAAAGAAGATTAAAATCTTCTCAGACAAACAAAACCTGAAAGAATTTGCCAGCACCAGGCTGGCTCTCCAAGAAACCCTGAAGAAAGTACTGTTCCAGGAAAACTAAAGAAGTAACAGCCAGAACAAAGGAGTAAAAGGCAACTAAGACAATGGCCAACTTAAACATTGGGACAGGTGCAGTAACATCGATAATTACATTGAATGTTAATGGATTAAAATCTCCAATCAAGAGACCCAGACAGGCTGAATGGATTTAAAAAACAAAACCCCTCTATCTGTTGCCTACAGGAAACCCACTTCATGGATAAAGACATACATAGACTGAAGGTGAAGGGTTGGAAAAAGGGTTTCCATGCAAATGGGAACCAAAAAAGAACTGCAGTTGCAATACTAATTTCTGACAAAATAGGCTTTAAAATAAAAACTGTTCAAAGAGAGAAAGAGGGGAACTATACTGTCGTGAAAGGGTCAATTGATCAAGATTAAACGCTTATTAATATCTATGCGCCTAACACAGGAGCACCCGAATATGTAAAGGAAAGACTGTTAGATCTAAAAGGGGAGATAGACTGCAATACACTAATGGTTGGAGGCCTCAATACCTCACTAACCCCTCTGGACAGATCATCTAAACAAAAAATAGGTAAAGAGATAAAGGATATAAATGATACCATAAATCAAATGGACTTAACGGACATCTATAGAACTTTGCATCCAAAACCCATGAGATAACGCTTTTTTCTCACCGCCACATGGAACCTTCTCTAAGATTGACCACGTCATAGGGCACAAAGCAAGCCTGTACAGATTCAAAGGCATAGAAACTATACCCAGCATCTTATCTGACCATGATGGAATTAAACTTGAGTTTAATATCAAGAGAAATCCTCAAAAATACTCAAATACATGGAAACTAAATAACCTACTCCTGAATGATTCCACTACTACCAAAGAAATAACTACTGAAATCAAACGATTCATGGAAGTCAATGACAATGAGGACACGAGTGTCCATAATCTTTGTGACACTGCTACAGCAGTCATAAGAGGGAAGTTCACAGCAATTAGTGCACATAAGGGGAAGATGGAAAGAAGACAAATGGATCACTTAACATCATGGCTCAGAGAATTGGAAAAGCAACAGCAAAAAAATAGAAAAAACTCCAGGAGAAAGGGAATAATAAAGATATGAGCAGAAATAAATGAAATAGAAAATAAATGTACTGTACAGAAAATAAATGAAAGTAAAAGCTGATTTTTTGAAAGGATAAACAAAATTGATACCACTAGCGAGATTTATTAAGAGAGAAAGGAACCAGGTGAATCAAATCTGCAATGAAGCTGGTAATATAACAACAGACATAGTAGAAATTCAAAATATCATTAGAAGATACTTTGAACATCTATATACTAAGAAACAAGACAATCTGGATGAGATGGACAAATTCCTGGACAAATATAATCTACCTAGAATGAGCCAGGAGGATATAGAAAGTCTGAATAGGCCCATAACAAGCCAGGAGATTGAATCAGTAATAAATAACCTTCCAACAAAGAAAAGCCCTGGCCCTGATGGATTCACCTCTGAATTCCACAAAACTTTCAAAGAGCGGTTAACCCCCATTCTGCTCAAGTTATTTCTAAAGATCCAAAAGGGTGAATCTCTCCCTAATTCATTCTATAAAGCCTATATCACTCTTATCCTTAAAACAGATAAGGACAAAACAAGGAAGGAAAACTATAGACCAATATCTCTGATGAATATAGACACAAAGATTCTTAACAAGATACTAGCAAATCGTATCCAACAACATAAAAAAGATCATACACCATGATCAGGTAGGCTTTATTCCAGGAATGCCAGGTTGATTCAACATACACAAAACTATAATTGTAATACATTAAATTAACAGGAATAAAGATAAAAACCATATGGTCTTATCAATTGATGCAGAAAAAGCATTTGATAAGATACAACATCCCTTCATGATCAAGACTCTCACCAAAATCATTATAGAAGGGCCAGTTCTCAACATGATAAAAGCCATCTATGAAAAACCCATAGCAAACATCATCCTGAATGGAGAAAAGCTGAAAGTGTTCCCACTAAACACAGGAACAAGACAAGGATGCCCACTTTTTCCACTCCTTTTTAAATATAGTACTGGAAGTCCTCACTAACGCAATCAGAGAAGAAGAAAAAACGAAAACGTATTCGAATAGGAAAAGATGTAAAACTCTCTCTATTCACAGATGACATGATTGTATACATAGAAGATCTAATGGTCTCCATGGAAAAATTACTGGAAGTAATACATGATTACAGCAAAGTTGCAGGATATAAAGTCAATATACAGAAATCGATAGCATTTCTATATAATAATAACAAGCAGACTGAGATAGAACTGAAAAAAGTTATTCCATTTACCATAGCCACCAAAAGTATAAGATATTTAGGAATAAATCTAACCAAAGAAGTTAAATACCTCCGCAAGGAAAAGTATGAGAAGCTAAAAAAAGAAATAGAAAATGACACAAAAAAGTGGAAGGACATCCCATGTTCCTGGATTGTAAGAATTAATATAGTCAAAATGGCAATTCCACCCAAATTAATCTACATATTTAATGCAATGCCAATCAAAGTATCAGACACATTCTTCACAGATATAGAAAAGACAATCATAAAATTCTTCTGGAATCATAAAAGACCCCATATTGCCAAAGCAATTCTACACAAGATGAGTGGAGTGGGTGGCATCTCACTCCCTGGCCCCAAAATACACTACAAAGCTGTGGTAATCAAAACAGCTTGGTCCTGGCACAGAAACAGACACATGGACCAATGGAACACAATAGAGTCCCCAGAAATAAATTCCCAAACATATAGTAAACTGATCTTTGAAAAGGGGTACCAGTCAATCCAATGGGAAAAGGAAAACCTCCTCAGCAAATGGTGCTGGAAAAACTGGATTTCCACCTGCAGAAAGATGAATCTGAACCCCTACCTCTCACCTTTGACAAAAATCAAGTCAAGGTGGATCAAGGATCTAAACCTAAGTCCTCAAACTATAAAGCTGCTCTTGGAAAACACTGGGGAAACTCTGGGAAACATTGGGGTAGGGAAAGACTTCTTAAATAAGATCCCCAAAGCACAGTTGATAATCCCCAAAATAGACAAGTCGATTACATCAGACCTAAAAGTTTCTGCATGGCAAAAGACACAGTAATTAGTGTGAATTGACAGCCCTCAGAATGGGAAAATATTTTTGTAAACTATGCATCAGATAAGGGTTTGATAAGCAGAATACCCAAGGAAATGAAGCTGCTGTTTGGAAAAAAGTTGATCAACCCTATTAAAGAATGGGAGAAGGAGTTGAAAAAAAAAAAAAAAAAAACTCTCTGAAGATGACATACAAATAGTCAAAAGGCATATGAAAAAATGCTTAACAGCCCTCATTGTAAGGGAAATGAAGATCAAAAAAACAATGAGGTACCACCTAACCCCAGTCACAATGTCTAAGATTAAAAAAATGAAAAATGATAACTGTTGGTGGGAGTGTGGTGAAAGGGGAACTCTTACACTGCTGGTGAGAATGTAAATTGGTCCAGCCACTGTGGAGAACAATTTGGAGATTCCTCAAAAATCTACGAATAGAACTACCATATGATCCAGCAATCTCACTCCTCGGTATCTACCCAAAGGACAGAAGAATTCTTCATTCGAAAAGTGCTTGCACATCGATGTTTATTGTAGCACTATTCAAGATTGCTAAGACATGGAACCAACCCAAATGCCTCCATGCGGATGAAAGGATTGAAAAACTGTGGGACATATACACTATGGAATACTATTCAGCCATAAAAACCAACAAAACCCTGGCTTTTGACAGAAAGTGGAAGAATATGGAAGATTTACTGCTGAGTGAGGCAAGCCAGGATATGAAGGAGAGACAGTGTATGTCCCCACTTAATATGTACCGAGTGTCTGTACTGTATGACTGAAACTGATTGACTAAAGGTTGTAAAAACACAAGAGATGGGTGTGAATGCCAGATGTGGTGTGTGTGGAGGAGTGGAGCCTAAGGAAGGACATTTTGAGGAGGGCTATGGAGGCAGAGTATTGACGTGATTGGGAGGTGTGGTTTTATCGGTTGAAGATATTTTGATCAACTGGGCTGGGGAGAAATGTTCACACATTGAAATGCTCACATTGTAAGCTAAATAATGTGATTGAATGTATATAAAAAAATAAAAATTTTAAAAAAGCCTTAAATGTTGCTGGTACTACCCCACATGTCACACAAAAGCGGGCAATTTTTGCATATATTTCAGTATCTTGTTTAATGATAATGCATGCCTCGATTCCTTATGTAATTCAAAAGTAAACAATAGAGTGCAATTATCTTAATAATATTGCCTGCATCCAGCTGACGACCACATCGCACTGCTCGCTTCATCCCCAGGCCAGCACAGACTGACCCTAACCACGCAGTTAGGTAAGCAAGATCAGAGGAGCTGGTCTCTAGGCCTCATCCCCAGTGTGCTCCTCTCCCACAGCTGCCCCAGGAGCCCAGCTGCTTAGTGCGCATGCGCGAGGAGGCGGGGCCAGCCTTCCGCCCGTCCCGCCCCCGCATAGGGGCAACCAGGAGATGCCCCGCGGTATCCGGTGACCCGTCTTCCTGTAGGAAGTTCCGGGGCAGATGGTGGCAACCGCCACGGAACAGTGGATGCTGGTCAAGATGGTACAGGCAGTCTACGAGGTGGGCCCCGGCCCGAGCGGGCCCGAGCGGGCCCAAGCGGCCACGACCAACCCCGTGCCGGGCGGGTTAGAAGGCACGCGTGGACTCGGTGAGGCCAGCGCGGTCTGCCCGAAGCTGGCGTGATAGAGTAAAAATCCACCATCTCGTTTGTACTTTGTTAAAACTTAACTTTTTGCTTTTTCTGCTTCTGTACAAAAGCTTGGGCAATTTTTATGGTAAACAACCCAAAACCCCCTACCAGATGCTCTTCCTCCTTGAGCTAACTTTATTGCAATCCTGAGCTGATCTTGCTGACTTTGTTGCCACCTCTGCAAAGTGTTCTTATGAGCGGTTTGCAAAATGATCTTGCAAGGGGTTTTGTAAAATGTTTTTTGTAAGCGGTTAGCAGTTTCAAGGCCGCTACAACCCAAACTGTAAAAAGCCCCTTATCTGACTTCCTCATTCCAGACCCCCAAGCCCCCCTTTCCCTTGCTATATAATGCCAAAGGCTCCCTTGCTGGGGGCTTCTGCTCGCAAGTCTGACAAGACTGTGAATGAGGCCCTGGCATGCCAGCAATAAAACCTCTTGTGCTTTGCATCAAGAACCGACTGTTGTGGTTGTTTGGGGCTGTCCTAGACTGACCGGACTTTAGGCGGACCGGCAATGCGCCCTTCGGCCTAACAGGCGTAGCTCTGGCCGGGCTTCAGGGAGGGCCAGTCCTGGCTGGGGGGCAGGGGCCCATCATTGGTTCCGGGTTTTGAGCTCCACTCTGGGTTGGGCCCAGGTTCCGGGATGTCACCCGGGGCAGGACACAGGAGAAACACGGGCCCTCAAAAGCCAGGTTTGGAACTGCTGCTTGAGCTAAGTGGTGAAAATGGGCCTTAAGGCCTCCAACTGGGGAGGAAGGAAGTCAGGGCCTTGGGACTGTGGGGCAGTTATGTGGGAAGAAAGATTGTAATAAGCTGGACTTTGTTTTGTCGAGAAAGGAAGGAGTTTAAAATGAAGCCAAGTGGGGGCCGGCATGTGGCGTGGTGGTTAAGAGCGCTGGACTCCCATATGGCTGACTGTGGTTTGAGTCCCGGACCTGGCGGCTTGCCCTCTCTCTCTCTTTCTCTCTCTCTCTCTCTCTGGCTCTGTCCCTTTCCGGTCAAATTAAAAATAAATAAATGAATAAATTAAAAAAAAAATGAAGCCAAGTGGTTTAGGGCTTTTAACAGTGAAGTCGTGAAGTTATTTGTGCTTCTTCCGCACGTATCTCTTTTTCTGTCTTAAGAAGACCCAACTATTTCAGTGGATTTTTAGAGAGTAGCTTTTTGAAAGGCTATTTTGCTTATGAAAAACAGTAGGAAATCATAATGTCAGTCTGGGAGACTTGATTCAACAACTGAGCTTCCTGCATTGCCCTGTAAAATGTGTGCTTCTGACTCCCAGCTGTGCCATACAGGGTCAATGAGGAACTGAGTTTTTAATTTAACTTAGCTTCAATAGAAGTTCAAACAGCCACGTGTGACCAGTAACTACCATATTGGGCTCCTCAGATCTAGGTGCAGGGAACCTGCCAAGTGCTAACAGAATGCACTTTCATTTAAAGTGAATGAATTTCACGTTTTGAAATTTTTTTGAAACTTTTTCCTGCTTACTCGGAGGGACAGTGATGGTGTCTTCCATTGCAACACACAGAGGGATTTTTTTTTTTCTTGAAAAATGGTTGAGAGAACACTTGTGGCTCTCCTACCCTTATGTTTGATTAAGAAATGCCGAACATAGGTTAATTGTAGCCACTAAACTTGAATTTTTTTTTTTTTAAGAAATGGTTTTTTTAAAACAAGTAAATAATTTTGTCAAAGACCATTTACTCTAACTTCTCATGCCCTAAAACTGAGATTGCCTTTTGCATGTTATATTTCCTGGCCAGGATATACAGTAGCATTTGTGATTATTAATTCTCCAGGGAAGTAGTGTCTCAACTTTGGTTGGAGGTATTTCTTTTGGGATGTGCTGTTAACTAGTGACTTGGACAGATGTTTGCCTGATGGAATACAATTATTGAGAAAATTAAAAGGTATTTAGGTTTATTCCTAAATGAATTGAGTCACTTCAAAATTTAAAAATCATCTGAGAGACTTGTGTTCTTGCTCCCAGTTTCCACGCACTTTGTGTATAGAAGTTGAGTCACATTGGGTAGTCAGAATAGTCATGTCACATTTTTGCATAGAAAAGCACGTCAATACTTTTCCAACCACTCAGTAGTACACCTAAAAGAGAAATAACTGTGTGTGTATGTGTAGCATATATGTATAGTTTCGAAGTTATTTCTGCATTGACTTGAAAAGATTCTTTTTTGAGAGATTTTTGCTATAGGGTGCATGCACTCTCTGGAGAGAGAGAAAGAGAGAAACCACCCCCGGGGGGATGGTCACACCACAATCCCTTGTTCTCCATTCTCCTCTCAGGATTTTGGGCACACACACTCCTGGTACGAGTTCAAGCCACCAGGTCTAGGACTTGAACCACAGTCAGATACGTGGGAGTCCAGTGACGTCCAGTCCATTACACCATCTGCTGGTCCCTCGACTTGAAAACATAAGCTACAGAATTTGTCAACAATTTTCCAGTCTCCAAATTCCAGTTTGGGTTTTTTAAACTGGTGCATAGTTACTTTCTTTCCATCTAATATTTGAAAATAATTTGTATTTAGCTTTCTGAATTCCTCTTTCAAATGATTTTTCCAGTGACAGCACATTCAGGTAGGGCACCCCTTCACTGACTGACTTGGTGTTGAGTTGATATCTGGAATCTTCCACATGAAAAGGCAGCTTGGTCTTTATCCTTAAAACACAGTTGAAGACCTGAGATGATTTTCACTAAGATATCTTAACACCTGCTGACATGGAAAACACTACACGCTTCTGGGGAGCTGTGGTAGAAAAGAGTTCTGCTATTCCTTTAAGTATATATACCCTTTGTATTTTTTCTGCCACATTCCAAGAATTTAAAGAGATTTATCAGGATAGAAAATATAGTAAAATATATAAAACATTAAGAGTTGTGTTGACTAGAGGGACCAGCTGATGGCATGATGGTTACATCACTGGACTCCCATATGGTTGACCGTGGTTTGAGTCCTGGATCTGGTGGCTTAAAACTCACGCTGGGCACATGTATATGTGTTCACAAAATCCCAAGAGGAGAATGGAGGAGAAGAGATTGCAGCATGGCCATCTTTCCTGGGGGTGATTTTGTGCTGCTTTCTGTCTCTCTGTCTCTGTCTCTTTCTCTCACAGGCAAGTGCACACACCCTATAGCAAAAGTCTCTCAAAAAATAAAATAAAGAATTGTGGCAACTGGGGCCAGGAGGTGACAGTTCAAGACCTAGCAGCTTGCTCTCTTTCTCTTGTCAAATTAAAAAGTAATAATAATAAATTAAATAATTCTTTAAAATAAAAAATGAAGAATTGTGGTAGCTGATTTCCATAAAACTGTTAACTCATCCATGGGTAGATGGAGGTGGTAGACTAGTTAAGTGGTGAAGTGTTTCATTAGTTGTTTCCCACCAGTAAAAAATTAAATTACCTGAAGGATTGATAGTCAATATTTTTGTTGTTGTTTTTTTTAAAGAATAATTTTTACTTTATTTATACTAGTTATTTATATTTTAATTTGACCAGGTGAGGTAGAGCGAGACAGCGAGAGAGAGAGAGAGAGCAAGCCAGCCACCAGGTCTGGGACTCAAAGAGCAGTCGACCGTGTGAGAGTCCAGTGGCCTTAACCATCACACTACCTGCTGGCCCCTTTAGTTTTTAGTTGATATTGTTTTAAATATTGGGATTCTGTGTCAGATTTTATTTTTTAATATAATTATTCCTAAGAAATTTTTTAAAAGAATTATTGAACTTTATTTGTTTAGTTATTATTTTATTTAATTTGACCAAAGAGGGACAGAATGAGAGGAGGGGGTGGGAATCGAGAAAGCAAGCTGCCAGGTCCAGGATTCGAACCAGGTTGGCACCCTTAACCACCAAGCCACCTGCCAGCCCCAAAGTTTTTCTTTTTCTAATAAAGAATTATTTTACTATTATTATTTTAAATTTACTATAAGGCATATGCACTCACTAGAGAGAGAGAGAGAAGGAAAGTGAAAAAGCAAGCCTCCCAGCAGGGGACTCAAACAGTGGTAGGTCATGTGGGAGTTCAGTGCCTTATGTACCACCTGCTGGCCCCCACTAGGGAGGTTTTAAAAGCTGAGGATTTTTTTTTGCTTGAATGAGATATTGGCAACTGTTAGACATAGGAAAAGGAAGGGGCTGGCAGGTAGCATGGTGGTTAAGGTTCTGGACTTCCCACAAGGCCAACCATTTCAACTCCTGGACTGGTGGCTTGCTTTCTCTCTCCCTCTCTCTGTGTGTATCTCTCTGGCCAAATTTAATAATGAATAAATAAATATAATGAATTATTCTTTAAAAAAAGAAAACAAATGAATAGAAACAAAGGGAGCTTTGAGAGTAAACTGCAAGAGGCCATAGTTGTTAAAAGTCATATGAGGCAGTGTATGCAAGTGTGTTTAAATTTTATGTGCAGGTTTTGAAAGTTTTTGAGTTTTTGTTTTATTTTCTGCTTTCTCTTAGGCACCCACCTTCCATCTTATTTTGGAAAGAATCCTATTACTCTGGATAATCAGACTTCTTTTCTCTAAAACTTACAAATTACAAGAATGATCTGATCTTACACTCAAAGTAAGAAAGTAAATCACCAATTTACTGTTCAGTGTATTGTGACTGTAGTTCCTGTGTCTTAGAAGGATTTGTAGAGGCTCAAGTACACATATTAAAAGGTGTTCTGGGATATAAGGAAACTGAGGGGAATGAAATAGTAGGGTAGGCGAAGTGTGGGGAAAGCTAGGGAAAGAGTCATTCCCAGAGGAAGACCACTCTGCGGTCCCATGCACACTGCTTAGAGTAAACAGTCCGACAGGTGGGTGATCAGGGGAAAGCTCTGGCAACTGCCAGACTTTGAAGGTCTTCCCTCTGGTCTCTTCAGTTGCTCAGGAAAAGCACAAGTTCTGAAGATGGAAGACAAATTTTCTCTCAGTCTCCATAAAGAAGATTCAGATTAGAAAGAGTCCTGTCTGCCCACACCCCAAACCAAGTTTTAATGTGTTGTGTTTGGTGAGGGAAAAATTGTGGGCAGAAAAGTAAATTTTTCTCCAATTGTCAGATTACCCGCAAAACTACATATGAAGGAATTTCAGCTTGTGCTAAGAAAAGAAAAGAGCAGCATAGGTGCACAGAACTCAGGAGGGGCTCTGTTTCCTTCTGGCCACAGTAGTCAGGTGCACTCTTTCTAGCAGTGTCTTCACTGTGATGTTTCTTTGTAATTCAGATCCTGCCAGAGTTGTCACAAGGTCACTAACACTGTGTTATATTTTAACTCATTTTCTCATGTAGTAAAAGGAGGAGTTGATTGAAGAATGACAACAGAACCTCTTGTTCCCCCTGTCTCAAGCAGCCACCCTGCTCTCAATTACAACATTATTTCAGGGTAAGTCGGTTTTGCTACTTGAGGACTTGCATTGGGTTTCCTGGGGGCATATTTGCCAAAGGATATAGTGGTTTATACAGTATTATCTTTTTTAACTGCAGTAAAATATTCACAAATTTCTGCCATATGATAATCTCTTTAGTTTCTAATATAAAAACCTCTGTTAGGGATAGTAGGAGAATTATTTTAACTCCTCAGTTTGGACATTAACTATTTTCCCATTTTTCTAAAAACAAACAAACATTTTTCTGACTAATGCATGTACATGGTAATATTTTTAATGATCAAACACACTTAAAATGAATAGTGGCAAATTTCCAGTTTTTGTGGGTTTAGATCTGTTGGAAGCTACTGTCATAACTAGATACTATAGAAGTGTGCTTACACTCCTGTTTCTTGGGGGGGAGGGGCACACATGCATCTGTCATGAATTTCAAGTCTCCAGATTCAGGATTTGAACTGTGGTGGGCCATGTGGGAGTCAAGCGCCTTAATCACCATGCCACCAGCTAGCCGTTCACTACTGTTTTTTGATTCATCACCTAGAGACACTGTTAACCCACAATGTGAACTGTGGAACTTGAGCTCACTTAGATCCCTTTCCTCTTTGTTTTCAGTGTTTGATCTATTGAGATGCCAGGAAAGTCATAACTAATTTTTGCATAGAAAAACAGAAAGATACATCATGACTTTCCTGACAACCTGATATATTTTTCTTTAGTTCTTTTGCTGGTTATCTTTGCTTTATCATATGCATTTTTATATTTAAGAAATATTTAAAATATATAGAAAATATCAGACACCTTTGTCCAGTACCCAGAATTAAAAAGCATTAACACTTTGCTGTCTTTGCTTCAGGTCTGTTTTTAAAAAGAAACATAAGAAATACTGTGTAAGAAATTTCTTCTAATCTGTAATTTACTCTTGCCTCCTATACAAGAGAACTACTGTTTGAAAGTGCGTTTTTTCCTTCTTTTTTTCTTTTGAGAGAGAGATTTTTCTATAGAGCACGTGAGATTTCCAGAGAGACAGAAAGCAAGAAATCATCCCCTAGGGGGAATGGTCATGCTACAATCCCTTCTCCTCCATTCTCCTCTCAGGATTTGAGGCGTGCATGCACACACCAGCATGAGGTTTTTTAAGATGCTGGATCTGGTTCTCAAACTGCAATTGTCTACATGGGAGTCCCATGATGGAACCATTATGCCATCTGACGGTCTCTCACATCTGTAGTTTCTTTCTTCTTTAAAAGTTTGACATATTCTGAAAGCACACTTTCTGATCTTTCATCTTGTACTTTGGTCTTAAATCTTTTCCTCACCCAAAGGTTTAACTTGCCTGTTTTTATGGTCAGTGGTCCCAGTTTACTAGTTGGACAATCCATTTTTTTACGTACGGACTGGAAATTCCCTTTGATATACTGGCTTCCCTTGTAAAGTGTCTATCTGACTTTTACCTTTGTTCTTTTGGTATATCCGTCTCTCAGTATCACTGCTTTATAATAGCCCTGACAAGAGTGAGTCCATTTACCTCCCTATTCTAAATTAACTCTCTTCTTCACTATGAGCTTACGTTTTGCTGAACAAATTTGGCACAAAAATGTGTTTGGGTTTTTATTGAAAATGCATAGAATTTATGGATTAATTTGGAGACTTGGTACCTTGGTGATACTGAATTTTACTGCCCCTGTACATAATATATCACTTGTGTTCTTGGGTCTTATTTTCTACAGTGAAGTTTTAGCATTTTCTGCACAAAGACTTTCCTTATCTGTTTTTTCTTACTTTTGATTTTGAAATATTTCTAGACTTACAGGCAGATGTATAAAATAATGCAGAACTGTCCCTTGTACCCTTCACTCTATTTACCCCAGTGGTAATGTCTCGAATAACCCCAAGACAGTATTAAACTCAGGATATTATGTTCCATATCTTTCAATAGATTCATCTCTGGGTACCAGAGAGTTTTCATTTCTGTCATAAGGTATATTTTTTCCTTCCTGTCCTTGTTCTCATGTCCTGGCTAGGACACCCTCTGTTTCAGTACTGAACAGGAGGAGGACAGTGGCCTTCATGTACCTGATGGCTTTTAAGCAGTAACCTGTGTTGACTTACAGGCATTCTTCACTCCTAGTTTGCCAAAGCAAATATTGATAGTTTTAAAAATCAATGTCCCGGGGCCAGGAGGTGGCATTGTGATTAAAGGTGCTGGATTCTCACATGGCTGACGGTGGCTCGGGTCCCAGACCTGGCAGCTTGCTTTCTTGCTTTCTCTTTTTCTTTCTCTCTCTGTCTGTCTCTGATCAAATTTTAAAAAATAATAACAACAGAAGGAATTTAAATAATTTTTTAAGAAACCTTTAAAAAATGAGTAAAACTAAAAATCAGAGTACAAATGCTCATCCTTATCATGAGATTACATCATGGTAAACCCATCATAAGTTGAAAATTCTGGAAGTCAGAGATGCATCTAATATGCCCAACCTGTGTAATGTCATAACTTAGCCTAACATACCTTACCTTACACATGCTCTTAACACCTGGGTTAGCCAATGGTGGGGCAGAATAATGCAACCAAATCCTGTCTTCTCATGTGTGTTGAATATCACATGTAATCTGTTGAATACTGATAGTGAAAAACAGAAGAACTGGTGGTATAGGTATTCAAGCTATGGTTTCTACTGAATGTGCATTGCTCTTAGACTGTAGCAAAGCCAAAAATTCCTCAGTCAAGCCATGTCAAGTTTGGGACTATCTTTATTACATTTTATAAAATACTTTTTCTGTGTTTGTTGAGATGATCATGACTTTTCTCCTTTAATCAATTGCGGTATTAAGTTTTACTGATACTTTTAAAAACATTTATGAGAAAAACTAGTCTACCATACCACCCTTCCGTGCCCCAGATTCCTCATGGTCTAGAAGGAATTGCTCTTTCTTTCTGGAAGTTATGTTACAAAAGCATTAGTCCCTTATTCATGGACCTGTTCAGTTTTCATATTTTGGACCCTCTCCACTCCCCAGCTTCCTGAGGTTTCCTCTCTCTCAGGCTAATCCTCCTGTGGCTCTTTCGCCTACTGACTCTCACTCGGGCAGGGTTGCAGTTTGGACTGGGGAGGGTTTTCTTTTTTTCCCTTTGATTCTCTGGGCCTTGCTTGTGTCGATGCCTTTCAGGTCGGCGAAGTTGTTGGCTCTTTTTTTTTTTTTTTTTAAAGTGTTTTGCCTGAGAGCGTATGGGCTTACCAGAGAGATACAAGGACAGAAACAGTGAGAAAGGAAGTGAGAAATCACCCCCCAAGGGGGATGGTCAAGCTGTAATCCCCCTCCTCCATTCTCTTCCCAGAATTTTGAGCATGCATACACACATGTCCAGCGTGATTTTTAAGCCACTGGGTCCGGGACTCTTAACTGTGGTCAGCATATGGGAATCCAGTGACGTAACCACTATGCCATCTGCAGGCCATTTTTTAAAAAGAATTTTTAGGATTAGGCCGTGTCTCTTTTGCACTGCAAGGTCCCAGGGGACGTTGAAGATGAGGGCAAAGCCGAGACAATGAGGTCAGGCTCCAGATCTCACCCAGTTAGACTTGCTGGCTGGGATGGTGTCAGCCAGCGTGCTCTCCCAACTACCTCATCCCCCTCACCTGTGGAGCCTGAGTTGTGTGCTAGGCATGACCTGCTGTGTGTGGCTCTGGGTGCTTAGGAGCTGCTCAGAATCTGTGCCTAGCCTATGTAACTGCACACTGCAGGGGAGACTACACATGCTAGGCTCAATCTTATGCAGGAAATAACATCTCTGTGTGGTCTTGTGCCCTGGAAATCTTCAGCTCTGATTCTGTCTCTGGTTGAATGAAAGTGACATGGTCCAAGGACAGCAAATGAATTTGAAGTATCTGTGAGCCTGTGTTCTCTAGGGGTTATGTGCTCTCCTGTATGCTCTGGCAATACAGATTGAAATTTCCGCAAGCGTGCGCTATAGCAAAACAACAACAACAAATTTTTAAAAAGAGAAAAACAAAGAAGAGGCCTTAGGACTAAGGATGCATTCTTGGCTTATGAATCTGTGACCAGAGGATGCCCTCCAGTGTGTCTGGACAAGAAGTTACAAAACAGAGTTGATTCTCAAGAGTAGCCAAAAATGATCAACCACAGGTGTTATGCTTTTCCAGGTATGATTTGAGGATGTGGTTGTGGATTTCTCATTGGAGGAGTGGCAGCTACTTAATCCTATTCAAAAGAACCCATACAGAGATGTGATGTTGGAGAACTAAGCAATCTAATTTTCTTGGGTTACCAAATTATCAAACCTGATGAGATTTTCAAGGAGGAACAAGAGGATTCATGGAAAATAGATAAAGGACAGAACATTTTAGAAGAAGTCTAGCTAAATGATAATTGCAAAATGTGGCAGCAAGATAATCAGGAGAAGCTTAAAATTATGGAGAGAGACCATGAATATGTTCTGGGGAAAATATTTAATTCAAGCATAAACTTTGTTAATTTAGAAATGAGACCCCATAAATGTGGCACAGGTGAAAAATGTTTGAAACATCTTTTTGATTTTTTTATTCCAAAAACTAACTGTGGGAAAAAGAAACTTGATGAGCTTAATAAGAAGTTGTTATTGTTCATCAAATCAGACAGAACCTATGGTGGGATAAAATACTGTGGTTGCAATAAATGTAGAAAGGGCAACAATAATGGCTAATTGCAAATCATGTAATACGCACAGGAGTCTATTTATGCATGGAGTGTGCCAAAAGTTTTAATAAGAAGTCACAACTTATTGTACATAAGAGAACTCATACTGGGAAATCTTTGTCACAAAAATCACTGCTCACTGTTCATCAAAGGACTCATTCAGGAGAAAAAGCATATGGGTGTAGTGAGAGTCAAAAAGCTTTTAGCAGAAAGTCACTGCTCATTTTACTTCAGAGAACTCATACTGGAGAGAAGCCCTATGGATGGAGGGAATGTGGAAAAGCTTTCAGCAGGAAATCACAGCTTAAAAGACATCAGATAACTCATACAATAGAGAAACCCTATGGTTGCAGTGACTGTGGGAAAGCTCTCTCCCAGAAATTAAAGCTCATTACACATCAGAGAACACATAGAGGAGAGAAACCTTATAAATGTAGTGACTGTGGAAAAGCTTTCTTTTGGAGGTCGCAGCTTATTACTCTTTAGGACTCCTACAGGAAAGAAACCTTATACATGTTGTGAGTGTAAAAAAGCCTTCAGCAGGAACTAACTCCTGATTAGATATCAGCAGATTTATAAGGAGAGAAACCCTATGAATGCAATGAATGTGGCGAAGGCTTCATTAGAAAACCACAGCTACTTAAATATCAGATAACTCATACAAGAGAGAGGAACTACCAATGTAGTGATTGTGAAGAAGCCTTCAAAAAGTCAGAGCTAATAAGACATCAAAAAATTCATCTAGGAGAGAAACCCTGCAGATGTATTGAGTGTGGAAAAACATTCTTTGGAAAGTCACAGCTCCTAACACACCAGAGAACACACACTGGGGGGAAACCTTATGACTGCAGTGAATGCAGGAAAACTTTCAATGGAAAGTCAAATCTTACTCATCATGAGAGAACAGATACTGGAGAGAAACCCTTTGAATATACTGAATGCAGAAAAGCTTTTGCCTGGAAGTCACAGCTCCTTAGGCATCAGAGAATTCACACATTCAGGGGAGAAATCCCATGAATGTAGTGAATGCGGAAAATAATTTGTTCAGAAAGTGCAACTCAGGGACGCAGGTGCATGTGTGCCCAAGATCCCGAGAGTAGAATGGAGGAGAAGGGATTGCAGTGTGGCCATCCCTCCTGGGGGGGTGATTTCTTGCTTTCTATCTCTCTGTCTCTCTCTCTTTCTGTCTGGCAAGTGCATGCGCCGTATAGCAATACCTCTTAAAAAAAGAAAAGTGCAACTCATTAAACATCAGGGAAATCATACAGGAGAGAAAACCTATAGATGCAGTGACTGTGCCAAAGCTTTCTTTGAGAAGGCACAGCTCATTGTACGTCAGAGAATTCATACAGGAGAGCGACCCTATAATGTAGTGAATGTGGGAAGTCTTTCACTAGAAAATCACACCTAATGAGGCATCAAAGAATCCATACAGAAGATAAATATTATGGATGCAGTGAATGTGGGACCACCTTCAATAGGAAGTCCCAGCTTTTGATGCACCAAAGAAATGTAATATAGAAACCATATGGGGGACCAGCAGTTAGTGTAATGGCTATGTCGCTGGACTCCCACGTAGTCGACCATGGTTCAGGTCCTGGACCTGGTGGCTTAAAACTCATGTCGGGCACGTGTGCGTGAATGCCCAAGATCATGAGAGGAGAATGGAGGAGAAGGGATTGTGGCATGACCATCCCCCCTGGGGGGTGATTTCTCACTTTCTGTCTCTATGTCTGTCTCTGTCTCTGTCTGGTGGGCGCACGCACCCTATGGCGAAAACCTCTCCAAAAAAAAAAAAAACAAAAACAAAAAACATATAGGTTTGGTGAATGTGGAAAGTCCATGGCTGATTCCAGACCTTGTAACACTTCTGAGGGCATACAAAGGAGAGGAGATCTGCTGAAGCAGTGACAACTGAACAGTCGTAACTGGGGAATCAGGAGTCACTTAACAATTCAGAAAGGAGAGAAGTTTTTTTTTGTTTTGTTTTTTTTTTTTTTTTTTTTTCTTCTTTTTTTGGAGAGGTTTTTGCTATAGGGCGCGTGCTCGCCAGACAGACAGAGAGAGACAGAGAGATAGAAAGCAGGAAATCACCCCCCAGGGGGGATGGCCACGCCACAATCCCTTCTCCTCCATTCTCCTCTCGGGATCTTGGGCACGCACGCACACGCGCCTGGCGTGAGTTTAAGCCACCGGGTCTGGGACTCGAACCGCGGTAGACTACGTGGGAGTCCAGCAACATAGCCATTACGCTAACTGCTGGTCCCAGGAGAGAAGTTTTTAACAGTGGACAAAGTAGAAAGGCTTTATTCTGAGACAGCTCATTACACATTAGATGACTCATCATGGTAAAATACTATTTTGATAGTACAGAAGCTTTTAGTTAAAAGACACAGCTAATTAAATATCAACATTAAGGAGACTTAAATAGTTTAAAAATACATTGTTAACATGTGAGTGGAAGAGTTCTTTCAGAAAGGACTACTCACTGTGAACCAAAAAATGCTTACAGGAAGAAAATGCAAAATATGATATATGGGAGTCCAGAGCCCTAACCCTAACCTGCTGGTTCCTACTTGAGCATTCTTGTTTTTCATCTTGTTGAGTCCTCCGTAATCAGGGAAGACTTATGAAACCTAAGGAACCCTGAGAAGGAGAAAGCTGACACACTGGATTCAGAATCAGAAGTCCAGAGGTAAGCATCACTTTTGAAAAAGAAGCCTTAGGGGCCAGAAGTTGGTGTGCTGGTTGAGGGTGCTGGACTCCCACATGGCTGACCATGGTTCAAGTCCCAGACCTGGCGGCTTGCTTTCTTACTTTCCCTCCCTCCCTCCCTTCCTCTCTCTCTCTCTCTCTCTCTCTCTCTCTCTCTCTCTCTCTCTTTCTGTCTGGTCAAAATAGAATCAATTAAGTTAAATAAAATAAGAAAAGGAAGCTTTAAAACCACAGGGCAGAATGGAGAAAATGTTCAGAGAGCCCCTCTCATGGGCCAGGTTCATTAATACTGGGTCCTCCCCGTACTTTATTGATGAGGAGCCTGAGTATCACAAAGGCCAGGTGATGTCCTGAGTGACTGAGGCCGTCAGCTGCAATGTGATGCATCCAGCTGACTCTGTGTACCGGGTTCTTCTCCCTGAGGCCTGTTCCCTTTTGTGTCAGTTAACTGTTTTGTTTTTTTTTTTGTGTGTGTGTGTGGTTTTTTTTGAGAGGTTTTTTTTTGCTATAGGGCGTGTGCGCTCGCCAGACAGACAGAGAGAGACATAGAGACAGAAAGCAAGAAATCATCCCCCAGAGGGGATGGTCACACCACAATCCCTTCTCCATTCTCCTCTCGAGATCTTGGGCACGCACGCACATGCACCCGGCGTGAGTTCTAAGCCACCAGGTCCGGGACGCAAACCGCGGTCGACTACGTGGGAGTCCAGTGACAATAGCCATTACGCTAACTGCTGATTCCCTCAGTTAACTGTTTTTGAGAGTGGACTTCATGTTGTCCTTCCTTTCCTTCCCGGGCTTTCTAGGATCTTGTGTTACTTTCATTATGGATTTCCAATTCTATTAAACACATTGAGGAGAGTGGTTTCCTTGGTCTTTTCTGCCTGTGGTGCATTCCTCGGCATTGCCTAGGATGCAGACTAGGTGGTAGGTAACTGCAGAGGAAGTTCCAGCACAGTTCCCGCTGTGCCGTGTGCATGGTCCTGACAGCTTCTGTTCTGTTCCATCTTACTGTTTCCTTTCATTAGGGCAGGATGGCTACGATTAGCTTAGCTGACTCCTGGTCCTAGTTTGACACCACGTTTCTGAGCACGGTGTGTAGCTGGAAGATGCGTGAGTGGAGTTCACTAGCTGTCTCCCCGCGCATTCTGCTGCCCCTGCTTGGCTCCCACGTGTCTCCTGTGTAGCTGGCCACCAGCTTTCTTCGGTGAGGGAACGTCTAAAAAACTTTCCAGCATTGATTTTAGAAATTAAAGGGAACCAGCAGTTAGTGTAATGGTTATGTCGCTGGACTCCCACGTAGTCGACCGCAGTTCACGTCCCGGACCCGGTGGCTTAGAACTCAGGCCAGGCGCGTGTGCATGCATGCCCAAGATCCCGAGAGGAGAATGGAGGAGAAAGGATTGCGTTGTGACCATCCCCCCTGGGGGGTGATTTCTCGCTTTCTGTCTCTTTCTCTCTGGTGAGCGCACGCGCCCTATAGCGAAAAACCTCTCCAAAAAAAAAAAAAAAAAAAGAAATTGAAAATATAGCTTCCAATACAAACGTTTATTTAAACACTTAAATACAAGATCCATAACTCTGCTGCTGTCTTTTTCCTATGATGTTGATCATTTTATATTTCTTCTGTTTGTCTTATTCCAGGTTTTTCCCCCTAAGATACTGTATTTAGATACTTCTTTCTTTTTTCTTTTTTTTCCCCTAGGTTTTTGCTGTAGGGTGCATGCACTTGTCAGAAAGAGACAATGAGAGGGAAAGTGAGAAATCATCCTGGCTGGGATAGCCATGCCGCAACCCCTTCTCCATTCTCCTCTGAGAGTTTGGTCACATGTACACATGTGCTTGGCATGATTTTCAAGCCACCAGGTCTGGGATTCAAACCGCAATTGGCCATGTAGGATACTAGTGCCTTAACCTCATGCTACCTGCTGGCTCCATAGTTACTTCTTTCTGAAGTTCTAAAACCAAAGCAAAAATTTGCCATTCATTTGTCTTAGAATTCTAGCTCTTTTGGGACCAACAGGTGGCATAATGGTTACATCATTGGACTCCCACGTACTCATGGCTCGAGTTCTGGACCTGGCAGCTTAAAACTCATGCAAGGAACGAGTGTGTACATGCCCAAAATCCCGAGAGAAGAAAGGAAGGGAAAGGATTGCGGCATGGCCATCCCCTTTGGGGGGGGAAGATTTTTCGCTTTCTGTCTCCATCTCTCAGGTGAGCACACACTCTCTAGAGCAAAAATCTCTCTTAAAAAAAGATTCTAGCTCTTTTGTCCTTTATATTTAAGTAGTACAGGATAGTTTATTAAGGATAAAAATTAAAAAATGATAACATTGATGGAAAGGTATCTGATTTTTAATCTACTTGTCTCTAATTTTACTTCTTAAAAGCAATACAAAAGCAGACAAATACACCATCCCTTCTGTGTTGTGCCTGCCACCAGGGTAGTGTGACAATGCATGACGTGTTTCTGTGCTGAGCTGTGCGGTTTGTCTCTTTCCCTAGCCCTCCAAGTCACAACATTGTGGTGAACGGAAAAAAGTGCATCAGCTTTGCCTCCTTTAATTTCCTTGGATTGTTGGATAACCCCAGGGTTAAGGTGAGTAGCATGTAAGGCTACAGTGAACAGAAGATGTTAATGGGTTATAAGCCTGGGCGTGAGGGGGCCAGCAGTTAGTGTAATGGTTATGTTGCTGGACTCCCATGTAGTTGACCATGGTTTGAGCCCCGGACCCGGTGGCTTAAACTCACACCGGGTGCGTGTGCGTGCATGCCCAAGATCCCAAGAGGAGAATGGAGGAGAAGGGATTGTGGTGTGGCCATCCCCCCTAGAGGGTGATTTCTCGCTTTCTGACTCTCTGTCTCCATCTGTCTGGTGAGTGCACGCACTCTATAGCAAAAATAAAACAAACCTGTCCAAAAATAAAACAAACCTGGGCGTGAGGTGCAAACAAAGGCAGGCTCTGAGAAAGAGAAATTGTGCAAGTCTCCAGGCCTTTTTCTCCAGCAGAGATGTAACCTGGACTTAGACTGGTTGAGACAAGGATGTCCAGTGTGGCTTAGTGTTGGGTGACAGCCAGAAAGAAAGCCTGGCCAGGAAGTAGTACACGTGCCAGGTGTTTGCTCCATCCCCTCTTGGGCTATGGCAAGCCAGCATTTCTCAGGAAAACCATGGGCCCACAAATGCGGAAAGTGTAAAGCTTCGAGTTAGCCAGGGTTGGGGATCCAGCTGATATGACTGGTCCACGTTTAAATCACATATAAATTTCCTACCCTGTTCAAATTGTCATAATTCTAAGAAAAAAAGAAAAGTGGAAGACGGAGAATGAAGCTCTGTGGATTAAAGAGCAGGAAATGCTGATTTTGTACGTTAAAGTGTATTTTGTTTTACATCTACAAAGGCAGTAGCCTTAGCATCTCTGAAGAAGTATGGCATGGGGACTTGCAGATCCAGAGGATTTTATGGCACGTTTGGTAAGTTTTTGTTGCATTATTTTTCACACTACTGTTCTTAATAGATACGATTCTACTTTTACTCCAATACTCCTTGGGAGACGTACCTCTATTTAGTTTTGGTGTCATGCTGGTCTGCACCATTTCTTGCCTAACCTCTGAGAGCATTTTGCCATTGGGAAGCATGGGCTGAAGGTGCACTGTGCAGTCCAGGCCACAGTGCCCATCTTGGGGGGCAGTGGCATTGCACAACACTTTTGGGGAGAGCAGAATTCCAGGCCACGCCTACCTCCAAGGGACTGGGAAACAGTCCTAGTGGGACAGCCGCGTCCTGGGAAGAAGGGAGAGCAAATCCGGAATGGGAGGAAGAGATAAATTAGGTTTTTTGTGGAGTGTAGATGAAGGATCATTGACTTCTTTCTGTGTGAATAACCCAAGAACAGGCTGACTAGAAATACTCAGGTGAGTGTCTGATTTTAAGTACTAGTAATTTCTTCATTCAGAGTCTTTTTTTTTTTTTTTGAGAGAGATTTTTGCTATAGGACGCGTGCGCTCACCAGACAGAGAGACATAGAGACAGAAAGTGAGAAATCACCCCCCAGGGGGGATGGTCACGCCACAATCCCTTCTCTTCCATTCTCCACTCGGGATCTTGGGCATGCACGCACACGCGCCCGGCATGAGTTTTAAGCCACCTGGTCCAGGACGCAAACCACGGTTGACTACGTGGGAATCCAGCGACATAGCCATTATGCTAACTGCTGGTTCCCTTCATTCAGAGTCTTTGAACAGTCTTGGCATTTGTGGTTGTTTTTATTAACTTTATTCTTTGCTTCTGCAAGTGTCAGTAAATAATTATTCAAATGAATATGTTGCTGGAAATAATGTTCTCACAGTATGTCAGTGTGGGGAAAGTAGAACAAGGTGAACCTCCTGTCTCCTATCGTCATTTCCATTTCTGGACCTTGTGGGGGGGAGGGCTAAGGTTACTTTAGTCATGAAAGCATTTCTGTGTGCTGACGAGGGTGAAACAGAGCAGCACTCAGAATCGAGCCTTGGAACCCACAGTCCCCTGCTGCATCGCTCAGCTCGCCTGGTCTTGGGCACGTCTGTGTTTCTAGACTGACCTGGGAGTCCTAGCTGCAGTCTGTGGATGGCTTCCAGTGCTGTGGTTCAGATAGTTTCCAACTGCACCACCAGGCAGCTCCTTTCCCATATATGTGTGTTTAGTTTAAGTTAAGAAGGGAGCACCTTTCTGTATTCCTTAGCTGATTTGGTAGTTATGTTACTTCTATTGGAAACAGATAAGAAGAGTTAATGTCTGGAAAAGATCTCAGAAATGTTGTATTCCCTTATCCCAGTTATTCAGAAGATGAAGAGAAAGCCAGGAGAGGCTAGGTGACTTCTTCACAGTCACACAGCTCTCCAGTTTCTGAAAATGAGAACCCACCCACCCTGACGTGTGGTCTTGGTGTTAGGATCAGAAACAGGAGCTCAGCTCGATCTCTCACTCTCCTCTAGTCACCTGTAGCTGAGCGGTATTGGCTTGGTCTTGGTTAGGAGGGAATTATGTTCTTGCCAAGCACTGGAAAACTATGAAGGCATTTTTTAGGAGGCTGTTGGTTGTAATCTGATCAAGGCTTTTCATTCTGTGACTGTTTGCTGGGATCAAGAGGTGGCTTTGATAAGAGCCTGTTTTTTGTTTTTGTTTTCATTAATTTTTGCTATAGGGCCTATGTCCTCTTCAGAGGGAGACAAAGGGAAAGTAAAGAAGCAGAAACTTTTCTTTCTAATTGATTTTACTTCCATGTTTGGCCCAGGTCCCTCCCTGGAAGTTAATGTGGTTGGACAGATGAGAGATTTATTGCTAAACCAAATTATGAAATAATGTTTCAAATATTTAAGACCAGTCTCCCCAAAGTGGTGACACAGCCTGTTAAAATAGCTCTGTCATCTTTCCATTTGGGTCACCTGTATAATTGCAGCTGAGTGCTTTCACACCAAGGTCTTCTTGATTAATGGCTTTTAAATTATTTCCTCGATTGGGTGATTGAGTACATGAGCTAGACCTCAAAGCATCAGTTATGACTTCTAACCTCTGGCCCTGTCCTCCTCGCTGCCATTTCATACCCCCACCACCAGCAAAAAAAAAAAGACAAGTCACTATCATTAGTTTCTTGTTAACTCTTTCAGACTTTTTTCATCACATCCAAACCTCTTCTTACACATGTTTCCTTCCCACTTTACAATAGCTGTAACATTCTGTACACTGGTTCTGAACCTTGCTATTGAAAAGAGAGAGAGAGAGAGAGAGAGAGAGAGAGAGAGGCAGACAGAAAGTGAGTAAACACCTCCTATGAGGAATGGTCACACCTCAGTCCCTTCTCTATTTCTCCCTCCTTTGGGAATGTTGGGCGCACAAGCATATGCCGTGGGTCCAGGACTAAAAAACCTCACAGTTGGCCATGTGGGATCCAGCTGCCTCAGCCACCAGAAGCTGGCCCAGGGAGCATGTTTTAAATTTAAATTGGATTGGGCCTGTCAGATGTCTAAATAGGCCACTGGAGGCGGTACAGGGAACACACGTGTGTGTCAGTCCTCTATAAACTACTGTTTCTTGCAGCTTGGCTGTGTGGTGGTTAGAGTTGGCAGCTGTGAGTGAGCTTGGGCAGTGCTTGCATTGGATGCAGAGCCTTAACCAAGTGGTAGGAGAAGGAGTATGGTGCTTGGGCAGTCAAGGTACAAAAGAGTATTCCTGAAGGATTCCCAGAAAGCTCAGGGAAGAGGACAGGGTGGCTCAGAGACATTTCATTCTGTCCTTTCTGATTTTTGGACTGTGTGTATTTATCATCCATTCAGAAAATGAAGATTAAAATATAGGGACCAGCATTTGGCTTGGAAGGTACTGGGCTCCCATGTGGCCTACTGTGGTATAAGTCCCAGACAAGTCAGCTTGAAACTCACACCAGTTGCATGTATGTGTGATGCCAAAATCCCAAGAGGAGAATGGAGAAGAAGGGATTGTGCCATGGCCAGTCCCCTGTGAAGTTATTCCTCACTTTCCCACTCTCTGCCTCTGTCTCTCTGGCGAGTGCATGTGCCCTATGGGAAAAAGAATTTTGCAAGAAAAATAATTTTAAAGTTTTTTTTTATTGTTTTCAAATTAGGGACCAGTAGGTGGCATGGTGTTAAAGGATGCTAGATTCCCACAAGGCCAACCATGGTTCGAGTCTCAGACTTGGTGGCTTGCTTTCTCACTTTCCACTGATCTTTCCCTGCCTCTGTCCCTCTCTGGTCATATTTTAAAAATAATTGAATAAATAAATGGATAAATAAAGCTAAATTAAATAAAGCTAAATTCTTTTAAAAAATAAATCCTTCCTCCCCCATAAATGCATCCTTACCTCCAGGGGAAAAATGTGTTTTAAGAGTTAGGCCTGGATTTTCAAATTCCAGCTCTAAGTGGTCTTCAGCAAGCAGTTAGACTCTAGTAGTGTGTTTTTTATTTACATAGTGGGGATATAAACTGCCTCATATGGTAATTGTAAAGGTTCAATGGAATTATTAATGTGGTTACTGCCAAGGTACTCAGCGAAGGTTCAAGCAGTGGTGGTAGTGCAGTCATACAAAGCAGGATCACCTGGAATCTCTGGGCCTCTGTCAGGCCACATAAATTAGATCTTCCTCTGAGTTTTCAGCCCTTACTGAGTTCTAAATTAAAAAGAAAAAAAAAAAGAGAGAGACACCACATCTTTGCCTTGTCTTAAAGTAATAATGAAGTATTAAGGGCTGGATGGGAGTGCACTGGTAAAATGCCATGCTCTACATGCAAGGTTGGCTCTCGTGGGAAGGTCCTGAGTTTGCATCCAGAACCTCCCTGAACAGACTAGGTATGCAGAAGTGCCCAAGATCCGGGAGTGGCTGAGGCTAGGCATGGACCATCACATCAGGGGGAAGAAGTGTTACCATGGAATCGTTATTGTAGCCATTGCTATTGTATACTAGTTTCATCTTCACCCACCATTCCTGGGTGGTCTGCAGCCACAGTTAGAAAATTCAGATCCTTGATTTGGTCCTGTCATAGGCTTCTTCTGAGATTACTAAAAATCCACAAATAGGGACCCTGCTTAGCCCTGCAAAATCAGAGTCTTAGGGGTAGGGCATTGTACACATTTATATTTCTCCCTCTATGGCCCCTTTGAGCACCCTCCTCCTATTTGGCTCCCCTGCCCTCTAACTTCTCTGGACCCCCAAACCTTCTTGCCAGGGGGGAAGGGAAACACAGCAGGAGGGTCCACCAAGGTTCCTAGGGGGGCAGGGCTCCCTTCTACATCTCTGCCCCTCTTGTGTCCTGAGTGTTGTCCCTACAAAATCACATGCACCTGTCGCCTGCAGCAGAAGAAACAAGGACTCTATCACCAGCAGCTGGCTCACCTGGCAGCTCCATCCCAGGAAGAGCCAGAGAGGGAGCCCGTTGCCTCTGGGACCAGGGGCAGTTGTGTGTCTAGGGAGAGCCATGAGGCCCTAGAGCAGGCTGTGGAGCAGCTGCAGGTGAGTGAGTCTCTACTGACATGGTGCACAAAGGGTGGGCATGGGGCGAGTTGCTGCTGAGACCTGATGCTGTTTCTGTGGCTCCAGAGCCACTTCCTGCAGTATATGAAGGAGAAGGGAGACCTTCAGGAGTGTGTGAAATACTTAGAATGCTGCTTCAGCCAGTACTGTGGAAAAACCAACACCATCAGTGAGCTGGGATGCCAGGGCCCATGGCCAGAGAGCTGCACAGTGGTGGGTAGGGAAAGCACCTGCGTCCTAACCTGACACATGCCTGCTGGCCCTTCTGCTCTCGGTCCCTACAGGAGAGTACAATGCCCTCCAGGACAACCAGGATGCAATCCTGAAGGCGTGTAGCCAAGAGAATGCAGATTATATCAGCTGGCTGGTGCACAACCAAGGAGAGATGGAGGTAGGGCCATGAACTTCTCTGTGGGTGAGCCGAGCAGGGCATACTCAGGAGAGGGGGCTGGATGCTGAGCACCTTCTGTGTGGGTGAGGCCTGACCCAGTGTAGGGGTGAGGCGTTCAGCACCTCTGCAGGCAGTTCCAGGGCCAGGGTAGAAGTGGGGCATTGAGCATCATCTCTGGGGGCAGTGTTGAGGTAGAGGAAGTGTGCTGAGGACCTTTTGTTCCAGATGAAGCTGCAGGAGCTGCAGAATAGGGTGCTTCAGCTTGTGAGAAAGTACACCGAGTGTCAGGGCAAGTCCCTGGCCTCTGCCCAGAACCCTTTCCAGGCCCCCACACCAGCTCCACCTGCCTTGCAGGACTTTGGAGCTGCAGACCGGCTGAGTGGTGAGTAGCACCCTGGGACAGGGTGGGCTGGGAAGGCAGCAGGAGTGTGACAGCTCGTAGCACTGAGCCTGTCCCTCTGTCTACACAGACCATCCCGAGATCAGCCTCGCTGACCCTGTACAGCCTGCACAAGGCCAAGCCATGATGAGATCTCCTGCTGGGAGCCCCACTGTGCAGAAGGTGGAGCAGCTGTTGCCTGAGATGAAGAAGCCCCAGGAGTGTGCTGGTTTGGGCAGCAACCCCTGCATGCCCTTCTACCAGGCTGAGACGGACAAGCTGAATATCCTGGTCATCTGAGCCTCACCACCAGGCGAAGCCTCTCACCACCAGGCCAAGCCTCACACCACCAGGCCAAGCCTCTCACCACCAGGCCAAGCCTCACACCACCAGGCCAAGCCTCACACCACCAGACCAAGCCTCTCACCACCAGGCCAAGCCTCACACCACCAGGCCAAGCCTCACACCACCAGGCCAAGCCTCACACCACCATGCCAAGCCTCACACCACCAGGCAAGGCCTCACACCGCAAGGCCAAGTCTCTCACCACCAGGCCAAGCCTCACACCACTAGGCGAAGCCTCACACTACCAGGCAAAGCCCTCCCTGCTGCCACTCTGCCACCTTGTCTCTGCTACCCTCTCCCTGCCACTCTGTCCCAGTCACCATTATCCCATGAGCAACAACCTGCCAACCCTGTATGATGGGGAGACCAGACCCTTTGCCATTTTGGCCATGACTAACTTAATTTATGATTTTCACTGAAGAGCCAGAGGCTCAAAAATTAGAGAAGGCTGATGTTAGGCCAAGTTAGCTTAATCACAGCCATGTTAGGGAATGCTGGGCCGAGTTAGCTTAATTGCTACCCTGTTAAGTCTTCAAGGACAGAGCCCACTTTGTTAGGACCTCAAGAACGGCAACCAGGAGTCTGGGAACTCTCAGGTAGGTGGAAAATGGGAGGGCCCAGCACCTCCAAGGCAAGGTCATCCAGACCCTTAGCTGAGAGCCCTTATCTAGACCTGAGCAGGTGGTGACAGCTGGACCCTCGCTTCTCATACCCTCTCCTTTGTGTGTGTTACATTCTATGGAAAATCCTGAACTATAAAAGATCCCTTTATTTTAGGTACGGGGTCCTTGTTAAGGCCCGCTGTGACAGGCAGAAACTCGGACCCCAGCTAGCTGGAAAAAGAATAAAAGCCTCTTTTGCAGTTGCATTGTTGTTGTCTTTTCTGCATCTCCATCAGTTAGACTGATCTCTGGACCCTTACAGCTGCCTCTCTGGAGGACCAGTGTCCACCTCAACACCCAGCAGCCTTTCATTTAGGGGGAACTCCCGCCCCCTATTGGACGCTCTTTGGGGCTAAACAGCTGGGCAGCATTTTCACCAGGCTGTAGGTCAGGAGGGGCACTCTGTAGCCTGAGGATGCCTGGTCAGGGCAGGTGGTCTCATTCAGGGGCATCCACCCCTTATTTGAGGCACTTTGGGCTCAGTGGGATCTTCATGGGCTGCAGGGAAAGAGGTGTCCCCTGTAGCCCAGATGATGCCATGGGCAGCTGGGCAGCGTCTCATAGACCCTGTGACAGTCTGGCTAGTCAGCTGTGGGCAGAGGCTGGGGCAGGCAGGCCACTCGGGACTCCTGCCTTCCTGAGAGGCATGGTGGGGCAGGACAGCAGGCAGCATTATTTCAGGCCTTTCAGTAGGGGTTAACTGTAGGCCAGGCAAGAGCACAGGCTGCTGGGGTGTAGGAAATGGAGCCACTCCTCCCCCCACAGTACATATTTGTAACATTTGTCTATTCCTGGGGTAAGGCTGTCCCTGCATCATAGCAGAGTTGAGGCTAGCACATGAGAGCACCTGATAATTATCTAGCTGGAATCTTATTTACTGGTAGCACTAGAGATAGAAAGGAGGCAGGGATGGGGTCATGATCTTGGTGATGCAACTCCTGTGTATTTTCTTATTTCTGAGTAAATGAATTTAACCATACTGCTTGTCCTTTTTCCATGCTGAGTCCTGTGGTTCCAGCCACAGAACAGGGAGCAGGTGCTGCCAGCAGAGAGCAAACTTCTAGACTGCAAGGAGCCCGAGTCTGAGCTTGCCCAATAGTGCTCTTAGAGACCTTCCAGGCCTGTCACCTGCATGTCACCTCATGCAGTCCCTACAGGGCCATGGGAGGCAGTTGTGCTCAAAGAGCCAGCACACTAAGAGGCCAGTATTAATGGTGGAGAGGGGAGATAGAGTGTCAGCACCCAAGAGTGCCAGCTTCCAGTCCATCACCCAGACACCTTGCCTGTCTGTGCCCAGTGACCTATTACTCTTCCATCCGTTTGGAGTGCTAGCTACAGGCTGAGTCTGTGGCTCTGCTCCCTAGTAGCTAGAGCGGGTTCACAGGATGAGGACAGGCTAACCTCTAGGAGCTTAGTGACTGCAGAAAGGGTGTGTCCTTCCCACCACTCCTTCCAGTACCAGCAATGTCCGGGGCACTTCCTCCAAGGCCCCCGTGTCTGAATCTTCACCTCCCCCCGAACTTTACAGACAACATGAGTGAGCAGAGGACACACTGTTCCCTGTCATTCACAAATAGGTTTTAATCTCAGCCAAGAGAGTAACAACAGGACTGGGAACAGTGGGAGAACCACACAGCTGCCAGCACAGCACCCCATGCTTCAGGGGGCCAGGGACTGCCTGATGGCAGAGGGAGCTGGCTGTCCACAGGCCAGGACAACCGGGAGGCTCCCTGGAGGTGGAACACTTTGGAGGGGGGATGTTAAAGTGACAGTGTTTCCTTATCATTGGAGGCTCCACAAGGACAGCATGGTGACTTGATCACCCACACTGGAGGTGAAGCTTGATTGGCCATATATGTGTGGGTTTATATATATGGGTATTTACAGATATTTATTTTATTTTGGAGAGGTTTTTGCTATGGGCGTGTGCACTTGCGAGAAAGAGACAGTGAGAAATGACCCACCACGTGGATGGCCATGCTACAATCCCTTCTCCATTCTCCTCTTGGGATCTTGGGCACACACACACATGTGCCTGACTGGAGTTTAAACCACTGGGTCCAGGACTCGAACTGTGGTCAACTATATGGGAGTCCAGCGACATCGCCATTATGCCAACTACTGGTCCTAGTTTACACATATTTAAACAACACGGGGGTGGATCTCACTGGATGGGCTTTGTGGCACAGCCACGGCAGGGTACAATCAGAAAGGCTGCCATGCTCAGGTTAGCAGGCATATTGTCCTCTCAGCTGCCCACAGTAGGGATGCCCTAGAAGGGCAGGCTCAGATGTGTGAGCCCACAGGCCACTCTGGGGCTTCCCCTGGGCCCAGGATATTCTCTGCAGTTGCACACTAGCAGCTGGGACAATATCAAGGCGCTAGGTGTGGACTACGTCCCTGCCTCACCTGTCTGATGTGTCATGGGCTGATGTTGGGAACAGGAAATCATGACACCTTCAGGGCCTCTGCCCCACCCTGATCACTATTCAACTGCCAGCACAAGAGAGCAAGTGGGACTTGACCACTGCCCCTGCTGTGGTGGATTATTTCTCAGGGCTTCCCTCCACGGTGTGTGGCAGTAAAACTCAGACTGGGAATGGGTGTGGTGCCCTGGATGAAAGCCAAACTTCATAGTCCAACCCACACCCATTCTCAGCTCCTTTACCCTACACCAGAGCTCTCTGCCCTCTGACATCTCCAGAGAAAACCCATGTCTCCCCCCTTGGCCGCAGAGCCAGTCCCCAGAGTCTGCAGGCTCAGCACTGAGTCCCAAGGCTCTCTCAGAAGGGAGGAGAGAGAGTCTGCTGGCACAAGGACAGAAAGGGAAAGAGGAAGTCTGGAGTTGCAGGAGGAGAGGGAGGGGGTCTGGCTCTGAGGTCCCAGGTGTGCCCCCAGTATGGAGCTGGTGCAGCAGGGGGCAGACACACCATTCCTGCAGCAGATAGAGAGGCATGTACCTACCGTGGCTGATGCTCCTCCGGGATCACTGACAGTGATTCTAAAAGACAGCACAAAATCAACATGGCAGTTCACACACACAGGTGGGCATGCCTGAGCTGGGACACACATATACACATGGGTGTATACACACATGCTCAGAGCCCCTATGGCCCACATGCATATGCTAACACACATGTAATAAAGCACACACCCACTCCATCCCGTCTCCAAGTGCTCAGCACCCTCACTGGCTGGCGTGACTATCTCGTATCTGGGGTATACAGCCATTTAGTACACACGTGTGCTGATTCACAACACAGAAGCTCAACACAGAAAGGGGCATTTGCACCAACTCCTGCACACTCATGCCTGGTGTGCTTAGAGGGCCACTTGCAGTGCTCCACAAGGGACAGGGCTTGGTTTTTAGGGTCCTGCTGTTATTTCACCTTCCAATGGCCTTTCATGGCTTCCTATGACCCACAGCACAGGGTCCCAACAAGCCCATTGTGTCTTTGTGTGTTCTTCAACCTGCCGGCCCTACCTGCAGCCCCCTTCCTCATCCTGTCGGTGTCTCTGCTCTGGCCGGTGGCTCCTCTCAGTGCATCCCACACTGAATCTCTGCCCACACTTCTGCTCCCTACCCAAGTGCCCTCCTAATTCCTCACACATGAGCCTTCTCTTAATCAGGACTTAAGTTAGGCATCTGGATGAAGCTCTCTCAATACTCTCTGTCTCGGGATAAGGCTATGAGTTGCCCAATGTTTGACAAATGTGTTAGCAAGACGAGTTAGAGCAGGTGCCACATCTACGGTCCTCACGTGTCGCACCTCAGCACAGATCTGGGCATGTCTGAACTTATGTTGGCAGTTAGCAAAGTGCTTCTGTAGCCACAGCTACAGTTACTGCAGCACCCGCAAGGCCTCAGTCTCCTCACCAGTGCTGAGAGATTGGCAGAATATTAGTTATCAGCTGGTAGAGGGAAAACTGAGGCTCTGGAGAGGAAAGTGAAGTGCCTGAAGACCTAGCGCCCTTGCACTCCCAGTCCAGAGTTCTTGCCCCAAATCCTGCTGCCTCCCTTTACTCTGTCGACGTCAATCATCACATCACCACAGACCAAGGCCCCTCCCTGCTTCACTTTGCTTCATAGAGGCCAGACTTACAGTCCTACCCCCAGCCCTGTGGAAGCCCACACATGTTACTGGTTTGATGTGTTTTCCTCAGAGGATGTGGCCACTAGAACCAGGACATCAGAGTGAATCTCCTTGAAAGAGAGTCATACAACAAGAAGGCAAAATCAAGGGATAAAGTAGGATCCTGGTCCTGGAAATCTGTAGATAAGGGGCAGTCACTGCTGCCCCTGCCCCCATCCCACCATGCTGGTCCAGGCTAGGTGGGCCAGAGGAGGAGGAAGGCAAAGCCACCAGACTGTCCCATGGCTCCCCACTGCTCCCTGTGCCACCCCATGCCTGGGTACCACTCTTGCACTCTCATGCTCATGTGCACACCCACATGCACATCACTCACCTCATTGGTCACACAGTCAGTTTTTGCCTGTTTCTGTGACCAGAGCCAGGGCACCCTCCTGGACCAGTAGAAAGGGTCAGGAAGGGAAGTCGGGCATCAGGAAAGCCCTGAGTGTAAGTGAAGGAAATCCACACATCCAGAGAGGGTGTGAGGGTCACACCTGCAGACCTGACTCAGGCATCCAGAGGCAGGGAGAGGAGTTAAGAATCGAATGGATCATTGAGGAGGAAGAGAGAGGAAAAGGAGGATTATTTAGGTTGCTGCCAAGAGTGGAAAATGAGGGAAGCACCATGCAAGTGCTGGAAAGAGGGGGACAAATGGGTGACCCCAATCCCTCTCCACAAAAACAACCATGTTCAGGACTCAGAGCTCCCTGGGGGCAGGCTCCCTCAGCCCTCCACCACAGCGCCCTGAGCTCAGGACCCTCAGCTCACATGACAGAGATGCAGAGGGCTGGCTCTGGTGGCCAGGACAGGTACTTTATTATCTGGACCAACATTCTTCCAGGCCATGCCGGCCCGGCAGCCTCTCAATGCATTTGGTTCCCTACTCACCTGGGGACGCCAGGAGAAGCACGGTTGGGGCACAAAGGCACTGGGGGAGGGAGGACCGAAGGGGTCATGGGGAGTCTCTGGCTTGGAGGTCATGGGGGTCTCAGGGCAGACGTAGCAGACGGAGGCAGGGCCCCGAGACCCAGGCAGGGTGGAGGGCACAGCGAGGGCTCAGCGCTGCTGCGTGGGGGGATGTGACTGACCTGAAGGTGACAGGGAGCAGGGGACAATGAGACAGATGAGATGAGGAGCTCTGCCCCAGCCTGAGGACCCACCCCAGCCTTGGGCCAGTCAGGCCCATGCTCAGAAGCCCTGCCATTAGGATTAGGGGTTAAGGATAGGCTTAGGGTTTAGGGATAAGGTTAAGAATAGGATTAGGTGTTAGAATTAGGGGTATTAACTGAATGTTAGGTTTAGGGATTAGGTTTAGGGTTAGGGTTATGTGTTAGAATTAGTGTTAGAATTAAGGGTTAGAGTTAGGGTTTAGGGTTAGGGGTAGGGTTGTGCTTAGGATTAGGTTTAGTGATTAGGGTTAAGATTTTTGTGTTAGGGTTAGGGCTTATTTGGGTCTGTGAACTCCTAAGGGCAGTGTCCATGTCTTTTCTTAACACCGTGATCAGCTCAGTAAACATTTTATAAATTGAACGAATCAACTACATTTCATTGAATAATGTAATTTCAGAAAAGGAACCTAAAATTTCACAAGTTTTAGTGGAGAAAATCCACTAAACCATCCATTAATAGCATCTTTTTGCAAATCAGAGTGATTTCACAGAAAACATTAGCTTTTATTAAAAGCCAAGTTTACATATAATGTACTAGTAGCTGGTGCAATGAATTTTGGAGTTTAGATGAGAAGGATCCATGTCTCCTGAAGAAATATCATCTTGTGATTATAACTCCAAGAGAGGCAAAGAAGGAAGGATGCCTGCCACTTTGAAGTTCATATGAAGTTTAGGAAGTCAGAGCATAAATAACTAGTGGAATCTCACTGGCTGTTGGACAGGGATTTCATTAGGAACAACATATGGGCCTGCTGCATCATCTCCTTCTCTCTCCAGGATAACATCACCTGTTTCATCACTAGCGCTGTCTGTCATCTGTTGTCTCGACTCCGTAAGTGTAGCCTGGTAAGAAGGAAAGATCCCTCGTTGTGGCTGATCCCTGTCTGTCTGGCAAGTGGGCCCCAGCGTTTCCACACCTAAATGAGATAGACAGGAAGGGAGAAGGAAGGTGGCTTCTCTTCTGCTTCAACGTGCAGGGCTCAGGATGAGTAGAGGGCAGGAGGCCTGGGGCTCACCTAGCAGGTTTTGGAAGACTGTCCCAGGAGGCTGCAGGCTCCCACATGCAAATAGGACCTGTCCTCAACTCTACCCACCATGGCTCCAAGGAAAACAGGCAGTTATCTGGAAAAGTTGTTTCCTTTCATACTGCCTCATTCCTACCATCACAGATTTTGAGCATATCCAAGCCTCTGAACACTAAATGGTCCCTGTTAAGAACTTCGAAGCCATAGTTGAATAAGAAAAGAAAAAAAAAAAAAAAAGAAAAAATCAACTAGTGATAACATCCAATTTATACATGCAATTCAAATAAAATATGTACTATTTGCTTTAATGTATAAGTTTTTTTGTTTGTGTTTTTCTTTTTTGAGAGGTTTTTGCTATAGGGCGTGTCCGCTCACCAGAAAGACAGAGAGAGAGACAGAGAGACAGAAATAGAGAAATCACCCCCCAGGGAGGATGGCCATGACACAATCCCTTCTCCTCCTTTCTCCTCTTGGGATCTTGGGCATGCGCACATACGCCCAGCGTGAGTTTAAGCCACTAGGTCCAGGACTCGAACTGTGGTCGACTACGTGGGAGTCCAGCAACATAGCCATTACTCTAACTGCTGGTCCCAAGATTACTGCATCTTCAAAAATTGTTGTTTATTAAAATCTACTTGAACTGTCAGACACAATTAAAAAGAAAAAATACCACTAAATTTCTCATAATAGATTAGAATACAGGTAACGTTTCATGAAACTACTGAGATACTAACCAGTGCTATGGCTAATATTAAAAACTGAACATTCTACCTCTTACTCATTCTATTTCTATGCACAGTGCAGAATGCAAGCACAAAAATCAATTTCAAGGTAGCAACAAAGTTGCAAAGTCCCTAAGAAGCTTCTGTTGACAAAACACTACCTTACAATTCAAACATTTAGGAAGGGAGAAAAAAGCCTTTTAGTAGTCTAAAAGTTGTTTACTGGTATTTCTATTGCAAAGCTCTTCTACAATCAGAATGAAAAAGCAATTACATATGTAGCAGAGATCATAGACTACAGTGCAGACATTTCATCTAACATTTGGTTGACAAACTTTAATTTAAAAGATTAAGACTTTTTTTTTTTTTTTTTTTAACAGCTATGACTTAGAGCAAACTGAAAAAAAGAAAAAAAAAAAAAAAAAACCTTATACCCATATAAACTGTGGTCTTCTTGGTAATGTGTGGGTCTAGATGAATCTGCAGGAAGTTGGTAAAGCTGCAAAATATTTTCCCTTAAGCCAGAAGAAAAAATGGTTGGGTCGAGGGACCAGCAGTTAGTGTAATGGCTATGTCGCTGGACTCCCACATAGTCGACCGTGGTTCGCGTCCCAGACCTGGTGGCTTAAAACTCACACCGGGCGCGTGTGCATGCATGTCCAAGATCCTGAGAGGAGAATGGAAGAGAAGGGATTGCGGCATGGCCATCACCCCTGGGGGGGGGGCGTGATTTCTCGCTTTCTGTCTCTATGTCTCTCTCTGTCTCTCTGGCCATTGCACGCGCCCTATAGCAAAAGCCTCAAAAGAAAAGAAAAGAAAAGAAAAGAAAAGAAAAGAAAAGAAAAGAAAAGAAAAGAAAAGAAAAGATCGTTGGGTTTAACTGGGCCAGCAGCTGCAGTGGTCCTGGTGGGCTCTCCCCGAGGATGATCAGACCCAATTCTGAGAGGACTCTGGCTCTCCCTCCTGAGGCTGCTGCGGTGGCCAAAATGCCCCTGCTCCCATAGAGGAGGGAAGGGACTGTGTTGGGCACACTCTCTTGCTCGCTCCAGTTCTGCAGCTCCACCTCCCATCTGCAGGTGCTTGCTCAGCCCCAGTAGCAGCAGCAGCTCCTCAGGCTCTTGAGGGCACGTGGGTGGTGACCCCTGGTGTGATTTTCTTTCGTTTCCTTTTTTTCTTTCTCTTTTTCTTCCTTCCTTCCTTCCTTCCTTCCTTCCTTCCTTCCTTCCTTCCTTCCTTCCTTTCTTTCTTTCTTTCTTTCTTTCTTTCTTTCTTTCTTTCTTTCTTTCTCTTCCTTTCTTCCTTTCTTTATTCTTCTCTCCCTCTCTCTTTCTCTCTCTCTCCCCTCTCTCTTTATTTTTTTGCTACTGGTTTATACTATTTCTATTGACAACATTTATAAGAACAAATTAGAGATTTAAAATCAAAAGTCAATTGCTATTTCTCATTTAGTTACTTAGTCCCTTCAAAAGTAGTAAGTAGACTTTTCCCTAAGTGTCTTATATCAAGAAACAAGTCAAACCTATGAAAATTGCCATTTAATTTATATCATTTTTATGTTTCTGTTCTATGATGCAAATAATTTTAAGTATTCAATTAGCATCGAATGTTTAATTCTGTTATAAACAGCATGTTTTATTTTTAAAATTAGAGGTGATTATATAATGAACTGATTACAGTCAGTTTAAAAGACAAAATTAATCTTATTTGGGAGTGGTCCATAGGTTGATCACCTATTCCCGATTGGCCAAAATTTAAAACACAGCAGCATGAATCTGTAATACATGATTTTCTTTTTTAAAAAATTTTATTTCCAGTTCTTTTATTTCTTTAACATTTTAACAAAAGGTGATACCCCAAAATTTTAAAAATCCTTTGAAAAATATACAGTTTCATGTTATTTACATACCATTATGCATACAGGTTCCAATATCATACATGCACTGCTACGTCAGACGCACAGTGGCCAGGCTTGAGGTAACTCTCTGCCTTTTAGGTGCAAAGGCTAACTGGCCCTTTTTAGGGCCTGTTCTCACATTTCAACCACCCGTGCCTCTGTTACCTTGCTACATAAACTAGTAGGCACCTGAGAGGCTGGAAGACTACTGAATATAAACTTCAAAACCTTCTAGTTGTTTGTTCTTATTATATTCAAAACTTACTGCATTTTAAATCTCTTCACAACTTGACTTCATCCACAGCTAAACTAACATATTTTTATTATACTAAATGATCAAATATCAACCATGTGAACTGTTAACGTGCACACAGATCTAAAAATAAAACATAAACATGTGTAGAGGTATAGGATATGTATTTAAATCCAAGAATTTTCCTAGTGCTTTGTGAACAGTCTACATTTTATTTAAAGAGAGATGTCAGCTCTTCAGTTTCTGTGCTGAACTATATTTGTAAAAAATGACTGACAATTATCAGAGTAATTCCTCTTTTATAAATTAATGAAGAAAACTAAGATTAAAAATTCTAAATTAGAGTTTTATTTGTGTTCAAAAATGCATTGGAAATTCAGCATATGCCCGTAATCAAGCTTATTTTCAATGCACATTACTTAAATTTTGATGACATGGTTTGTTCTGACAAGTCCTTTTTCAATCTGAACACCAAAACAGTGAACTCCTGTAGGTTCCCCTGGCTCTGTGTTGATGCTGTATATTGCTTCCTTGCTTGTGGTGATGGATGAGGTTCACCTGTCTTTTATCACCTGAACAGGTTTCCAGCCATAGTGTTAGGAACTGTAAGCTGATGCAGCCGTGGTGAAGGCTGTAAAACACCATAGCATCTGAAGGTAAATGCTGTCAGCATAATTGAAAACTGGAGCTGCCAATGAAGCTGCCACCAAGATTAACTGGACTGCTGTGTTTACCTTGCTGATGAATGTTGGTTTTAACTTAGCAGTGGCAGAGCAAGGATTGAAATAGCAAGTGTCCACGGTGTTGGCAGAGTTCGATATCCGACATAAAAAACAGCAGCTATTGGGACCAGCAGTTAGTGTAATGGCTATGTCGCTGGACTCCCACGTAGTCAACCGCAGTTCGCGTCCTGGACCCGGTGGCTTAAAACTCACGCCAGGCTGCATGCCCAAGATCCCCAGAGGAATACAGAGGAGAAGGGATTGCGGTGTGGCCATCCCCCCAGGGGGGTGATTTCTCGCTGTCTGTCTCTGTCTGTCTGTCTGGTGAGCGCACACACCCTATAGCAAAAACCTCTCAAAAACAAAAAAACAAAACAGCAGCTATCAACATTACATCTCTTGAAATTATCATATAAGTAGGTGGAACTGGAAATAGATCTGCATAGGTCAAGCTAATATATAAGATACTGGTAAGTATTTTATCAGCAAGTGGATCAAGAGCACTTCCCAAATCTGATTTTTTTTTTTGGAGAGGTTTTTCGCTATAGGGCGTGTGCGCTCGCCAGACAGACAGAGAGAGACATAGAGACAGAAAGCGAGAAATCACCCCCCAGAGAGGATGGTCACGCTGCAATCCCTTCTCCTCCATTCTCCTCTCGGGATCTTGGGCACGCACGCACACGCGCCCGGCGTGAGTTTTAAGCAACCGGGCTCGGGACGCGAACCGCGGTCGACTACGTGGGAGTCCAGCGACATAGCCATTGCGCTAACTGCTGGTTCCCCCCAAATCTGATTTTTGATTGGCCCCTTTCGAGCAATAAATCCATCCAACAAATCAGTTAGCCCAGCTGATGCAAATACTCCTAGTGCAATATTAAAATCTTCTTCGATAATCAAATAGCCCAAAACTGGGGCCAGGCCAATTCTCGTCATTGACAACATACTTAGGGTTGTCAATAGGTTGACATACCCATACCATGGGTTTTCATACAGGCTGGCGACACTCGCCGGGCCCCACTGGCTGCCCGGAGCCTCCACAGCGGCACCCCCTCCAGCCACGGCCCTGGGCCGCCTTTCCCACACCGGAGCAGTGGTTCCGCGGGCCGGTTCCCATCAGCCGCAACACAGTCCGGCAAAGCTACGAGCGCTCCACCAGGTAGCCCAGGCAGCAGGGCGCAGACAGCAGCAGGGCCCCGCGGGTGCGCCCCTTGCCCATAAGCCCCCCCCAGCACCCATGCAGCGCCGCGCAAGGCACCCCACGAACCCTGTTTATCTGAGAATGTTATCTTTTCTTCCCATACGAAGGATAATCTTGCCAGGTGTAGAAATATTGTTTGAAATTGTTTTCCATTTTTCATTTTGACTATACTTCCCCATTCTTTCCTTGCTTGCATTGTTTCCAATAAGAGGTCCAGTGTTAACCTGATGGGATAACCTTTGTAAGTAACTTAACGTTCCCCTCTTGCCAATTTTAAGTCTCTTGTCTTTGTGGTTTTGGCCAATCTTTCTATTATGTCATTGCAGAAGATCTTCTTGGGTTGATTCCGTTTGGGGTCCTTTGTATTTCTTGAGTCTGGATATTTGAATGCCCCTCTAGATTTGGAAAGTTTTTATCTAGGATTTTATGGAATAAATTGTCAATGACCTTGTTATTTTCTTCACCTTCTGGGATACTAATTATTGGATGTTTGTGCACTTACTGGTATCTAGTATTTCTTGTATATTGTACTCATTTTTCTTGGTTGTCTCCTCGGTCTTTTTCATAATTTTTCTGAGTCACAGGTTTTGTCTTCCTCATTTTAGATTCAGTCCTCTGGTGATCTAATCTGCTTTTAATACATTCAAGGGAGGTTTTTATTTCCTATGTCACCACGGTCTTCATCTCTAACAATTCTGTTTGATTCTTTTGATAGTGTCTATTTATTCTTTCAAATCATGAAAGTATTTCCCCATCTCTTGGAGCTTGTGGTGTCTTTTCTCTTGCATCTCATTTAGTTTTGTCACTATAAATATTCTGAATTATTTACCTGACATTTTAATGAGTTCCATTGTGTTATCTGTGGATGATGAAGAATTGAGGAAGAGATATTTTGCTAGTTGCTCATATTTCTTGAGCATCTGCAATGATTTCTAGTCATCTGGGCATTTACATGTTCCTTCCTAAGTTCTTTGAGTTAATTCTTAACATAGAAAGGCATGTGGGAGAAAGTGATTGGTGATCTCTCTGTTGCTCACCTCCCTGATGCTCACCAGCAACCTGCACTGCTGTCACTGGACTTGGATGATTCAAAGTCACTCCATGTGGCATTCTCCCAGGGATGGATGTCCGGATGGGGCAGGAAGGGGCAACAGATATTCTCAAAGTTTCAAGCAACATACCTGAGAGTTCACAGGCAAGTGGGGTGGGGAGGGGGGATGAACCATGAGTCTCTTGCACACAGTCTCCAGCTACAAGCAGCCTGACAAGGCCCTCTGCTCAACAGATGGGGCAGGGAGGGACAAAAGGTCTTCTCAAAATCCCAAGCAACACACTTGAAAGTTTAGAGTCAAGTGGGGAATCTCTGCTGCACAACCTCCAGCCACAAGCGGCCTGCGGATGCCAAGGCCCTCTGCTAGAAGGGATGTCTGGATGGGGTGGGAAGGGTCTTCTCAAAGTTCCAAGCAACACACCTGAGAGTTCAAAGGTGAGTGGGGAGGGGATGTACCACAGGTCTCTTGCTCACAGCCTCCAGCCACATGCAGCCTGCTGTATAACTAGGCCCTCCACTGTATCAGATGTCCCAATGCTGTATTAATTAGTTTAAACAACAGTATTGATTTATGATTTCCTCTTAGAAATTGTCAAACTATAGGGGCCAGCAGTTGGCATAATAACTATGTCACTGGACTCCCATGTAGTCAACCACGGTTCTAATACCAGACCTGGTAGCTTAAATTCACAACGGGTGCATATGTGTGCATGCTCAAGATCCGGAGAGGAGAATGGAGGAGAAGGGATTGTGGTGTGGCCATCTCCTCTGGGAGGTGATTCCTCACTTTCTGTCTCTCTATATCTCTCTGTCTCTTTCTGGTGAGCTCATGCACCTTATAGCAAAAACCTCTCCAAAAACACAAACAAAAAAAGAAATTGCCAAATGATATACTTACATTTAATTACATTTATAAAGTAAAATAAGATTTTTAAGTATACAAACAGATACATAGAGAAAGCAATTTAATGGTTGCCTAAAGAAATATGTCAAGGGATGAAATAAAAAGAACTACATGACAGCTTATTTGTCATGAGTATGAAAGTATGAATTGTTTTGGTAAAAACATCATGAAACTATAGCAACCATTATCTCTTTTTTTGGAGAGGTTTTTGCTATAGGGCGCGTGTGCTCGCCAGACGGAGAAAGACAGAGAGACAGAAAGCGAAAAATCACCCCCCCAGGGGGGTATGGCCACGCCGCAATCCCTTCTCCTCCATTCTTCTCTCGGGATCTTGGGCACGCATGCACACGTGCCCGGCGTGAGTTTAAGCTACCGGGTCTGGGACTCGAACCACGGTCGACTACGTAGGAGTCCAGCGACATAGCCATTATGTAAACTGCAGGTCCCACAACCATTATCTTTTAAAAGATTTTGCCATAGGTTATTTGCACTTGCTGGAGAGAGACAGAGACAGAAAGAGGGGATGTGAGAAATCATCCCCCTGGAGGGATGGCAATACCATAATCCCTTCTCCTTCTTTCTCCTCTCAGGATTTTGGGCACAAATGAACATGTGCCCAGTACGATTTTCAAACCTCCAGGTCCAGAACCTGAGCCATAGTCAGTCATGTGGGAGTCCAGTGCCTTAAACACTGTGCCATCTGCTAGTCCTGCAACTATGATTTTTATCAAAGAAATACAATTTTCTCTTGTTGGAGAGGACAGCAATTTCCTGGAGGTACCAGTGGGTATGTCCCTATTACAACTCAGTACTTTGGAAATTCATGGGACCTAGTCAAGATGGGCTCCTCAGTCTTAGATTAGGAGAAAACTGTCTCAGGATTGAGCAAGGTATTCCAAATGTAGACTTCTGGAAGAGAGAGTTCATGTTGAAGGAGTAATAAGGACTGAATTTGCTTGATTTTTTTAACCATGTCTCTTGAGAACAAAGATCCGGAGGAGAAAGTTAACTTCCTGCTCAGAGCAATGTCTCACAGGGAATGTACTCAGGGTTTGGAGTAAGAAGAGGAAAATATGCTTAATAATCAGAAATTCAGAGCTATAGTTATCTTTTCCAAGGCTGTCCCTCAGCATTTGCAAACTTGGGCTGGAGAGAATGTGGTTATTTATTTCCCTGTCCGAAGTCTGTCTCAAAAACTGATGCCTCGTTCCTGGTGTTTTCTCCAGAAACAGAGCTTCAGTTCCCATTGACAGCCTTCTGGAAAGGAAGCCACAATTTCACACAGAGACTTTTCTCTCAGAGATCCTGGTCAGGTGAAAGAGAGAGCCCAGTGAAATGACAGTAAAGAAAGATAAAAGGGGGAACCAGCAGTTAGTGTAATGGCTATGTCGCTGGACTCCCACATAGTCGACTGCGGTTCGCATCCCGGACCTGGTGGCTTAAAACTCACGCCGGGCGCGTGTGTGTGTGTGCCCAAGATCCCGAGAGGGGAATGGAGGAGAAGGGATTGCGGCGTGACCATTCCCCCTGGGGGGTGATTTCTTGCTTTCTGTCTCTATGTCTCTCTCTGTCTGTCTGGCAGGTGCATGCGCCCTACAGTGAAAACCTCTCAAAAAAAAAAAAAAAAAAAAAAAAGAAAGAAAAAGAAAGATAAAAGGTAAGGCATTCTTAATAGAACTAAAAAAGAGGATAACAGGCCAGGGGTTGACCAGAGAGTCTGATAGACATCTGAAAGACTGAAATCATGAGGAGTTATTTTGATAGATAAAATAGTGGCGAAATGCTACAGCCCACAACACAGAAGAAAGCAGAAAGGAAAGAAACATATTTTTAAAAGCAATACTATAATTCATAAATATGTACAACTACTGCATGTGTTATAGATTACTATAAAATTATTTTAAAATTCTGTAACTTGTGTTTTTTTTAATCTTGTTTACATTTATTTATTTATTTATTTAGTAGAAAACATAAAGGAATTTTAATATCCAAATGGTCAGAGTAAAGAATACTGAATTGTTGACTCATTAAATGTGAATCACTTAGGTTCTTTACAGTACCAGAAGATAACATCTGAATGCATATTGCAGAGAATTAAACCATTTTTAAAACTTGAATTTCCTTACTTGATACTAATAGCATTATGATTTTTACACTAAGAAAATCTTTTATTTTTTTTGAGAGGTTTTTGCTACAGGGTGTGTGTGCTCGCCAGAAAGACAGAGAGAGACAGAGAGACAGAAAGCGAGAAATAACCCCCCCAGGGGGGACGGCCACGCCGCAATCCCTTCTCCTCCATTCTCCTCTCGGGATCTTGGGCACACACGCACACGCACACGCACACGCACCCGGCATTAGTTTAAGCCACCGGGTCCGAGACGCAAACCGCGGTCAACTACGTGGGAGTCCAGCGACATAGCCATTATGCTAACTGCTGGTCCCCACTAAAAAAAATCTTTTAAGTTATTGGTTTGAACACTTAGAATAAAAGTTAAAGCAAAGTTAGCAATGTTCCTGAAATGTGAATTTGTTCAGTAGTAACCTTTCATCACGAGTACTGATACTTTCTCCTCAAAAAGTAGTTAATGTACATTTTAAGATTGTGCAATAAGAAAATATACTGGCTAATCAAAACTGTTACTACTTGAGATAGTAAAAGGGAAAGAAAATCTTATACTGTTGTTTAATTATGTATGCCCAAATAATTTACTCTGCAGTCCATGAGATGTACAGGAAATAACAGTTTTCAATAAGAGAAAAATGAGGATCCTAAAATAGAAACTTAAGCCAAAGAATCTAAAAATAGCTTCCTGATATTTGATTATTTCATTTAAGCTGCTTTTGGTTGCATGCCCTAATGTGTAGAAATTAACAAGGAAATACAATTTCCAAGTTTTTAAAAAATTTACTCATCTTCCATAAAGCAACTTTTTTAATGTATCAACACTTAGAAATACATAGCAACTTAATGAAACATCAGTACAACTGCATAGAATTGAGCTCCAGAAAATTACACACTTACGAGCTGTCTTTCCTGGGCTCTGGTTTACAATGGTATTGGCTTAGCGACCAGCTTAGAGTCATTTGCTCCTACCTGGAAGATACAGGCCAGGAAACTCTAAAATTTCACAGGCCTTTTTTTTTTATCTCTTTTTTTTTTTTTTTTTGAGAGGGTTTTTGCTATAGGGTGCGTGCGCTCGCCAGACAGACAGAGAGACAGAAAGCGAGAAATCACCCCCCAGGGGGGATGGCCACGCCGCAATCCCTTCTCCTCCATTCTCCTCTCGGGATCTTGGGCACACACGCACACGCACATGCACCCGGCGTGAGTTTTAAGCCACTGGGTCCGGGACGTGAACCACGGTCGACTACATGGGAGTCCAGCGACATAGCCATTACCCTAACTGCTGGTCCCCAGGCCTTTTCTATTCCTAAGTAAAATGCTGAGAGCTCTCTGAAGGTCTTAAAACCAACCAACCACCAGATATGTACACTGGGGACCCTTCTTCTCTAAAAGTCAAGCAAGAAGGTTTGTGACCTTCATAGAAAACAAAACAAAACAAAATCTCCTGTAACTCTTTTAAGAAACTCTGAAATGAGGGAACCAGCAGTTAGCGTAATGGCTATGTTGCTGGACTCCCACGTAGTCGACTGTGGTTCACGTCCCGGACCCGGTGGCTTAAAACTCACTCTGGGCGCGTGTGCGTGTGTGCCCAAGATCCCAAGAGGGGAATGGAGGAGAAGGGATTGCGGCGTGACCATCCCCCCTGGGGGGTGATTTCTCGCTTTCTGTCTCTCTGTCTCTCTCTCTCTCTGTCTGTCTGGCGAGCGCACGCACCATATAGTGAAAAACCTCTCAAAAAAAAAAAAAAAAAAAAAAAAAAAAAAAACTAAAAATACTCCAAAGCCTGATATAAGAATATTCTACAGTTTCACAGCTATCATTTGTACAGATTAAAATTAAGGTGGTTTACTCTTCTTGAGTAAATGTAACTAGAAAACAGCAAATTAATCTATCCCTTTACATGCAACTTTGTTTCTCAAAATTCTTGAAAAACAAGAGCAGATAACTTTGTATTCAAAGACTACCAAAGCATGTATTTGATATTCACATGCAAACAACTCAAAATCTTTTTTTTTTTTCTTTTTTGGAGAGGTTTTTGCTATAGGGCGCGTGCGGTTGCTAGAAAGACAGAGAGAGACAGAGACACAGAAAGCAAGAAATCACCCCCCAGGGGGGATGGCCACGCCGCAATCCCTTCTCCTCTGTTCTCCTCTTGGGATCTTGGGCATGCATGCACACGCGCCCGGCGTGAGTTTTAAGCCACCGGACCCGGGACGTGAACCGCGTTCAACTACGTGGGAGTCCAGCGACATAGCCATTACACTAACTGCTGGTCCCAAGATAAAAATCCTTTTAAGAAAATCCAACAGTGAATTCTTGAGGCACCTTCTCATATAAAACATAAGATGAATGCAATTAACAATTCATCTGAGAAAAGTTTTCAATTTAAGTGAACCTCATTTCTTTTACCCATTTATTTTACAGAACTTTAATAAGGGAAGACAAATTTGTGAAAAATTATAGACAAAAAATGATGTAAACTTATAATTTACATTAAAAAAAACCCCAAAGTGATAACAGTGGAGATGGGATAGCTCACACCATGCCTTTTTTTTTAAACCTAGAACAGAATTGTGCAAGAAGCGAAGATTACAAAGATCTAGACTCTGCACAGTTTTGGTTTCTCTCTCTCTCTCTCTTTTTTACATCTTTATATTACGTGTTTTAAATCACATCAGGAATGCAGACTAGAACTGCATATACTTTACTGGGAAAAAGTTCAACATTGTGCAATTTTCTGCCTCTTAATTTTTAAAAAGTGGCAGCAATCCCTGCATTTGTAATTGAAACAAGGATCTGAGAAACTTTATCAAAAAGGTAATGAAGGTAAAAATTGGCAGACATCCAGCATCTTGTTCCTTTTTAAAACAATGTGGATGATAAGTAATTTCATGATTAAAAAAATGAATCTTTTAAAATAAGTACATTGTATCTGACATTTGCACTGACTAATGTGATAAATCTTTAAGTACACAATGGCTTTACTGCACTCCCTGTAGCTTCAATCCAGTGGTTTAGATTCCGGACTCCTTTGTCACTGGGTTTCATACCCTGCCACTCAATACCCTGCAGGCTGGTTAGGCAACATGCCGCCATTTTGCCCTTGAGGTGGCTGCACTCCATAGTTTGGTCCCATCCACGGTGCAGAAGACTGTGTCTGATTAAATCCTTGCTGGTTCCAAGCCTGGCCATACATTCCATCTGCAGGTACCTGCCAACCATTTGGCATATACTGACCAATCTGTTGTGCATTTCCATACCATTGGCCCCACTGGCCATAAGGAGGTGAATATCTAATTTGATTCTGCTGTTGCACAGGATTAATCTTATCAAGGGTTTCTTTGCCCCAATAGCATTTCACAACATGACCTTTGATGGTAGTACCATTAGCAGAAACAATAGCATGTGCTACACTTTCATGGGAACTGAATCGGACAAATGAATATCCTTTATCTGGAAAAACTCTAATTTCCATTATCTGTCCAAATGGTGAAAAAGTCTTTTAGCCCGGAAGTAACACCTCCACAATATATGGTACAGTTGCTTGGACTAGACTGATTTACAACCTCATCATATGATAGCTGTTTGCTGTTTGACTCATATGTACTCTTTGGAGCTGTAGGCTTTCGGGTTGCCCAGTTAGTTCTGATTTGTCTTCCACCAATCCACTGGCCACCCATCTGTTGAATGGTGTTTTCAGCATCCCATCTGTTGAAAAAGGAGACAAAGCCATATCCTTTAGACTTTCCTGTTGCCATGTCTTTTACCACTCAGACATTGTATATTCTTCCAAATGGTGCAAAGGCAGCTTTTATATCTTCAGTTGTAATTTCTGGGCTGAGATCACCAACAAAGACATGGAAATGATCTTGCGAAGGCAGTGTGCTGACAGCTGTACTACTGCTTGTATCTTTCTTTTGACTGCTGGGGGTGGTAGCCCAATTCACTTTGACTTCCTTACCCGTTGTCTTGTGTCCATTGACAGAAGCTAGTGCTGCAACTGCCTGACGATGCTCAGGAAACTCCACAAAATAATATGGATCATTTCCAGCTGTATCCATAATCATTTTGCAGTTTTTACGTGGCCCAATCTGGCTAAAAGGCTGAAGAATCAGAGCTTCTGTTACATCTCTTGAAGGTTACCGACGTATAGAGTCTTGGGCATTTTATCTTCCATGGCTGCTGCTGTCCTGGCGGCACCTCTGGGTCCAGCTGCCTGCCCTTCACTACCTCCCAAATCGTTTGAGCAGCTATGGCTGTGGAATACCGGGGTCCTTCGGCTGACCTGAGGTTTCTCCGCCTCCCTCTTCTGTGGCAATTACCCCTATTTATTTATTTTTAATTAGACCAGAGAGGGACAGAGAGGGAGAGAGAAAGCAAGCCGCCAGCCAGGTCCAGTACTTGAACCACAGTCAGTCATGTGAGAGTCCAGTGCCCTTAACCACCATGCCACCCGCCAGGCTGTAACTTTTGTTTTATAAAAAAAAAAAATTTAAAAATGAAAACTGACACACAAATCAATGTGACAGCTTCTAAACATTTTACTGGGCTCATTGTTGTGAATGGATTTCATATTTTTTTACACTATAACTGATTTTGCATGTATATATATATATTTGATCAAGATAGCAATTTACCTATATTTATTTTACACCACTTTTATAGAGTTATCAGCATTTCAAATGATTTTTAACTGATTATGATTTTTTGAATTAACTTTTGGGAGTTTTTTGGGCCATAAAGTTTTACATTTTATTTAAATTTATGCCTATCTTTTAAAAATTATTATTATTAGGCTTTTTAAAAGTCATGTGCACTCTCTAGAGAGAGAGACAAAGAGAGATAGAGAGGGGAAGTGAAAAGTCACCCCTCAGGTAGGATGCCCACACTGCAATCTCTTCTCCTCCATTGTCCCTTTAAGGTTTTGTGCAATCACATGACTTTCTCCTGACCGTGATGGCCTATGACCAGTAAGTGGTCATCTGTCAGCCCCTGGACTACATGGTCATCATGAACCCCTGGCTCTGTGTTTTGCTGGTTTTGTTGTCTTAGATCATGAGTGTCCTGAATTCAATATCAAATAGTTTAATGGCATTGCAGCTGTCCTTTTCTACACATGTGGAAATTCCTCACTTTTTCTGTGAACTTAATCAGCTGGTCCACCTTGTCTGCTTTGACACTTTAATTAATGACATAGTGATGTATTTTGCAGCTGGGATGTTGGCTGGTGGTCCTTTTATTGGGACCCTTTACTCTTACCCTAAGACAGTTTCCTCCATATGTGCAACCTCATTAGCTCAGGGGAAACACAAAGCATTTTCCACCTGCACCTTTCACCTCTCAGTTGTCTCATTTCATTGTACAGTTCCAGGCATGTATCTTAGTGCTGCAACCAGCCACAGCTCACACTCAAGTGTAACTGCCTCAGTGATGCACACTGTGGTCACCCCCATGCTGAACCCCTTCATCTACAGTCTGAGGAATAAAGACATGAAGAGGACTTTGAAAAGATATTTTGGAGAGAAGCTATTTTTTAAGGAGTGCCAGTGGTTGCAGGACTGTAAGCCTCAAAGCCAGATATCATGATTGTTTAATCAGAGCATCGTAATTATGTTCTCAATAAGTTTCTTCTTTTTTAAAAAAAAAAATTATTTATTTATTTATTTATTTATTTTTGGAGAGGTTTTTTTGCTATAGGGCACGTGTGCTCGCCAGACAGAGAAAGACAGAGAGAAAGCGAGAAATCACTCCCCAGGGGGGATGGCCACGCCACAATCCCTTCTCCATTCTCTTCTTGGGATCTTGGGCATACATGCACATGTGCCCAGCGTGAGTTTTAAGCTACCAGGTCCAGGACACGAACCGCGGTCGAATAAATGGGAGTCCAGTGACATAGCCATTATGCTAACTGCTGGTGCCCCTAAAATTTTATTTTTTACATTCAGTCATTAGAGCATATCAAATGAGTTTACCCATAATTAATACACTGTATATTAGCCCAAAGATACTACCACACATGTTATCAACAGATAAATTTCTATTTTTATGTTCCTTAAATGTTTTGCTTCTTTCTCTTTCCCCTTGATTTCCTCCTTCTCATCCTCCACCTATTCTCACCCTCCTCTCTCACTGTCTCTAGTATCCACAATTGTTCTCCATGCTTTTGTACTTCCAATCTTTCTGTTTCTTCCATACAGTGCAGACATTGGGTATATATTAAGTGTAGACATAGAATGTCTCTCTTTCATAGTCTGGTTTGCTTTGCTTAGCTTTAAACCTTCCATATTTGTCCATTTTCTATCAAAGGCTAGGGTCTCATGGTTTTTTATGGCTGAGTAGTATTCCAAGGTGTATAGGTGCCACCCTTTTTCAACCCATACATTTGTTTGTGGACATTTGGATTGGTTGGATGTCTTATCAGTTGTGAATAATGTCACAATAATGCATGTTTTCAAGCTTTTAAAGGAGATTTTTGAGTTCTATCAAGATTTCCGATAAACCTTTCGCAATTATTCTCCTGAAGGTTCTTTTTTTCGTCTATAGTTTCCTTTTCTCTTGCTCCTTGGTCAGCTATGTGTTCCTTTTCCAACTCCTTGTCAGTCAATTCCTCAAGAACCATATCTAGAATCTACTCAATATTATCCCCATCCACACCTAGGATAAAGTCATTTGTCATCTCAACCATAGGCTCATTTATTTTTTTTTAATTATTCTTTTCTTTTTCTTTCTTTCTTTTTTTTTTGAGAAATTTTTGCTATAGGGCACATGAGAGTGTCAGAGAGAGACATAGAGACGAAAAGCAAGAAATCACCCTCTGGGGAGATGGCAATACCACAATCCTTTCTCTATCCAGTCTCCTCACAGGATTTTGGGCACAGATGCACATGAACCCAGCACAACTTCAAACTGTCAGATCCAGGACTCAAACTGTGGTTGGCCATGAGGGAGCCCAGTGTTGTAACCCTATGCTACCTGCTGGTCCCTATTTTATTATTTATTTAGTTAGTTAGTTTTTGTTACAGGGTGCATGCAATCACCAGAGAGAGACAAAGAAAAAAAATGAGAGATCACTCCCTTCCCCAAGGGGATTGGTCACACTGCAATCCCTTCTCCTCCATTCTTCTCTTGCGATTTTTGCCATGCATGCACATGCTTGGTGTCTTTTTTCAAGCTGCCAGGTCTGGGACTCAAACCATGGCCAGTCATGTGGGAGTCCAACACCTTAACCACTATACCTCTAGTTGCCTCTTCTAGTCATAGGGTTTTCAACCTGGTCATCATATTTATTGGAAGCTGTTTGGGGCACTTTTAGGAAGAGGTGCTATTTGACCAAGAAAAAAAAAAAAAAAAAAAAAAAAAAAAAAAAAAAAAAGCGGGGATGGGGTGAGGAGAGACATAGAAATTTGCAAAGGGAGGGAAAACAGGCATAATATCCATTTTGAATGTCCTAAACTTAGGGATTAAAGAGACATGGAAGCCACTGGAGACTCCAAGGTAAGCAGGAGGGTCAGTATGTTGTGGTATACAAGGATCCATACCAGTTTGCTTTTTCCTTTTCTGTGCACACAACTGGTATGCACACATCCATGAGTCTTGTTGTGATGTCCAGGTGTTGATTACTGTATAAAAACCCAGTTGGGTTGACTTAGCTTGTGGTGTGGTAGTTAAGATGACTGGATCCCATATGGTCAACTGCACAGTTCAATTCTTGGACTGGGTAGCTTGAGGAACATGCTAGGCATGTGTACCCCAAGTCCTAAGAGGAGGGAGAAATGGAGGAGAAGAGATTGTGTCATAACTGCTTTCCACGTGGCTGGTGGGGTGGCTTTCTCATTTTTCTGTCTCTTTGTACCTCTCTGGAAAGTAGATGCACTCTCCTAGCAATCAGGTTTCATAACCACTAAGTCCTTATTTATACATAACAAATTTTTTTCAAATATAAAATGCATTCTAATATCATTTTTTAATAATCTATCACTGTGTATCTTTACAGTAGTTCAAATTAATTTTCCCATCATGAATACACTGTACATTGGTTCAAAGATACTACAATACACAGTATAGTCATATTTCCTTCTGTTTGGGATCACTTAAATGCTTTATTTCTTTCTTTTCCCTTGATTCCCTCCCTTTAACCCTCCACAATTTCCCACCTTCCTCTCAAACTGTCTCTAGTATTACCATTGCTCTCCATGCTTTTGTACCTTCCAGTCGTTCAGTTTTTGCCAGAGTGCAGACATTTGGAATATATTGAATGGGAACATACAGTGTTTCTCTTTCATAGCTGGTCATGCTTTGCTTAGCATCATTAACTATGGTCACCATGTGGTGAAGCAGATCACTAACATGTATTCCTTCATTCCAAGAGAAACTTTGTACCTTTTCCTTTTTTTTTCCAGATTTTTGCCATAGGTCACATGATTTCCAGAGAAAGGCAGATGCAGAGAGAGATAGGGAAAGCAAGAAACCACACCCAGGAGAGAGAGCTATGCCACACTCCCTTTGCCATTCCCTTCTCAGGACCCTAGGTATGCACACACATGTGCCTGATGTGTCTCTCAAGAATCTAGGTCCAGGACTCAAACCACAGAGTTGGCCATGTGAGATTCAGCACCTCAACCACCATGCCAATTGCTGGTCCAAAAATGTACCTTTTAACAAACATTTCCCCTTCCTCATTTTTCCCAGTATCCCCCAGCCTCTGATAACCACCTTACTACTCTCTGTTTATATGAGATTGTCTTATATATTGATACCACCTAAAAGTGAGATCATATGGCATTTATCTTCCTGTGTCTAGCTTATTTCACTTAGCATGAGAAAGATTCTGGGTTCAAGCCCCTGGATTTCCCTGAGTACACTGGCTATGCACATGTTCCTATTAACCAAGCCAGTGGAGACTGTGGATGGACCACACATGAGAACCCTGTTGGAATGCCTCTCTCTCTCTCTCTCTCTCTCTCTCTCTCTCTCTCTCATAAAACAGAGTCTTTAAAGACAAGGGAGGTACAAAGATTTTTCATAAACTGAATATTCTCTAAGTATCCAGAACTCAGACTCATTTCCCCGAGGGACACTGGTATAGAGGAAAAGGTCATTTTTTCCTACTGATTCTCTGTCCCCAAGATTAGGTTATAAATCAAGTGATAAAGTTTTTATTATTCTTCCTTTAATTCTTTTGCCAACCTCCACTTATCTTTCCTTTAATTCAAGTTTTATCCAAAGTCTAAGACTACAGGATCTGTCTTGGTTAGGTTCCTACAGTTTTTAAAACATTAAACCGTGCTGGGGAGGGCTGGGAGGTGGTGTAGTGGTGAAGACACTAGGTCCCACATGGCCAAATCTGCAGTTTGAGTCTGGGACATGGTGACCTGAAGAACAAGTCAGGCAAGTGTGCATGCATACCCAAAATCCTAAAAGGAGAATGGAGGAGAAGGGATTGCAATGTGGCTATCTGCCTTGGAGGTGTGTTCTCACATTCCTCCCAACCCTTGACTCTCTCTGGCAAGCACACTAACTCTCTAGATAAATAAATAAATAAATTAGTAAGTATTTTTTATAAAGAGAATAAAATTTAGCTCATGGTAGAGACCCAAGGTCCAGGAACCATTTTCCAGTAAGGCTACAAAATGGTGGTGGACACTCTCTCAAGTAGTGGCTGTCCATAAGTTTCTCCTCATTCTGATCTCCATCCATGTGATCTCAAACTGCCTCATCCCCTCTCCTTGTAGACACAACAGAACTGAATCACAGGAGCTCCACCCTAGAGATTTTATCTTACCCAATGCATCATTTTGGGAAAGAAACCATGAGGCGGTAAAATTCTCACTTAACATCTTAACAATATAGCCATGGCTCAACAAAATGTGGAAATTTAGGGGAAAAACTATTGTCTAGAAGATACCAAGCAGTTAAAGTGGCAATACAGAAAATAAAATTGTGTGTTAAGCATGATATGTGTGATAATATCTTTGGACTAATGTGTACTGTATTCTTGCTGGGAGAATTCCTTTTGCATGCCTCAAAATATACAGTAATAAAATGTAAGTAAAACAAACAAAAATAAAATAAAAATGATTTTTTTTTTTTGGAGAGGTTTTCGCTATAGGGCGCGTGTGCTCACCAGACAGATAGAGAGAGACATAGAGACAGAAAGTGAGAAATCATCCCCCGGGGGGGATGGTCACGCCGCAATCCCTTCTCCATTCTCCTCTTGGGATCTTGGGCACGCACGCACACATGCCCGGCGTGAGTTTATTTATTTATTTATTTATTTATTTATTTATTTATTTATTTTTGTATATACTTTCAATCATATTGTTTGGCTTACAATGAGACCATTTCGATATGTGAACATTTCTCCCCAGACCCATTGATCGAAATATCTTCAACAGATAACACCACACCTCCCCATCCCGTCAATGCTCTACCTCTGTATCCCTTCTCCAAATGTCTTTTGTTGGGCCCCACTCCTCCACATACACCTCATCTGACATTCACACCCATCTCTTGTGTTTGTTCAACTGTTAGTCAATCAGTTTCAGACATAGAATGCAGACAAACGGTATATGTTAAGTGGGGACAAACAATGTCTCTCCTTCATAGCCTGGCTTGCCTCACTCAGCAGTACATCTTCCATATTCTTCCACTTTCTGTCAAAAGCCAGGGCTCTGTTGGTTTTTATGGCTGAGTAGTATTCCATAGAGTATATGTGCCACAGTTTTTCAATCCATTCCTCCATACAGGGGCATCTGGGTTGGTTCCATGACTTAGCAATTGTGAATAGTGCCGCAATAAACATCGATGTGCAAGCACTTTTCCAATGAAGAATTCTTCTGTCCTTTGGGTAGATACCGAGGAGTGGGATCTCTGGATCATATGGCAGATCTATCTGTAGATTTTTGAGGAATCTCCAAATTATTCTCCACAGTGGTTGGACCAATCTACATTCCCACCAGCAGTGTAAAAGAATTCCCCTTTCACCACACCCCCGCCAACACTTATCATTTTTTGTTTTTTTAATATTAGACAATCTGACTGGGGTTAGGTGGTACCTCATTGTTGTTTTTATCTGCATTTCCTTTACGATGAGGGAGACTGAACATTTTTTCATATGCCTTTTGGCCATTCGTATGTCATCTTTAGAGAGTGTTTTCTTCATCTCCTTCTCCCATCTTTTAATAGGGTTGATCATCTTTTTTCCAAACACCTTTTTTAGTTCCTTGTGTATTCTGGTTATCAGTCCCTTATCTGATGCAACATTTACAAAAATATTTTCCCATTCTGAGGGCTGTCGATTCACACTAACTACTGTGTCTTCGGCCATGCAGAAACTTCTTAGTCTGATGTAATCCCACTTGTCTATTTTGTGGACGATGGACTCTGCTTTGAGGGTCTTCTTTAGGAAGTCTTTCCCTACACCAATGTCTCCCAGAGTTTCCCCAGCATTCTCCAGGAGCAGCTTTATAGTTTGAGGTCTTAGATTTAGATCCTTGATCCACCTTGACTTGATTCTTGTCAAAGGAGAGAGGTAGGGGTTCAGATTCATCTTTCTGCAAGTGGAAGTCCAATTTCTCCAGCACCACTTGCTGAAGAGGCTTTCATTTTCCCACTGGATTGACTGGTACCCCTTGTCAAAGATCAGTTGACTGTATGTTTGGGCACTTATTTTTGGGGACTCTATTCTGTTCCATTAGTCCACATGTCTGTTTCTGTGCCAATACCATGCTGTCTTTATTACCACAGCTTTGTAATATATTTTTGGATCGAGGATTGAGATGCCACCCACTCCATTCTTCTTGTGTAGAATTGCTTTGACAATACGGGGTCTTTTATGATTCCAGACAAATTTTAAGATTGTCTTTTCTAGATCTGTGAAGAATGTGTCTGGTACTTTGATTGGCATTGCATTAAATAGGTAGATTAATTTGGGTAGAATTGCCATTTTGATTATATTAACTCTTCCAATCCATGAACATGGGATGTCCTTCCATTTTTTTTGTGTCATTTTCAATTTCTTTTTTTACCTTCTCATAGTTTTCCTTGTGGAGGTCTTTAACTTCTTTGGTTAGATTTATTCCTAAATATATTATACTTTTTGTGGCTATGGTAAACGGAATAACTTTTTTCAGTTCTATCTCAGTCTGCCTGTTGTTCGTATATAGAAATGCTATCGATTTCTGTATATTGATTTTATATCCTGCAACTTTACTGAATTCATGTATTACTTCCAGTAATTTTTCCATGGAGACCATTGGGTCTTCTATGTATACAATCATGTCATCTGCAAATAGAGAGAGTTTCACCTCTTCTTTTCCTATTCGAATGCCCTTTATTTTTTCCTCTTTTCTGATTGCGTTGGCAAGGACTTCCAGTACTATATTGAAAAGGAGAGGAGAAAGTGGGCATCCTTGCCTTGTTCCTGTGTTTAGTGGGAAAGCTTTCAGCTTCTCTCCATTCAGGATGATGTTCGCTATGGGTTTTTCATAGATGGCTTTTATTGTATTGAGAAATGGCCCTTCTATGCCGATTTTGCTAAGAGTCTTGATCATGAAGGGATGTTGTATCTTATCAAATGCTTTTTCTGGGTCAATCGATATGACCATATGGTTTTTGTCTTTCTTCCTATTAATATGGTGTATTACATTTATGGTTTTGCGTATGTTGAACCAACCTTGCATTCCTGGAATAAAGCCTACCTGATCATGGTGTATGATCTTCTGTATAAGTTGTTGAATACGATTTGCTAGTATCTTGTTGAGAATCTTTGAGTCTATGTTCATCAGAGATATTGGTCTATAGTTTTCCTTCCTTGTCCTGTCCTTATCTGTTTTGAGGATGAGGGTGACAGAGGCTTCATAGAATGAATTAGGGAGAGATTCACCCTTTTGGATCTTTAAAAATAATTTGAGCAGAATGGGAGTTAACTCTTCTTTGAAAGTTTTGTAGAATTCAGAGGTGAATCCATCAGGGCCAGGGCTTTTCTTTGTTGGGAGGTTACTTATTACTGATTAATCTCCTGGCTTGTTATGGGCCTATTCAGACTTTCTATTTCTTCCTGGCTCATTCTTGGTAGATTATATTTGTCCAGGAATTTGTCCATCTCATCCAGATTATCTTGTTTCTTAGCGTATAGATGTTCAAAGTATCCTCTAATGATGTTTTGAATTTCTACTATGTCTGTTGTTATGTTACCAGCCTCGTTGCAGATTTGATTCACCTGGTTCCTTTCTCTCTTCTTCTTAATAAGTCTCGCTAGTGGGGTATCAATTTTGTTTATCCTTTCAAAGAACCAGCTTTTGCTTTCACTTACTTTCTGTATAGTACGTTTATTTTCTATTTCATTTATTTCTGCTCAGATCTTTATTATTTCCTTTCTCCTGTAATTTTTTGGATTTTTTTGCTGTTGCTTTTCCAATTCTCTAAGGCTTGATGTTAGGTGATCCATTAGCCTTCTCTCTGTTTTCCTCTTATGTGCACTAATTGCTATGAACTTCCCTCTTATGACTGCTTTGGCAGTGTCCCAAAGATTATGGAAACTTGTATCTTCATTGTCATTGGCTTCCATGAATCTTTTTATTTCAGACTTTATTTCTTCGGTAATAGTAGAGTCATTCAGGAGTAGGTTATTTAGTTTCCATGTTTTTATGTATTTTTGAGGATTTCTCTTGAAATTAAACTCGAGTTTAATTCCATCATGGTCAGAGAAGATGCTGGAAATGGTTTCTATGCCTCTGAATCTGCAGAGGCTTGCTTTGTGTCCTATGATGTGGTCAATCTTCGAGAAAGTTCCATGTCGGGGTGAGAAAAAACTATATCTTGTGGGTTTTGGGTGGAAAGTTCTATAAATGTCTGTTAAGTCCAATTGATTTATGGTATCATTTAGATCCTTGATCTCTCTACCTATTTTTTGCCTAGATGATCTGTCCAGAGGGGATAATGCGGTGTTGAGATCTCCGACAATTAGTGTGTTGCAGTCTATCTCCCCTTTCAGATCTAACAATCTTTCCTTCACATATTTGGGTGCTCCTGTGTTAGGAGCATAGATATTAATAAGTGTTATATCTTCTCGATCTATAGAGCCTTTTACTATGATATAGTGCCCTTCTTTGTCTCTTCGGACAGTTTTTGTTTTAAAGCCTATTTTGTCAGAAATTAGTATCACAACTCCAGCTCTTTTTTGGTTCCCAACTGCATGGAAAACCTTTTTCCAACCCTTCACTTTCAGTCTATGTATGTCTTTTTCCATGAGGTGGGTTTCTTGTAGGCAACAGATAGAGGGTTTCTGTTTTTTTATCCATTCAGCCAGTCTGTGTCTCTTGATTGGAGAATTTAACCCATTAACATTCAATGTTATTATCGATGTTACAGGATCTGTACCGACATTTAAGTTAGCCATTGTCTTAGTTGCCTGTTATTTCTTTGTTTCTGGCTGTTGCATCTTTAGTTTTCCTGGAACAGTACTTTCTTCAGGATTTCTTGAAGAGCTGGTCTGGCGTTGGCAAATTCTTTCAGGTTTTGTTTGTCTGAGAAGATTTTAATCTTTTTTTCCCAAATGAAGGATAATCTTGCAGGGTATAATAGTCTTGGCTGAAATTGTTTCTCTCTTAACACTTTCAGTATGTCTTCCCATTCTTTTCTTGCTTGCATTGTTTCTGATGAGAGGTCTGGTGTTAGTCTTATGGGATGGCCTTTGTAAGTTACTTCTCGTTTCTCTCTTGCCAGTTTTAGTATCATGTCTTTTTCTGTGACGTTAGACAGCCTGGCTAAGATGTGCCTTGGGGAAGATCTTCTGGGGTTGATTCTATTTGGGGTCCTTTGTATTTCTTGGGTCCGGATGGTTCGGTGCCTCTCTAGGCTTGGGAAATTTTCTTCCAAGATGTCATGGAATAGATTTTCCATTCCGCTATTAGTTTCTTCACCTCTGGGATGCCGATTATTCTGATGTTTGGGCGTCTAATAGAGTCTAGTATTTCTCGTATATTATCCTCATGTTTTTTAGTTATTTTCTCGATCTTTTTGTAGTTTTTTTCTAGATCAGAGGTTTTATCTTCTACATCAGAGATTCGATCTTCAGCATGGTCTAATCGGCTCTTAATACTTTCCAGAGAGTTTTTGATTTCTTGTATTATAGACTTTATCTCTAATAGTTCCACCTGATTCTTTCTCAGAGTATCCATTTCTTCTTTCATATCCTGGAAGGACTTCCTAATTTCCTGTAGTTCGTTGTCTCTTTTTTTTTCCAATTCACAGAATTTGGTCACCATGAATGTTCGAAATTCTGTGTCTGTCATTTTGGTAACGTCCTCCATATTTACGAGACATGGAGGGGCATTTTCCTTTGTTGGAGACATATTTCCTTGTTTATTCAGACCTGAGGCTCTTTTTCTACTTTTAGCCATTGGAAGATTACTTCCCTTTTAAAGACCTCTTGGGAGAACTTTTGTCCCACTAGAAGTAAGAGTCTTTCCTTTTTGATGGGAATAGCTGTTTGTTGAAGTCTCTCTTCTGTTGTTTTTACCAATGTGTTTTAGGAGGGGAACTCTACAGAAGTGTCTAACAAGCAGTATCTCCTTTTTCAAAGGGGATCAGTACTAGGGAGGATCCCAGGGACACTTACCTTCATGGAAATTTCAGATTTATGATTCTAGACCTGTCTAGTCTGTCTGGCACAGTAAAAAAATGAGGAGGAGAGGACAATATGCAACGAAAGGAAAGACAACACAGAAAAATGAAGAAAAAGTCGCGTGCTGCGTGTTAGCGCGGCACGCTATTTCGCCAGAGGCTTGCAGGAGAGCCTCTTGCCTGCTGGCAGGCAGGGAAAGTCTGGAGGGAGAAGGAGAGCTAGGTATTAACAAGAGAATGGAGGGGGTTCAAGTAAAAACCACCCTTTGCAAGGAGATCCTGGCTACCTACCTAGAAGGTGGAGTCTGGGGCCTAGGGGTCTGGAAGTGGGGTGGGGGTCAGAGGTGACCCTCCCTCAGTGTCCCTTGCTGGCCAGAGGCTTGCAGGAGAGCCTCTTGCCTGCTGGCAGGCAGGGAAATTCTAGAAGGTGGAGTCTGGGGCCTGGGGGTCTGGAAGTGGGGTGGGGGTTAGAGGTGACCCTCCCTCAGTGTCCCTTCCTGGCCAGAGGCTTGCAGGAGAGCCTCTTGCCTGCTGGCAGGCAGGGAAAGTCTGGAGGGAGAAGGAGAGCTAGGTATTAACAAGAGAATGGAGGGGGTTCAAGTAAAAACCACCCTTCGCAAGGAGATCCTGGCTACCTACCTAGAAGGTGGAGTCTGGGGCCTGGGGGTCTGGAAGTGGGGTGGGGGTTAGAGGTGACCCTCCCTCAGTGTCCCTTGCTGGCCAGAGGCTTGCAGGAGAGCCTCTTGCCTGCTGGCAGGCAGGGAAATTCTAGAAGGTGGAGTCTGGGGCCTGGGGGTCTGGAAGTGGGGTGGGGGTTAGAGGTGACCCTCCCTCAGTGTCCCTTCCTGGCCAGAGGCTTGCAGGAGAGCCTCTTGCCTGCTGGCAGGCAGGGAAAGTCTGGAGGGAGAAGGAGAGCTAGGTATTAACAAGAGAATGGAGGGGGTTCAAGTAAAAACCACCCTTCGCAAGGAGATCCTGGCTACCTACCTAGAAGGTGGAGTCTGGGGCCTGGGGGTCTGGAAGTGGGGTGGGGGTTAGAGGTGACCCTCCCTCAGTGTCCCTTGCTGGCCAGAGGCTTGCAGGAGAGCCTCTTGCCTGCTGGCAGGCAGGGAAATTCTAGAAGGTGGAGTCTGGGGCCTGGGGGTCTGGAAGTGGGGTGGGGGTTAGAGGTGACCCTCCCTCAGTGTCCCTTCCTGGCCAGAGGCTTGCAGGAGAGCCTCTTGCCTGCTGGCAGGCAGGGAAAGTCTGGAGGGAGAAGGAGAGCTAGGTATTAACAAGAGAATGGAGGGGGTTCAAGTAAAAACCACCCTTCGCAAGGAGATCCTGGCTACCTACCTAGAAGGTGGAGTCTGGGGCCTGGGGGTCTGGAAGTGGGGTGGGGGTCAGAGGTGACCCTCCCTCAGTGTCCCTTGCTGGCCAGAGGCTTGCAGGAGAGCCTCTTGCCTGCTGGCAGGCAGGGAAATTCTAGAAGGTGGAGTCTGGGGCCTGGGGGTCTGGAAGTGGGGTGGGGGTTAGAGGTGACCCTCCCTCAGTGTCCCTTCCTGGCCAGAGGCTTGCAGGAGAGCCTCTTGCCTGCTGGCAGGCAGGGAAAGTCTGGAGGGAGAAGGAGAGCTAGGTATTAACAAGAGAATGGAGGGGGTTCAAGTAAAAACCACCCTTCGCAAGGAGATCCTGGCTACCTACCTAGAAGGTGGAGTCTGGGGCCTGGGGGTCTGGAAGTGGGGTGGGGGTCAGAGGTGACCCTCCCTCAGTGTCCCTTGCTGGCCAGAGGCTTGCAGGAGAGCCTCTTGCCTGCTGGCAGGCAGGGAAATTCTAGAAGGTGGAGTCTGGGGCCTGGGGGTCTGGAAGTGGGGTGGGGGTTAGAGGTGACCCTCCCTCAGTGTCCCTTCCTGGCCAGAGGCTTGCAGGAGAGCCTCTTGCCTGCTGGCAGGCAGGGAAAGTCTGGAGGGAGAAGGAGAGCTAGGTATTAACAAGAGAATGGAGGGGGTTCAAGTAAAAACCACCCTTCGCAAGGAGATCCTGGCTACCTACCTAGAAGGTGGAGTCTGGGGCCTGGGGGTCTGGAAGTGGGGTGGGGGTCAGAGGTGACCCTCCCTCAGTGTCCCTTGCTGGCCAGAGGCTTGCAGGAGAGCCTCTTGCCTGCTGGCAGGCAGGGAAATTCTAGAAGGTGGAGTCTGGGGCCTGGGGGTCTGGAAGTGGGGTGGGGGTTAGAGGTGACCCTCCCTCAGTGTCCCTTCCTGGCCAGAGGCTTGCAGGAGAGCCTCTTGCCTGCTGGCAGGCAGGGAAAGTCTGGCCCCGGCATGAGTTTTAAGCCACCGGGTCCGGGATGCGAACCGTGGTCGACTATGTGGGAGTCCAGCAACATAGCTAATATGCTAACTGCTGGTTCCCAAAATAAAAATGATTTTAAAAGAAAATAATTATGTAAGCATAAGCAAAAATCTATAGTCTCAGATGTTCTCATACTAAACAGTTATCTAAATGCTCTTAGTTACCAAGATGGTCAAAGGCCATCACCATTAGGAGAAAGTCATCCAACCCTTCAAAAAACAATAAGAAGTACATCTGGGTGATGCAACCTGTATAAGTAATAACTTTGCTCTGTGTCTGGATGTTCACTAGCATCTGGGATGCTTGTGGAGATGAAACAGATGTCTACGAAGGAGAGAATGGAGAGGAAGAAGTACATGGGTGTGTGCAAGTGGGAGTCTGAGATGGTGAGCAGAATGATGAGCAGGTTTCCAAATACAGTAATCAGATATCTGGAAAGAAAAATCCCATCTATGAGGGGCTGCATTTCTAGTTGTTCAGATAATCCCAAAGAAGAAATTTTGAAATTTGTCTTTCATTTCTTTTTTCCATGAAGTGGAGATGACTACAAGAGAAAGAAAAATAACAAGACTAATTTTTAAAGAGGTGGATATATTACATCACTGAAATTCCACAATTTGTATTTTATAATTAGTAAATTCACTTTTTTATATTTTCTGTGTGAATTTGGTTCTGGATTTTAGGATTCCCTGTTCTATTTCATTATTTATTTCTATCCATCTTCAGCCTCTTTCCCGTAGGTCATTATTTTAAAGTTTTAATAAGAATTTTTTCATACATTTGAGGAATATATATTTAATGCCAACCATGTTCCAGACACTATCTAAGAAATCAGTAGAGGGTGCTAAAAAAAAAAAAAAAAAAAACCCAAAATTGGTCCAATCTGATGATGGAGAAATATATATATATGTATGTGTGTGTATATATATATACATATATATATACACACACACACATACATAAAAAAATAATTGTGACATGTGAGATGATGACAACCATTCTTTTTTTTTTTTTCTCAGAGAGGTTTTTGCTATAGGGTGCGTGTGCTCACCAGAAACACAGAGAGAGACAGAGAAATAGAATGCAAGAAATAAACCCCAGGAGGGATGGCCACGTCGCAATCCCTTCTCCTCCATTCTCCTCTTGAGATCTCAGGCATGCGTGCACATGCACCCGGTGTGAGTTAAAGCCACCGGGTCTTGGACTTGAACTGCTGTCAGCTACATGGGAGTTCAGCGACATAGTCATTATGCTAACTGCTGGTCCCATGACAACCATTCTAACAATAACAAAACATGTTAATGTGCTGGATCCCATGTGGCCAACTCTGTGTCAAGTCTCAAACCCAGCAGGTTGAAAAACAAGCTGGGTATATGCGTGCATGTGGACAATGAAAAGAAGGGAGTGCTGCATGGTCATCCCCTCTGGGGGATGATTTCTCACTTTATCTCTGTCTGTCTCTCTGTTTCTCTCCAGTGAGGGGCAAAAATATAAAATAAAAATAAAAAGGTGACAAAAAGCAAATAGCAGATAGGAGGTACTATTAGGTTATCAGGAAAGTTGTGACATGTTTTTCTGCTTTTCGATGCCAAAAATGTGCCATGACTTTCCACAGAGCCCAATATTTTTGTAAGTATAATTTTATCTCCTGGCAAAAGCAGTATAGGGTGCCATTTATATAGGGGTTCTTGGAAAATCAGTAGACATTTGAAGAGAGATCTCTTTCATAGACTGGCTGGCTTCCCTTAGCAGTAAATCTCCCATATTTGTCTGCTTTCTGTCAAACCTAGGATCTCATTTTTTTTTATGACTGAGAGAATAGGATGGGGAAATTAATTTTGTATGCTGTAATGATATAGAGTAAATGAATGTAAAATTAATAAACATAAATAAAATAAATGAAGAGAGATCTCAAATAAAAGAGACTGGCTCCACAAGGTTATCTGGAGAAATTTCAAACCACTGGGCTCAGGACTCAAACTGCAGAGCTGGCCATGTAAGATCCAGCTGCACTAAGCACCATGCTACGTGGCAAGCCCATGTCCCATATTTTAAAATAAAAATTTTAAATGAACATAAAGAAGGAAAAATACTTAACGTACTCAGGAAGTCCTTGAGAGAGTGTGATAAGGAAAAAGCTGCCTTCTTTTGGAGGCTTTCCAACTCTGGTTTTATCCCTTGATGTATAGAGTAATAATAGAGTAGCAGAAACAATTTATCTGAAAGAGAAAAAAGAGATAACTCTACAGAGATGCCTACAGATTGAACACCTCAGTAAAAACAATGAGTAAAGGAAATAAACTCAAAATTCACAAAAGGGAAATTTTACAAAGTCCAATAAAAGTAGACAATTTTAAAAAATGAAATAATAAAAGATTTCAATAAATAATATTAAATGCAGGACTATAAAATCAGAAAGCCAGGTTTTGATTCTTAGACTCACCACGTATTAGCGGTTGATGAGTCAACTGTACTATTTTTTATCATATTTTTGTGATAGGGCATGCACACTTGCCAGAGAAAGACAGAGACAGGCAGGGGGAAAGTAAGAAATACCTCCCCAGCAGGAATTGGCCATGCCACAATTCCTTCTCTTTCAATCTCCTCTTGGAATTTTTTGGCACACACAGCATGTGTCTGGTGTGAATTTTAAGTAGCCAGGTCCAGGACTCAAACTATAATCAGCCATGTGAGAGTCCAGTGCCTTAACTACCATACCATCTGCTGGCCCTAAACTATCCTAAATGCACATGTATTCACGTGTACAGTAGGGATAATGATATGCATCCTTTTAAGCAGGTCAACAGATACAATCCCAATATATCTGTCTATAAACCTTAGCATAGTTCTTTTCTGTTACTAAATGAATGGTTATCCCTGGTGAGGAGATGAGGCTATTTTACTTCTGGCTCTCACAATCTTCATTACTCCCCACCTCACGGTGTCCAGTCTCATAGCGTTAGTGCAATTCCCAGTCTTCTCCAACTATCCCAAGCTGGAGAAGAATACTCACCCTACACCAATTTTTTTTTTTTTAAAGTAATGTGCAGTGACTAAATGAGAGTAATTAGTACATTTGTCATTTCCAGCTGGCGGCTCTTCAGCCTGATAGCCACATTGATCCTGAGCTCTTTCTATATTACAGAGAGAAGCACCCAAACTTCTTGCTTAATCCATCTTTTCTCCTCCATGGCTCCAAACCAGAGAACGAGGTAAAATTCTATAGCCTCAAACATCGGGCTATCACTGTTCCAGTCTTCCTTAATAGTAACAACAAATTCAACAATTTACTGTTTATCTAAATTAAATGAAAAAGAGGAAACTTTTCCTCCATGTTGTATACTGTAAAGATGTACAGTGATTAAATGCAAACAAAAATTTTAAAAATCTCTATTAATAAAGTCACAACATCATTAAAAAAAAATAGGGGTCAGCAGGTGGCATGGTGTTTAAGGTGCTGGATTCCCACATGGCCGATCATGGTTTAAGTCTGAGACCTGGTGACTTGCTGTGTTACTTTCTCTCTCTCTTTCTCTCCATGAGTGCTTGCACCTTATAGGAAAATTAGATGATAATAAATAAATAAATAAAATTAAGTAAATAATTCTAAAAAAAGAGAGAGAACTTTGATTCTAATAGAAAGTAAGGGCAAATACTGGAAATGACAAATATACTAATTACCCTCATTTAGTCACTACACATTTCTTTTCTTAATTTTTTTATTTAAATTGGTGTAGGGTGAGTATTCTCATTGGAGAATGATGTGGGGGGTAGTGACAAAGCACTCACCAAAGGTGAGGGCCATGCTGCAGTCCTTTCCCCTCCATTCTCCTCTCAGTATTTGGGCATGCATGCACATATGGACAATGTGTTATTCAAGCCACTGGGTCTCGGACTTGAACCATGCTGTCAGCCATATGAAATCCAGTGACCTTAACCACCATGCCACCACTTGACTTCATGTATACTTTTTTTATTGCACATGATATTCTTGCACTAAAAAATCACATTGCATGCCACAGATATGTACAACTATTATATATTAATTTTATTAATAAAGGCTAATGCTCTGTGACAAATTATTCAGCCCTATCTTTACTCTGCCCCTTCCCAACCTACACAGATCTCTCAAATTTGATTTTTGCCTTCACAAAATGTCAGAACTTTAATGCTTGCCTTTAGATATCCTTATTCACTTCTCTCTGCTTGGAATTTCTCCCAATGGTCTATTTGAAATATTTTATCCCTTATCCCCTCATTTACACTTTTAAGACACTATGGTCAGCTCTCTAATGGGTCTTTTTGTTTCTTTGTTTGTTTTTAGGGTTTGTTTGTTTATTTGTTTGATTTTTAGAGAGATTTTTTTCTAAGGAGTGCATGCATTTGCCATGGAGACAGAGAGACAGAAAGCTAGAAATTAGCTCCAGGGTAGATGGCCATACTGGAATCCCTTCTCTTCCATTGTCTCTTGGGATCTCGGGCATGCACACACACATACCCAATGTCAGTTTTAAGGTTGCTGGGTCTGGGTCTCACTCTCCCTTTCTCTCTCTGTCTCTCTCATTGGTCAAAAATTGAAGAATTAGGAGAAGAACAAAAGACATTTTTTTAAAAATTAAAAATAAATAAATATAAAAAACTAAAATAGTAAAAACAATAACAATAAAAAGAAGACCAGTCACTGCCTAGGAGGGAGAAGCAGCAGAAATGAAGAGCCCAAGAGAGGAGGCAAGTTGTAGAGAGAACAGGCAGCCAGCCTGGGGCGGGCATGACCTCAGACCAAGGCTGCACACTGAAAAGATGCTTTTTTGATCCACTTCACTCATCGTGATATCCTCACTTCAGCCCAGCTCCCTGCCCCAGGTGTTTTTTAATACCTATTCCATGTTGTCCATATGAACCATGTTTATTTTTATATGGTATAATAGCAGATGAGGCAGGCTATTTTCTCACTTTTCTTTGCAGCATGTTTTTTTTTAAAAAAAGAAATGATGTATTTAATTTTATTATTATTATTATTATTATTATTATTATTTTAATTTGTTATAGAGCATGTGTGCTCACCAAAGAGATAGAGAGAGAGAAAGCAAGCCACCAGGTCTGGGACTCGAACCACAGTCAGCAGACTCAAACCACACTCCCCATGTAGGGAGTCCAACGCCTTAACCACCACACCAAGCACTGGCCTTTATTTTTTTTTTTTGGCTTTGCATTTTGATCTGTAAGGGGAAAGGAAGCATTTTAAATGATCTACAGTTAAAAAGCAGTGGTGAGGAAGGGTAACTAATGTGACCAATAGTTAAGACCACACAAAATAATAAAGTTGAACACATTCCCTCCAAGTACATTTATAAATGCAAAAGAAGGAGGAGAAGGAAGAGGAGGAAATAAGGAGGAGGAGGAAGACGAGGAACTGAGGAGAAGTAGGAAGAAGAGAAGGCAGAAGAAGAGGAGAAGGAGGAGACCTCAAAGGAGAAAAAGGAGGAGGAGGAAGAGAAAGAGGAGGCAAAGGAGAAGAGAAAGAAGAAGACGATGATGAACAAGAAGAACTAAATGTCAGACAGTAAAGTAGGTATAAATAAATGAGGAAAATCTCCAATTTCTATGTTTCAAAGAATGCAATTAAAGGCAGGAATAAAATCATTTCAAACTCACTATACAAAAGCAAAGATCTCTCACAGACTATTTGCAATGGAGAAGGGCAATGACTAACACACTCACAGATATATTCAGACTCACAATTAAGGAAATAATTACAAAGTAATGTTTCTTACCACACCTCTTGTCCCCTATTAGATAAACATTTCATTTTCATCTGAATACCCAATAAGAAATATAATGCAAAATACATGACTCACCTGGATGGAGTCTCTGAAAGAAAGAGTGGTGTGGAAAAGTCTGAATTCTACCCTGAATGGCTGACAATGGGGGCTGAAGCTCTGTTCCTGGATGAAACAGAAGAAGGAGGTAAGTATTGATTTTCAAGCCAGACTCAAGACTGCAAAAGAAATAACCATGCCTGTCCAGCCCAAGACTGAATTCTCTCAGGGAAAAGAGCAGAAGAGATTTGTTACAAAGTAGCACGTGCAAACAATCCATTGACCTGGATTTTTTGTCTTTCTTTTGGGTAGACCACATGCCGTGCTCACCAAACAGACATGGAAACAGAGAGGGAAAGTGAGAAAGCACTCTGCCCCATAGGAATGATCACACACAGTTCCTTCTCCTCCATCTCTCCCTCATTTAAGGATTTTGGGCACACAAACATCTGTCATGTTTCTCAAGTCACTGGTAACAGGATTCAAACCAAGTAGTCAGCTATGTAGGATACTGCGGCCTTTACCACCAGGCCATGGAGCTAGCCCAGTCTGGATATTTTTTTAAAAAGTAATTATTTAATTTTATTTATTATTGCTATTAATTTGACCAGAGAGAGATAGAGAAAGTGAGAAAGCAAGCTGCCGGGTCCAGGACTCGAACCACAGTTGACAATGTGGGAGTCCAGCACCTCAACTACCACACAACCTGCTGGCCTCAGTCTCTATCTTCTCAATGACTACAGAAACATACTAAAATATACCCAATAACACATTTTAAAAAATAATAAAATTTCTCACTTTATTGCATGTTCCTCCAAACTTAATAATCTATTTTCCTGTTTCCTTAACTGCAAAACTCCATGTATATAATCTGATTTTACCATTCCCACTTCCCATCTTTTTCTCATTAATTGGCCTTTCAATTACCATTCACAGTTCCCATCTTTTTCTCATTAATTGGACTTTAATTTCCATCCCTTAATTGTCAACAATTATTTCTGCCTCACTGAGTCTAACTGAAATTTACCTCTTTAGCATTTGCAATAAATTGTTTCTATATTAATTGTCCAACAATGTTTCCACAAGCACAGCAAACTCTCAGGTCTGAGCTGGGTTGGATTGGTTCCCTGGTGATCTTAGGTAAGCTTTTGCAGCTTCCACTTTATCCAAACCTTTCCTGGAATATCTACTGGGTACTCTCAGGCTCACCTGGATGGAGTCTCTGGAAGAAAGGGCAGTGTGGAAAAGTCTGAATTCTGTCCTGAATGGTTGATGATGGGGGCTGAAGCTCTGTTCCTGGATGAGACAGAAAAAGGAGGTTAAGTATTGGTTTTCTAGCCAGACTCAAGACTGCAAAAGAAAGAACCATGCCTGTCCAGCCCAAGACTGAACTTTCCCATGGGAAATACCAGAAGAGATTTTTTTTTTTTGGAGAGGTTTTTCACTATAGGGCGCGTGTGCTTGCCAGACAGACAGAGAGAGACATAGAGACAGAAAGCGAGAAATCACCCCCCAGTGGGGATGGTCACACAGCAATCCCTTCTCCTCCATGCTCCTCTTGGGATCTTGGGCATGCACGCACACGCGCCCAGTGTGAGTTTTAAGCCACTGGATCCGGGATGCAAACCGCGGTCGACTATGTGTGAGTCCAGCGACATAGCCATTACGCTAACTGCTGGTTCCCTGGAAATACCAGAAGAGATCTTTACGACTCCCTGTATCCTCTCATTTGGCACGTTTTCATCTTATTAGTCCAACTCCAAACATCTGATTTCCCTGTTGGGTGCTTGGTCAAGACAGAAAGGAAACTTTTCCTGTTGCTTTTCTGTTCCCCTTGGGAACATGTTAGAAATCAAATAAGTCAAGTTTATTATTTCTTCCCCATGAATTCTTTAGACTTACAGAGGCACATCCTTAGGAGTTTGCCTTTTGGGGGGGAAGAGGTTTAGAATGATTTATTTAATTAATGAATTTAAGTTTGCTATAGGGCATGTGTGCTTTCCAGAGAGAGAGAAAGCAAGCAGACTGAGTTCAGGATTCAAACCACAGTCATGGGGGAGTCCAGTGCCTTAACCACCACACCACCCACCAGCCCCCATCCTTACAAAATAATGCTAACTGTGGGTTAAAAATTTCCCCCAAAGTCTAAGACAGAGATACATGTCTTTTTTCTTTTTCTTTTCTTTTTTTTTTTTTTTGAGAAGTTTTAGCTATAGGGCTCATGCACTCGCCAGAAAGATAGAGAGACAGAGATAGAAAGCAAGAAATCACTGTGCTGTGAAGGGAGAGAGTACTCATTCCTGAACAGCAGGTCCACGGTTTATTGGGTATGAGGAACTTTCAGTAGGAACACAGGCAGGTGCAGATACAGAAAGTGTTGCCTCTCTGAAAGGAGCTAGGTGCTCCTGCAGGATCCCACATATGCCTGCCCTGAAGGTTTCTACCCAAAGGTCATCCAGGATCTGAATGGAATCTTTCATTCACTGGAATGAGACAAGGGGGATGGTTACTTCAATATGATCCCCAGTCACATGCAAACACACTCATGGCCGTAATGTGAAGTGAAAACACAATATCAAGAGCTTTCTCACATATTCTTACAAAAATGTGAAAATTGATTTTTGCATCTGGCCAAGGCTAGGCTGGATGGTGGGGTGGAGGAAAAGACAAAGTCCAGATTTCTGAGGTGGGTCTTGTGAGTCACAGAAGGAGGAGAACCATGGGAGAGAGCTTGTGAATCTCCAGACAGCATCTGGGCAGAAGCCTCCTAAGACCAATACAGGACTTGCTTGTGGAGACCTCTCCTTTTTTTTACTCAACTGGACTAGCTCTGCTTCTTGTTAGATGCCTGGAGTAGCTACCCCTTCCCCAGACAGGGACAAGAAGCAACCCCATCCATCCCATCCAGTCTCCTGAGTTGTGCAAAGACAGTGATTGGCAGTGAGGCTAGGAGAAACACCTAGGCCCTGGCTACTCTTGCCACTTTTTCTGCCCCACATGACCTTTTAGCTCCCCAGGCACAGGTCTACACAGTCCACCATCCCAGGATGTAACTAATTATAGCCCAGAGCTCAGAGTTAATATCAAAACAGATGACTCCTACCCCAGCACTTCCCTTCCCACTCTTGACCTGGGGTCCAAGCCCAATGCGCCCACCAGATTTCAACCCCCAATAACCTGCTCTTGCCCATGGTGTGTACACACAGAGAGGTAGCAGGAAAAGAAAACAAAAGATCATGGAAGATGTGGAAAAGGTGTGATTTTCAGTACATCTTAAAAGAACCGGTGTGCATATTCCAATTCATGTAACAATACAATTTCTTAGAAACGCATTTTGTAGTTCCTCCCTCCAAATTTCCACTCTGGTGTAGATGAAATCATCCCAAATGATAAGGAATTAGAACTTCTTGGAAAAATACCTATTGCATAGGTTAAGTCTGCATTGAGACTGGCAGGGAATAGGACAGGTGTTGCAAGAGAGGCACTGGGCCCTTCCTCTAGTTCGGTTGTTCTTCTTTACTGCCAAATCATTGGTCTAAATACCAAGGCTCATTGAGGGCTAGTGAAGTAAGGTAAGGGACAAAAATAATTTATTAAGCACTTGATAAAACATATTTTATGTGTTCAAATGTATATATATAACTAAGGAGAGTGTCCCTAGTGTCTCTACAACCTTAAGGGAACTTTGACTCTACAACTTTTGTACAAATGGGATAAATGTGTTAGGTACAAGAGGTTTGTTCATTTAATCACCTTATTCACACTTTAATAAATTCCACACAGAATTGAGAACTATTCATTGAGGTCCTTCTAGGCCTGAAATATTTATACTAAGTAACTGTGAGACCCACTAGAATGGCATAGGAAAATAGTGTTGGCAAAAATAGAGGTTGGGAACCAGTAGTTAGTGTAATGGCTATATTGTTGGATTCCCACGTAGTCGACCGTGGTTTGCGTCTCGGACCCGGTGGCTTAAAACTCATGCCAGGCGCGTGTGCGTGTGTGCCCAAGATCCCGAGAGGAGAATGGAGGAGAAGGGATTGTGGCGTGACCATCCCCCCCGGGGGTGATTTCTCGCTTTCTATCTCTATGTCTCTCTCTGTCTGTCTGGCGAGCGCACACGCCCTATAGCGAAAAAATCTCTCCAAAAAAAAAAAAAAATAGGGGTTAATTAGAATTCGTACATATTGATGATTGGAAGATTTAAAAGTACAAAACCTTAAAAACAACAACAACAACAACAACAAAACTTGGCAATGCTTTAAAAATTAACTGTACAAGGGCCAGTGTCATTGCACAGTGAACCTGTGCATAGTGAACTGGATCCCACCTGGCCAATCAGTTTGAATTCAAGTGTTACTTCCAAAACATTCTGGGTACATATGCATGAACAAAATCCCTGCACAGATAGAAATGAAGGAAAAAGGGTTGTGACATGGCCAAGATCCATTAGGGTTGCTTTCTCTCCCCACTCTCCCACCGTGAGCTCACATGCACTCAAAAATGAAAATAAAATACATATATGTGTGTGTGTGTGTGTGTGTAATTTCTGTTCCTAGCTATTTAAACCAAGGGATAAAAAGAGTCCACAAAAAGCTGTGTGTAACTAATGTTAATAGCTTCTTTCCCACCTGAATTGTGGTTTGGGCAGGACTAGAGTTGCTCATCAAAAAAGGACAGTGTGGTACCAGCAGATGGCACAATAGTTATGTCACTGGACTCCCACATGGCCAACCACAGTTCGAGTCCTGGACCCAGTGCCTGGACTCAACTCACACCGGGAGCATGTGCATGCATCCCCAAAATACCAAGAGAAGAATGGAGAAGGGACTGCGGTGGGCCATCCCCCCTAGGGGGTTGTTTGTCACTTTCTGTCTCTCTGTCTCTGTCTCTACAGTAAGCACAAATTTCTTGACAGGGGGGCAGTGTAAGTCTCTCAGTAACTGGTGTTCACTTCACCCTTCACAGACCCTAGGCCAGGACCAATCCTGAAGCTCCTGGTGTACTCTGTGCTTCTAGAGGTAGGTGCACCTCTGGGCTGACCTGAGGGGCCTGGGAGTGCCCCAACTCCAGGGCACCCTCACGTTCACTCATTCACAACCACTGACAGTTCAGTACATCCACCCTACCTCACCTTCATGACCTGTTTTGGGCAAGCCCATGTCCTCCAGCCAGAGCCTAGGCCCACCAACCTCCAGTTGGGCTTCCCAGGACCCTCCTGTACACAGCCTTAGGCAGATGCTACCCAGGTACCCTTACAGGATACCATCCCAGGGGGCACTTTCCTAATATATTAACTAGCCAGTTAAGTAACCACATGCAGAATGTATCAGGATGGGTCCCAGGTTCCTGCAGAGGTTCAGATCCTTCTCCCAGGATGTTGCACACAGCCCCTCCCTGGAACTAAGAATTGTTGACACCCCTACACCTGCACCTGCACCTGGGCCTGCACCTGGGCCTGCTAGACTCTGTGACAGATTTTGGTTTCATTTTTGCTGGGGTCTGTGCTTGAATCTGATCAGCATCAGAGGTCAGCTATGCTGACTCCAGTTGAGACTGCCAGGCTCAACTGCTTTTCTGCTCCTCAGGGGTCTTCCTTGCCAGGGCTACATCAAGGTTTTGCAGAACCCCTGTCCCTAGGCACCCAGCTTCAATTTGAGCTCCATAAACTTAATGTGCCTCTGGCTCCTCCTGACTTCCTTCCCAAGGCTACCTCTAGGTTTTGTGGGCTACACTGTGCCCCTTTCTCAGAATTTTTTTTCCCCAACCACAAATATTTCAGTTTTATTTAACACTTAAGCAGAACAAAATTTTCTGACTATACATCTATATTATGCACAGTAACAAAAACGTACAAAGTGTTTACCATAAACATATAGTTTTGAAACTGAATATCCACAATGGTTGTATCATCAACTAAGTACTTTTGTTCATTTAAAGAAGCTGTAGCTTTCTCTGATAGCTTTTTGGCTGCTAACAGCTACTTGACATCTTCCATCTACTGTCTTCTGAACTGGTTCAGACTGCTTAGCACATATCGCCCAGTGTCAGAAAGGTCGTAAAAATCACCACAATTTCAACAGCCATTTCCGGGGCCGACAGGGAATGCCAGTGTAGGGGCTCCGGGTGGGTGAGGCGGAGGCTCCAAGTGGGTGAGGCGAGGGCTCCAAGTGGGTGTGGTGGCAGCAGGACTGCAGGGAGAGTATGGCCAAGCAATGGCGACGGTGGAGCAGCAGGCAGGGCACGAGCTGGAGAGGCATGATGTGCCCTCAGGACTGCAGGAGCAAGGCAGGACAATGGGAAGTGAGGCGAGAGGAGGCTGGAGGAAGCTCTGGGGCTGGGCGGCCCCTCCCTCAGAATTTAAAGAACAGTCACCCAGGCTCTGTTTTGGTTCACCACACTTGGCTCACCTCCAGCCCTTGTCAGCCACCCCCCCCTGGACCATGCTCAGGAATATTTGGCCCCTGTGGACTCTGAGTCTTACAGGGAACACACCTGATCCTGTTCCAACTATGGCCTAATATCCTTCCCCCTTCTACTCAACCCTACTCACCTGCTGGCATAACAAGTCTTCCCACTTAGGCCTCATTTAGCTACACTAGGCTCCAGGTCTCAAGGGGTGCTTAACCTAAGACTTCCTAGGGTAAGCTTGAGTCCCACTGTACCGCAGTGATCTCTGGGCTTTACAAACTCCCCTGACATACTCCACTGGCTCCATGCTGGCCTGTTCATCTTAGGGTCTCACAGGTTGCTTCAGCTGGCCTTGCTTGACCCTGTTTACCTCTGAACCTCACAGGATCACATCACCTGCCCCCACTTGGGCCCTGTTTCCCCCATACTGTTATCCCCTCCCTCAGAGCCCCATGGCAACCATGTTCAAGCCCTGCGCTCTCCATATAAAATGAGGGACCATGCCCAGTTATCACGTCCTCTGAAAGGCAAAGGTATGTTCTTCCCAGGTTCACTGGGCACTGCCCAACTATTAGCCCTATAGAGGGCCCCTTATGAACCTCACTCAACCCCTAGCCTCAAAGGGCACAGCCTCCTCTCCCTGCCCCACAGATAGCTCTTCTCATCTATCGTGATCACTGAAAATAGATTCTCATGCAACAAACTCAATCAGAATCAATGCCAGAATGATTCATTTAACTAGTCCTAAAGTTCACATCATAGGAAAAATAAATATTTAAAACTAAAATAAAAATAAAGTACTGCCACCATAGATTTGATGCCATAAATCAGTAAGAAGTGAGTATTCCACTAGATACCTAAAACTCAAAGCGGATATAAAAGAAAAAGGAAAAATAAAAAAGCCAATATCTTACCTCAAAAGGAACACACTAACTCCTCTCGAACAAAATCACATATTGTTGGAAATGGAATTTAGGATATTGATCATAACAAAACTTAATGGGGTACAAGAGAAAACAGACCATTTCAGGAGATAAGAAAAAATAAATGACATGAAAAAGTGATCCAATAGAGAGATAGACACTAAAAAAAAATGAGAGAGTTTAGGATGCAGAAGATCTTACAGGATGATGAAGACAATACATGGAGTAAAATATTCCATACAGAAAGCAGAACAGGTTAGACCATGCAAAAGAAAGAACCTCTAACATTATTCAAATAGTGCAAATTCTGAAAACCAAAGAAAAAATAAACACTAAAAATGAAACGTATGTAAATTATGGGACACAATTTGGTAACCAAATACCTGCACCTATTTTCTTGTGTCACAAGCTTTTTATATTTTATCTTTAAAACTTTTACTTTTGCAAAGAAAGCAAACTCCTCTTTGTTTGAGGCTTTCTGCCTTTTCTCAAAAAATTTGGTTATGCTAGTCAGCTCTTGGAGCTATAATGTCATGACCTTAGAGGCATCATGTTTCTCTTTCTGAAGAGTTTTTGGAAGATAGTTGGCCGGGTTAACAATGTGTTTAGATAGTTGCCCAGTTAACTTGGTGTAGTTCATTAAAATTACAGACTCTTCATTCAATCCATTAAAGTAGAATTTCAGTGGGTATCATTTTGATGAATTTCATAGTTTCCCTCTGTGGTACCATTATAAAATACTGTTTAAAGTTTTTTTTCAGCCATTCAAAATAAGCAAGGATTGACTCATCTGGCCTTTGTCACCACTGTTCAATTCTACTCCAACCAATGTTCTTTGTGGTATAGTCACATGAAGTGCTTCTGCTAAAAGGCAAAATTATTTTTATTCTCCAGTGTTTTTATAAAAATACTCTAAGACATAGTTTTAACTAACCGCCCCCCCTCCTTTTTTGAGAGGTTTTTGCTATAGGGCACGTGTGCTCATCAGAAAGACAGAGACCAAGAGACAGAAAGGTAGAAATCACTCCCCAAGAGGTTGGCCACACTGCAATCCCTTCTCCCCTACTCTCATCTCTGGATCTTGGGCACACACGCACATGCGCCTGGCATGAGTTTAAGCCACCAAGTCCAAGAATTGAACTACATGGGAGTCCAGTGACATAGCCATTACGCCAACTGCTGGTCCCTAAACTAACCCTTTTAGCCATTCTGTGGCCCATTCTTCTGCTATTAACATGAACCAACTGATAAATATCACGATATCTGAGCTCATAAGTTTGGACATTTAAATTTAATTCTCTAACAAAACCTATGGGTTGCTTGATTGTGTGTAAAACAATTCTTTAAAATATCTGTGAGTTTAGTTTTGGTCCCCGAGTTATATAGTACCTGATTCTCCTTTTTGCTATACAGCACGTGTGCTCGCCAGACAGACAGAGAGACAGAGAGATAGAAAGGGAGAAATCACCCCCCAGGGGGGATGGCCACACCACAATCCCTTTTTCTCCTTTCTCCACTCAGGATCTTGGGCATGCATGTACACGCACCCGGCTTGAGTTTTAAGCTACCGGGTCCGGGACACGAACTGCAGTCGACTACATGGGAGTCCAGCGACATAGCAATTACGCTAACGGCTGGTCCTGACAGGCTTTACCTTGAAAGGGGTACCAAACTAGTGTGGTTGAAGGGTGGTACTGGAGGCTGTTCAATTTCTTTTACTGGAGATGGAGATGGAGATGGAGGTGAGAGAAGAGAGTTCAGGATGTCAAATATCTGACAGAACAACATACCCTTTCTGAGTAGCAGAAGAATGATTAGAAAAGAGCTCTCCAAAATTTTAATTCCAATATTGTTTCTGATATATTTTATTTAACTCCTGAAGGGAGGTGATTTTATTATAACTCAAATGGCTTCTAAATATCATTGAAAGTATGTTTCCCATTCAATTTGCCTGGCTCAAGTTTTCTTTGAAGCTATGTATATAAATTTCCATGGACATTTTCGTATTATTGTAGCATGGGTTCCATCCTATACTCACCTTTTTTTTGGACTGTCCACTTACAATATGACTTTTTCCAATTGTGTATATGAACATAACATTTAGGAATTTCAAAGGACTCCCATTGTTGCTGGTGTTGATTGGAGTACTTTCAAGATTTATGAGCCTATTTTCCTAAGTACTTGCTAGGTGGAGTAACATAGTCATTATACATAAATCCAGATGATGTTTCCAACAGTGTTGTCCCTTAGGGACAAGTCAGCTCACAACGTGTGATTTCCCATTTTAGAGGATTTTTTCAAAAGTACTGAAACCTGGGAGGGAGGAGAAGCTTATGTGTCTGTAAAAGTTCTGGCAATTAGGTGGCAGCCAAGCGTCTTTCTTGCTGAGCAAAAATTTCCCTGAAATGTTCTTGTGGAGAGTTCCTATAAGATAGTATCACATATGAGAAAAATCTCTTGATCACTCCAAATTAGTTTTTATCCTCTTAAGGACACCTTTTCATAACAGAGGAAGATGGTGTCTTATATTTCATGTGGAAATTTCACACACAGCTTTACATTTGAAAACTAAAAGGATTTTTGTTACGAATAAAAAAGCGTTTTCTTAAGCTGTATGCAAGGCCCATAGTCCCCAGAAGTCTATGCACCCATGAAGCATGGTTTGGCATCTCAGGAAATGAGGACAGCACCCTCTCACATACCTCTCCTTATGGGCCTTTCTGCCCATAAGTTACAAGTTTTTACAAAAGTGAGCCAAAACTGGGGAGGGAGAAAGTCTATCAGATTAATATGTACCCTGAGAAGAATGTGGGTGGTGAAGATGATGGACAACAGATGGGACAATGACAATTGTTTGAGGCACATGCTCCTTTTCTGGGGATATTCAGCTAATACTAAGGAATCAATAATTTTTTATTTTAACATAGATAAACTGTAATTAATTTAGGTCTTAACCTGTCACTGGACATTTTTTAAATCACTAGTAGTTATTTTGCAATGACACGTATTGCTGCAATAAACACCACAGATTATATATTATATATCATATAAAAATATATTGATATTTATGTATATTATATATATGTGTGTGTTTGTATGTTTATTATTTTAAATTTATTGTGGTAAAATACAAATTACAAAAAATCATCTTTCTTCATAAAGGACAGTTCTAGAAGGATCACCACAAGCCATTCTTCATGACTTCTTTCATATAAAATTGAGCAATTTACAACCACTATTACACAAGAACATAAAATCTTTCCACTACTCCCAGACCTGGTAATCATCGTTCTCCTTTCTGTATCTATAATTACTACTATGAACTTCTCATGAAAGAGTTTACTGCAGAAGTAAATCCCATAAAATTTACTATCTATTTAACAAAATTGAGTCAATGACACTAATTAAAGCATGGTAAGAAAAAATTTACTTAGAACTATCATTATAAATTAGGATCCCCTACCGTGAGGGTTTTACAATGGAAAAGAGAAATTGGGTTCAATTGAATACAGCATGAGCAGTGGAAATTAGCAGTCAAGGAGATGTGGGAGGAGTCACCAGAGGGAAAATGATTAAGAGGAAATATCAGGGATGTGAGGGATTCTGGATAAACTGAACTAACAGGACTCAATAGCAGGATGGTTTTAACACTTGAAGCATAATACGGTAACTATATAGTACTGTTTAAGCTAATTCACACCTATAAGAAAATGTTAGATTTTTAAAATATAACCAGGATAAGATTGCATGGTTAAATACTAGAAAGCCATTGAATTAGTAAGATGATTTTCATTAGTGACCATTCATAATTTTGCTTTTAGAAGCCTATAAGAAAATGTCTTAAGTTTCAAATGTTCTGATAAAGCTTCTTCAATATAATCCTTTTTTTAAAGGAATTAGTTTATCTAATTTTATATATTTAATCATTTATTTAAATTTGACCAGAGAGGGACAGAGTGAGAGACAGAGAAAGAGGGGAAGTGAGAAAGCAAGTCACCAGGTCTGGAACTCAATCGCAGTTGGCCATGTGAGAGTCCAGCACCCTAAACCACCACGCCAGCTGCCGGCCCCAAATATGACCTTGAACTGATAAAATAAGTGCCTCTTAATAATCAAGGTTCTTTTCTGGTCTGAGAAGGCCAACAATGGCCACATTAAGGACTTCCCGTAGTTTTCTTTGAAGGTATGTATATAAATTTCCATCGACTTCTTTGTATTCTTGTAGCACAGGTTCCATCCTATGCTCACCATTTTTTTCGACTCTCCACTTCCAATACTGGCCCAACCGTGGAGGAAATCCTGCACCAGCTGGCCAGGACAGAAGTAGGGCAAATGCCTCATGGCATCGCCCACACCAGAACACAGTCAGTGGGCAAGAGGAGTGGCCATAGAGGCTGTGCCCCATACTTGTTTCTTTTAAATCGATTATTTGAATGGACATCTTAGTCTTTGAGTAGTCTTTTTTTTTTAAGAATTGCTTTTTAAATCTTTATTTATTGATTGATTGATTGATTGATTTAAATTTGACTAGAGAGAGAGAGAGAGAGAGAGAAGGAAAGTAAGAAAGCAAGCCACCAGGTTCAGCACTCTGGTGCCCAAGTGGGAATCTCCGTGCCCTTAACCATCAGCCACCTACTGGCCCCCAGTCCTTAAGTAGTTTAGATTATTTTTGGTATTCATTATTTAAAATTGTAAGAAATTTAATAAATGGACCGCCTTTAACATTTTTAAGAAGGTGGGAACTGGGTAAGGTGAATGTGCTGCTGAAAATTCCCATTCGTTTAATCTTGTGGAGAACACAAGAAAATATGTATCAATTCATTGCTAAATATGACATACATTATTATTTATCCTGGCTGTGTTTAATAAAAGAATAAACAATAAGGCCAAAAAGAGAAAAAGGGAAAATACCTCAACAGTTGAGATGTATGAACTGACATCGATCTTCGGGGATGCCAGTTTTTCAAAGCACAAGGTGGTCTCGCAGCGCCTGTCCCTACAGACCTCCCTGGAGACCTCAGGGGAGGACTCAGGGCCTGAACCCACCACCCCCAAGGGCGGCCCAGATCGCTCTCACGCGCGCGCCCACCGCCTAGCAACCCTGGAGACCCTGTGGACGCCATCACGCAGTCCAACGGACAGTCTCCAGGGACCCCACAGCGGCGGGGACGTCACCCACGTGGCGAGGCGGTTCTGTCCCAGGCCAGGCACAGCGAAGGGTCCAAGGTTACCGGAGGGCGCGGACTGATGCCAGGGAGGGCTCTGAGGAGACTTCCCGGGGCGGAGTGTCCAGGGACGCCCCCGGCTCCCGGCGGCCGAGCCTCCCACAGCCCCGGGCGCCGCAGGACCCCGACCACCCCACGCCGACTCCTCCCCCGGCGTCCGCGTCCACATGTCCGTCCACGCTCGGGCAGCCGCACCCCCGCCCGCGCACCGGCTCCTCCAGTCCCCACAGGCTGCTCCCCGCGGGGCCGGGGCTGCGGCGGGGCGGGCGGGCGAAGCCACACTCGGGGCCGGCGGGACCCTCTGGCGATGGGCGACCCGCGCAGCTCGGGCCGCAGGACGCCGCCCTCCGCCCGGGACCCCTTCCCAGGAGGGCAGGGCCGGGAGGGGACGCTGCTCTCCACCGGGGATGGTCGCTTAGGGCCGCGGTGCGGAGAAGGGGCGGGGACCGGGGCCGGGCGCCCTCTTGGGCCTGGAGAAGCTCCTGTCCCCGCGGGACCGTCCCCGCCTCAGCCCCCGGCGGGAGGGACCCGGGAAGGGGTCTGCGGTCCGGGCAGGAGGCGGCTCTGGGCGTCGCCGGGCCTGGGCCTCCGTTGGGCCGTCCCAGCCTCTCCCCGGGCGCCCAGGTCGTCACCTCCCCCCTGAGGGCCTCCGGAGGATGCGCTTCAAGGAGGAGGGCAGAGCGAGGCCCGGGCACATGCAGAGCCGGCCCTGCGTCGTCCCCACTTGGCTCCAGCGACCCCGGGAGGGAAGCTGACCATGATGCCCGCCAGCCAACCCCCCCCCCCCCCCCCCCACGGAGCGGTGGGCGTCCTGCGAGGGAACAGCCGCTTCTCTGAACGCCTGAACCCCAACTCCACACAAGGTGCAGTGACGACCAGGAGGAGGTCTGGGGGCAGGGATGTGGCCAGCACTTGTCCTGGCATCTGAAAGGGACCTGGAGCCCTCAGGGGCAGCTCGCAGCTCGCTGAGAGAGAGCCTGTGCGCCTGACCTACAAGGGTACTGAGAGGCAGTCTCTGTCAGAGGACCTGCCAGCCAACCCTGAGGAGGACTAGAGACTAGAGAGGGGAGCGAGGTTGGGCAGAAGCCTCACCCCTGTATTCCACCTCCGTAGAAAGGCAAGAAGAGGCCAGGGGCTGAGGGCAGCGCTGGGATAGTTGCCCATTCTCAAGGAAGGTCTGTCCTTCGTCACCATGTCGATCAGGTGTGCATATTTTATATTTTCAGGGATTTTTTAAATAGTTTTATACATTTATTTTCAATTTATTTTTTCTTTCTTTTTCCTATCTGTTGCATGTTCTGGCCAGAGAGCTACAGAGAGACAGACAGACAGACATCAACACCTGGGGGAGGTGGCCCAGGGAATTCCTTCTCCTCTAGTCCCAGGATTGTGGGCTCTCATGCACATGCACTGGGCTTTAAGCCTCTGGTGTCCAGAACTTGAACTGCAGTCAACCCTGTGGGAGTCTAGTGCTCTATTACTATTTCACCACCTGCTGGTCGCCTAGGCTTGTAGTTTTCATAAAGGTCAAAAAAGAGGAAAGGAGAAATTCTTCTTAGGATGAGCTTCTTAGTTTGAAAGTATAATTTATTCATGAAAAAGCCTGTAATTCATTCTTCCACCAGCAATTTCACACTCAATTTACCTAATAGTACAAAATTTTATTCAGTAGGAGTTAGTTATTTCAAATGTTAACACTGATTCTCATCTCCTTCCCTTCATTTACTGATTGTAAGTTTACGTGTGACAGAATTGCTCTATCTACTGTTTGATCCACTTGGGCCATGGCATTTTGTGGTAGCAGCCTGAGCTGAGACCCCTCTACCTTAATTTCCCCAAGTTAACCACACATGTCATCATAGGGCTGTTACATATGGACTTGCTTTAAAGGGTGGGAAATGCTTCACTTTTTCTCATCATACTATGCTTCCACACATTTTCTTGGTTGTGACTTAAATAACGTTATGGGTGGAGAGGGAATAGGGAGAAATCAGTAGCATAATCAAAAGTGTAGTGAGTGAGAGACTGAAGAAGATATTGCTTAGGAACTACCAATAGTATTACAGAAAGCCCAAGTGACATGTGGAGAATACCAAGGCCAGAGGGCAACATCGGCAAGGAATAGTAAGTAGGAGAATTTACCAGAGCCCAGGGAGACCCAGAGCTTCAGCAGAGGCAAACTGGGAAGGAGCCATAAGGGCCATAGCAGAGGAAAGCAGGCCAGGCCTCCACTGAGGACAGCCGGGTTGCAGCCAGGAGGACAGTGCCCTGACTCCTCTCTCCTATTCTATGTCTTCCTGCTGGCACCATTATTGGCTGAACCAACCATAAGCCAGAGGTCATGGGAATCTGACTGATGTGCTCACAGGTCAGTTTCTGGGGACTAGGGCAGGGTGAAAAAAGGGAGTCGATCTTCTAGGTAAACAAGTACCTTTAGCACTGGGCTGCTTTCTACTTTTTCTCAGAGCTTAAGCTCATATGCCCCAGCTTTGAAAAGTTGCAGGACTTTTTAGAAATGCCAGCATCCATATCCAGTGATTGAATGTATAGAAAAAAAAGTTAAAAAAAAAAAAAAAAAAAAGCCACTGGGACCAGCAGTTAGCGTAATGGCTATGTCGCTGGACTCCCACGTAGTCGACTGCGGTTTGCATCCTGGACCCGGTGGCTTAAAACTCACACCAAGCGCGTGTGCGTGCGTGCCCAAGATTCTGAGAGGAGAATGGAGGAGAAGGGATTGTGGCGTGGCCATCCCCTCTGGGGAGTCATTTCTCGCTTTCTGTCTCTTTGTCTCTCTCTGTCTGTCTGGCGAGCGCACGCGCCCTACAGCAAAGAACCTCTCCAAAAATAAATAAATAAATAAATAAGTCAGCATCCTCTCTTCCCCTATAGAATTGTAGACGCCTGTAGGAGACTCTCGTTCAATTTTTCACAGTAAAGTCACTAAATTGAATTGTGTGTCTTTTTCCCTCACAATGTACCGCATGTCAAAGTGAGTTGAAAATAGGAAACTTGGGGCTGGCATGGTGGTTAAGGGCAGTGTACTCAAACATGGAGGACTGAGGTTCGAGTCCTGGACCTAGCAGCTTACTTTGTCACTTTCTCTTTCTCTCCCCCTCCCTCTCTGGTCAAATTAAAATAAATAAATAAATAAATACATAAATAAATAAGTTAAATGAAGTAATTCTTTTCAAAAAAGAAAATTGGGAAATTTAACTTACAGGGCTTGACTAAAAATCATTCTTGCACTTAGAATGTTTTAAACTGAGATTATTTAAACTCTTAGTAAAATAGTTGGCAGGGTCAAGCAATCTCAGGAAATTATTTTGTGACTTAATTACAAAAAATGTTACTGGGAACCAGCAGTTAGCATAATGGCTATGTCGCTGGACTCCCACATAGTCGACCGCAGTTCGCGTCCCAGACCCAGTGGCTTAAACTCATGCCGGGCGCGTGTGCGTGCGTGCCCAAGATCCTGAGAGGAGAATGGAGGAGAAGGGATTGCAGTGTGACCACCGCCCCTGGGGGGTGATTTCTCGCTTTCTGTCTTTATGTCTCTCTCTGTCTGTCTGGCGAGCGCATGCGCCCTATAGTGAAAACCACTCAAAAAAAAAAAAAAAAAAAAAGAAAAAAAAAGTTACTGAAGCAGAAGCACCTCCATCTTTGAGCTATACATTATACTTGCTTCCTCCTTTTTTTCCCAGAGTACATAGAGTGATTAATAAGTCTCATTGTCTTTGCTAAGTAGCCTGAAAATTTTTTGTGTAGCTGTTCCTTGGCAATGTAATCACCAACCAGATTCTCCGCTCAGAGTCATAGGGACCATTAAATAGAAAACTGGAGAGTACCCTGAGAAATAATTAACCTGCTTGATTCAGCTTCTGTAAGTGCTTTCACATGAGAACCTCACTCCTTTTCCTCCTCACTCCCTTCTCAGTTTCCATTGTATCAACCATATCAACCTAGAATTCATTATGAATTTTGCATATATAAGCACCACTCTCCTTTCACTCAGGGCTCCCCTGCCCCAATATGCCACTGGCTTAATCAATTAACTCTAATAAATTTGGCTATGTCTTGATGTCCTCTTATTTCTAGCTGATTAGACTGTAACATTACAAAGTGGCTCCTATAGTAAAGTTGACTTTCAAAAAGTTGAGGAGTCATGAATATGGGAGTTAATCACCTTTGTTGTCCTTCCTGTGACTAAGGTTAAAATCTTCTGAGTTGACTTCTTAAAAATAAAATCAGAGCTCACACTACAGCAGTTCCTTTTAAGCATCATGCACTAATATACTATGGTCTGAATGTTTTCCAACATCTTGGGTGGAAAACTTAATCTCTGATGCAACAGGATGGGAGGTTGGGCCTTGAGGGAAGTATTTATGAGCTCCATGAACATACTTTTCTTGTCACACAAGTAGTGTTTCAATTCTCAAGTGTTTTTTTTTTTAATCTTTGACCACTTTGCATACACAATCTCTACTGCCATAAACTATTTGTTTTGTTTTCCTCATTTTTGCTAAAGGGCATATGCACTCACCAGAGACAGACAGAGACATAAATTAAGAAATCATTCCCCAAGGCTGGCAGCCAGGCCACGTTCCCTTCTCCATCCTTCTCTTGGAATTTTGGGGATGTGTGCACATGTGTGCACACACATCTGGCATGTTTCACAAATCACTAGGTCCAGGACTTGAATCACACAATAACATGTAGGATCCAGTTCCTTAACCTTTTTTAAGGCTTTATGGAATTAAATTAATTTCTAAAGTGACTTCAGGATTTCCTTTCCTTTGGAAAGTTTCAAGAAGTGGCTATTTTAAATAAAATATTTTGCATATAAATACTATAGATATTTTTCTCATTCTGAGAAATTTATATCCTTCCATTGAAATGTAAAAGCCTTGGATTATATCTTTTGTTTTAATTTTCAAATTACTGCTTTATTTTACCTACTAACCTTTTATCCTGATTTGTTTTAATTAATGGTGTAAGAATAAAGTTAAACCATACGCCCCCCCCCTTTATAAAATGCTGAAGCTGTGAAAGCCCAGAGCAAATTGTTAGCATCTTGCAGGAAGCCCAGAGCCATTTGCAAGTTAGTTTAGCACCCTGCAGGAAGCCCAGAGCCATTTGTCAGATGCCTCTGCAAATTTGACCTAGTTACAACACCTGCAAAAAGAAATATCTTTGTCCTGCTTGACCAGGCAGCTTCGGGGTCCCCATAAACCTACCCTAATAGCCCCTTATCTTGCTTCCCCCACACACACACCACTGACTTGTGTATATATAACTTGAATGTCCCTTTGTTTGGGACTTCACTCATCCTTGTGTCTTGTAAGACCAGGAGTGGAGTCCTAGTGCGCTAGAAATAAAGCCTCTTGTACTTTACATCAAGAACCGACTTTTGTGGTTGATTGGGGTCGCCGTAGCACTCCCTGGACAGGGAGGATTGGCCAGTTATCAGCTGAAACCTTTCATTTGGTGCGTTGGTCAGGAAACCATGGCCACCCCACTCCTACAATGTTGGCCTTGGAGGTGAGCCTTTGTCTGTCTACTATCCTTTTATCTGTCTTCCTGTAAAGGCCTGACTCTGGTATTGCAGCTGTTCGGACTATTGTAAAATAGCCCAACTGTGGTTGGCAGACGTGCCTGGAGGACCACAGGCTGCAGCCCTGGGGGATGCCCCAAGGGCGAGGGAGGATCAGGGACGCCTGATTGTCTCCTGCTGTAAGGGTGCAGAGGCCTTCGAAGCCAATGCCCCGTCTGAATCTGTTCTGAGATTTTGGAAGACCTAGGTCGGTAAGTTGCTTTTTGTTTCTCTTGTCCTGTTCTATGTTCTTTTGTCCGTGTTTTTAACCTATCCATTGACGATGGGACAGACTGTAGTGACTCCTCTAAATATGACTCTTGGACATTGGACTGAAGTAAAGGGAAGAGGTTGCGACCTATCTATAGAGATTAGGAAGGGTCTCTGGCAGACGTACTGTACATCAGAGTGGCCCACTTTCAATGTCGGATGGCCACCCGAGGGCACATTTGATCTCAAAACTGTTCTTGCCATTAAAGACATTGTTTTTCAGAAAGGACCAGGAAGTCATCCAGATCAACAGTTGTACATCGTCCTCTGGCAAGACCTGATACAAAATTCTCCCACCTGGGTCCGGCCCTGGATTCCCAGGCATCACCCTGATCACCCGACCCCCCCCCCCCCCTCAGGTTTTGGTAACCCAGTCCCCTGATTCTGACTCTCTGGAACGGGCAAACCAATCAGGCCATTCCAAAGGGATCCACCTAGAGACCCAAGATCTCCTCTTAGACCTACCTTCCCCATACCCCCCCACTCTCACCCTCCCCTCCAACTGGGAGGGAGCACAGGGACCCTGGTGTCCTGCCTGAACCAGCCCCTGCAACATGGCCACCGCCCTGGCCAGCTGCCACCTGCCCCCCAGCGTGTGCTCCAGCCAGGCGTGGAGCCCCGCGGGCGGGGGGTGAGGGCGCTGCGCCAGGGCGAGGGCGGGGGGGGGGGGGGGGGGGGGCATTGCTTAATCTGGCCGGCAGCGGGGCAGGGGGCCTATGGGGCCTGGAGGACGGGTGGCGCCGGTGCAGGGCCAGCCTAGACACAGCTATACACGGCCCTGAGCGGCGAGGCAGGTGCTCCAGCCCGCCAGGGATGGGCCAGCCCCGGCCTGGCGGGGCCTAGCCCTAGCCGAGACGAGGACTGCGCGCGGGCCAGGCCTGACGGGCGGGTGGCCCGGGGGCTGAGGCTGGAATGGACGCGGAGAAAGGGGCCGGAACCAAGGCAGTGGATCGAGCGGTGAGGTGGCAGAGCGCGGGTCACCCCAGAGACACTGGCCACCGGGTCCGGCCCCTGGGCGAAGCGCTCGCCTGGGCCGCGGTTCTGCAAGTTGTGGGTTGCTCGCGCCGGGAATGCCCACAGCCCGCCCTGGCGCCCGCACAGCCCCCTGCCCGGTGGACGCCGGTGGGCACAAGCGCCGGGGGTATAAAGCCCGGAAAGCACACGCTCTGCTCCCATCCCGAGTGACCTTGAATATACTCGGCTCGGAATGCGGGGCGTGCTTGTAATTTCCCGTGCTGTGCTGATCTTAAAAAAAAAAAAGTCTAGTCTGATAAACTGCTGCCCGGAGACCCCACACCTCGCCTGATTCTAATGATTCCCCTCTAGCACAAAGGGAGCCAGAAAAGGTTGTGGACAACCTAGGGGGCGGCGGCAGACCTCATAGGCTCCAGCGGGAAGCGCGTGGGCGGAGGGGTGCGGTGGTGGCGGTGGGATGCACGCCCTAGGCGGCAGGGACCTTCCCGAGCTGGCCCCCCCGCTCCGTCTGCACCCCTGGAGAGTGCACTCTCGGGCCCAGCTCAAGGCACCAGAAGTCACCACAGACAAGCGCTCCCTTCCCCTGACACCACTGTCGCCCTGCTCCTAAGAGCATATGGGCCCCCACCGCCAGTTGCCAAAGAAGGGCTGCCCCCCTTGCAGCCGCTCTATTACTGGCCCTTTTCCTCTTCTGATCTTTATAATTGGAAAACTAACCACCCCCCTTTCTCTGAGGACCCCCAGCATCTAACCGGCCTGGTAGAGTCTTTGATGTTCTCTCATCAGCCAACTTGGGATGATTGCCAACAGCTCCTGCAGACCCTCTTTACTAAGGAAGAAAGGGAGAGAATCCTGTTGGAAGCCAGAAAAAAACATCCCCAGACCTGAGGGGTGGCCCACTCAGCTCTCTAACCTTATTGAGGCTGCATTCCCTCTTTCCCAACCTGACTGGGACTTCAATACTGCAGAAGGTAGGGAGCGACTGACAGTCTATCGCCAGGCTCTAGTGGCTGGCCTCCGTGGGGCCGCAAGGCATCCCACCAATTTGGCAAAGGTAAGAGAAATTATGCAGGGAGACACTGAGCCCCCTTCAGTGTTTCTTGAGAGCCTCATGGAGGCATTTAGAAGGTTTACCACGTTTGATCCTATTTCGGAAGGACAGCGGGCCTCAGTGGCTATGGCCTTCATTGGTCAGTCAGCACCTGATATTAAGAAAAAGCTCCAAAGATTGGAAGGATTACAAGATTTCTCTTTACAAGACTTAGTTAAAGAGGCAGAAAAGGTATATCATAAAAGGGAGACAGAAGAGGAAAAAGAACAAAGGAAAGAAAAAGAGAGGGAGGAAAGAGAAAATAAAAGGGAAAAGAGACAAGAGAGAAACCTAGCTCGGATCCTGGCCAACTGTAGTTAAGGAAAGGGAACCAAGACGAGAACCCACCAAAGGGCAAAGCCTGGTCGCATCCCATTGGAAAAGGACCAATGTGCCTATTGTAAAGAGAGAGGGCACTGGGCCAAGGACTGCCCTAAACGGAAAAGAAAACAAAAAGCCCAACCGGATCAACAGGCTGAAGTACTGGCCTTACATGAAGATTTGGACTAGGGGGGACGGGGCTAGGAGCCCCTCCCCGAGCCTAGGGTAACTTTAAAGGTGGAGGGGGAGCCAATTAATTTTCTGGTTGACACGGGAGCACAACATTCCGTGTTACTTGCACCATCAGGGCCACTTTCTAAAAAGAAATCCTGGGTCATAGGGGCCACAGGACATCAACAATATCAGTGGACTACCAAAAGAACTGTAGATCTAGGAAAAGGACAAGTGACCCACTCTTTCTTGGTAATTCCTGAATGCCCAGCTCCTCTACTTGGAAGAGACTTACTCACTAAAATTGGGGCCCAAATCAACTTTGCCCCAGGGGGGCCAAAGGTCTCTCATAATGCACAAACCTTAATCTTGACCATGCGCCTATAGAGGATGAACACCAGCTTTACAAGGACCCACACAAAAATGCGCCCCCCCCTCCAAATCTGGTTACAAAAATATCCAGGTGCATGGGCCGAAACAGCTGGAATGGGATTGGCAATTAATAGACCCCCCATAATAATAGAACTAAAAGCTACTTCGATTCCGGTGGCAGTACGCCAATATCCCATGACCAAAGAAGCCAGAGAGGGCTTTAGGCCCCATATCCAATGCCTCCTAGATTTGGGTATTCTGAAAAAGTGCCAATCACCTTGGAATACGCCCTTATTGCCTGTTAAAAAGCCTGGCACAAATGACTATCGTCCTGTGCAGGACTTGCGAGAAGTCAACCGACAAGTCCAGGATATTCATCGTACCGTGCCCAATCCATATAACTTGCTTAGCTCCCTTCCTCCCGACCATGACTGGTACACCATTTTAGACCTAAAAGATGCTTTCTTTTGCTTGATGCTGCACCCTTCCAGCCAGAGCCTCTTTGCTTTCGAATGGAGGGATCCCGACACCGGGCTTACAGGACAGCTGACATGGACACGGCTCCCGCAGGTTTTCCGACACTGGCCGACTATCTTTGATGAGGCCCTTCACCTGGACTTCACCCACTTCAGAGCCAGCCACCCCAAAATAACTCTTCTCCAATATGTAGATGACCTACTGCTTGCAGGGACTAGAGGAAAAGCCTGCCAACAAGGTACAGGGCTACTGTTCGAGGAACTAGCCCACCTGGGAGATCGTGCCTCTGCCAAAAAGGCCCAGATCTGCAAAAAGGAGGTAACTTATCTAGGCTATACCTTAAAGGGAGGGAAAAGACATTTGACAGAAGCCAGGAAACTGTGACCCAGATCCCCATTCCTCGCACAGCCCGTCAGGTGCGGGAATTCCTGGGAACAGCAGGGTTCTGTCCTCTATGGATTCCAGGGTTTGCCACTCTGGCCGCGCTTCTCTATCTGCTGACAAAAGAGGGAGTCCCCTTTCAATGGGGCACTGACCAACAACAGGCTTTTGACAATATTAAAAAGGCCTTACTATATGCCCTGGCCCTAGCATTAACAGATGTGACAAAACCCTTCACTCTGTATGTCTATGAATGGAAGGAAATAGCTTGAGGAGTGCTCACACAGCCTTTGGGACCCTGGAAAAGGCCAGTGGCCTATCTTTCCAAAAATTAGACCCAGTGGCCGAAGGGTGGCCAGCATGCCTGAGATCTATTGCAGCAGTGGCAACTCTGGTAAAGGAATCTGATAAGTTAACTATAGGACAAAAGTTACTAATCATTACACCCCATGCTCTGGAAAGCATAGTTCGACAACCCCCTGACCGGTGGCTATCTAACGCTCGCATGACCCACTACCAGAGCCTTTTATTAGACAAGGACAGAGTCCAATTTGGACCGCCGGCCATTCTTAACCCTGCCGCGCTGCTGCCCGACACTTCGGCTCAAGGAACAGTCATCCATACCTGCCAAGAAATCCTAGCGGAAGAAACTGGAATTCGACGAGACCTTCAGGACCAACCCTTGCCGAATGCCCAATTAACTTGGTACACAGATGGGAGCAGCTACCTCATAGAAGGTAAAAGGGTGGCAGGGGCGGCGGTAGTAGACGACAATCAAATCGTCTGGGTAAGCAGTTTACCTGAGGGAACTTCTGCTCAAAAGGCTGAGTTTATAGCCTTAACACAAGCCCTTCACCTGGCTAAAGGAAAGATCATAAATATTTACACTGACAGTCGGTATGCTTTCGCTACCGCACACATCTATGGGGCCATTTATAGCCACAGGGGTTTATTAACCTCAGCAGGCAAGGACATAAAATATAAAGAGCAAATTTTAAACCTGATAGAAGCCGTGCATCTCCCCAAACAAGTGGCTATTATCCACTGTCCAGGACATCAAAAGGGGAACAACCGGGTGGCAGAAGGGAACCGGCGAGCTGACCAGGCAGCTAAGTGAGCTGCCCAAGGACTTAACATATTGTCAGTCCAATCAACAACAGTCCTAGATGAAGGAACTCCAGTTAAAACCTTTATTTATACAGAACAAGATATACTAGAAATTGACAAACTGGGCCCTCACTCGGTGACCCCTGAGGGGATCCGAAAGACTTTAGAAGAAAAATCCATCCTTCCCCTAAAACAAGCTACAGCTTTTCTCAAACAGCTTCATAAATTAACCCATCTAGGCTTAAAACATTTGATAACCTCCTCCAGCGGTCCTCATTTCACATCTTAAACTTACACAAGTTGGCTGAAATGATGATAAAAGACTGTAAACCTTGTCAATTAGTTAATGCTTGCCCAAATAAAATGCCACCAGGAAAACGGCTCCGAGGGGATCGCCCAGGAAGCTACTGGGAAATAGACTTTACTGAGATAAGACCAGGCAAATATGGCCTTAAATATCTGTTAGTACTGGTTGACACCTTTTCAGAATGTGTTGAAGCTTTCCCCACAAAAAAAGAAACTGCTCAAGTCATTGCAAAAATAATTCTGGAAGAAATTTTCCCAAGATTTGGGGTGCCCCTCGCTATTGGATCTGACAATGGCCCTGCCTTCATTGCCCAGATCAGTCAGGGACTGGCCAGCATCATGGGGTCCAATTGGAAATTACATTGTGCATATAGACCCCAAAGTTCAGGACAGGTAGAACGTATAAATAGAACTCTAAAAGAGGCCATGACTAAGTTGACCTTAGAAACTGGCATAAAAGACTGGACAGTCCTCCTTCCCTTCGCCCTGTTCCGTGTACGGAACACTCCTGGACCTTGTGACCTAACTCCTTTTGAGATTCTGTACGGGGCCCCGCCCCCACTTACGGCTATGAATTTTCCTCTCTCTAGTTCTCACCTTTCTCAATCCCTCTATACCAGGCTAAAGGCCCTTAAAACAGTGCAAAAAGAGATCTGGAGTCAACTCGCCGAGGCCTATAAACCAGGAGAAACTCAAGTGCCTCACCGATTCCAGGTCGGAGACTCGGTGTATGTCCGACGACATTGTGTGGCAAACCTAGAGCCTCGGTGGAAAGGACCCTACCTAGTGTTGCTGACCACCCCTACAGCAATAAAAGTTGATGGTGTCACCTCCTGGATCCATGCATCTCATGTTAAGCCGGCACCACCATTGGATGCCACCTGGAAGCTGGAAAAACTGGAAAACCCCCTCAAACTCCGCATTCGCCAGGAACATCCTGTTCCTTCTGCTAACGGTGCTGCCTCTGATAAGTACTGAAGTACTGTTAACCCCCACCAGCCCTGGGACCTCTCTTGGGTAATTTCCCGGGTGGGTGATAACCATGTTGTTAACATAACTACCCAGACAGCCCCCTTAGGCACTTGGCTCCCCTCCCTAGAATTTGATCTCTGTGACCTTGTGGGTAATTCACAGACTACCCCTATTCAAGATTCTTCCACACTAAAGTACGGATGAGCGGGCCCCTACTCTAAATCTGCCTCTTATGACCACCACTTTTACATTTGCCCGGGCATCAATTCACGCAAATGCGGAGGTCTTACTCATTTCTTTTGTTCCAACTGGGACTGCGTATCCACTGGATATATTCCTTGGACTCCCCCCACACCGGACCCTTTAATAACTGTTACCAGGGGGCCCTGGTGAGGTCCAAGCTCCTGGAAAAATTGCATTGGTACCCACACTAGATGCAACCCCGTCCAAATCTCCTTTACTACTAGAGCTCAACAGGAGACCCAAAAGTGGCTTGCTGGACAAAAATGGGGTTTAAGACTATATGCCACAGGAGCAGATCCTGGTGTTGCCTTTTCCATCAGGCTAATCATAGATGACCCACTAAATCGAGGACCTCTCATATGAGGAATACCTCCCGCCGCTCCTACTGCTCTCTGGGCCTGGACTATGTCCCCCAAAACTCACCAGGCCCCTCCCACCGTCCCTGACCCTCAAGGGATCGAACATACCGTTCAATTCAATTCAAATGCCCTGAGCCACCCCCCCCCCATACCAGAAAACACCCCTTCCAGCGACATAGAAAAATCAATATCGGACAGAGACTCTTTGACTTAGTGCGAGGAGCCTTTTCAGCCCTGAATTCCTCCAGCCCTGAATTAACTAAATCCTGTTGGTTGTGCTTAGCTTCAAGTCCTCCTTATTATGAGGGCATCGCCCTTCCAGAAAACTATGCTACTTTACCTTCCTCCCACCTCTGTAGCTGGAATACTACTCTTACCTTGACCTCGGTCTCTGGACAAGGCACCTGCCTTGGCAAGGTGCCCTTGGATCAGTTGTACGTATGTAATATAACTGCTTCTGTTAAACACCCTACAGATACTTATTTAGTTCCTCCTCCTGGAAGCTGGTGGGCTTGCAGCACTGGCTTGACCCCCTATATACACACCTCCGTACTTAACCCTGAAACTGACTATTGTGTACTAGTACAGATCCTCCCACGAATCCTCTATTATGACTCAGATGCTTTTGAAACTCAATTTGACCATACCCATTTTAGACAAAAAAGAGAACCTATTTCCTTAACCGTGGCAGTCTTATTGGGTCTCGGAATCTCTGAAGGTATTGGGACAGGAACGGCTGTGCTTATTCAAACTCCTCAATACCTAGACAGCCTCCAACAAGCCATAGACAATGACCTACAAGCCATAGAAAGCTCTATTACTAAGCTCCAAGAATCCCTGATGTCCTTGTCCGATGTCGTCTTGCAAAATAGACGAGGATTAGATCTCCTGTTCTTAAAAGAAGGGGGCCTATGTGCTGCCCTTAATGAACAATGATGTTTCTATACTGACCATTCTGGTGTTGTGCTAGACTCAATGTCCAAGCTCAGAGAGAGACTAGACACCCGGCACCAAGATCGAGAATCCCAACAAGGATGGTTTGAAAGCTGGTATAGCCCATCCCCTTGGCTCACTACCCTAGTCTCCACCTTGCTAGGCCCAATAATAATACTCCTTCTCATCCTGACCTTCGGGCCCTGTATTTTAAACTGCTTAGTCGCTTTCATCCGAGAACTGATAAGCACAGTCCAAGTACTTATGCTCCAACAACAATATCAAACCCTTCAGCAGTCAGACACTCATCCCGATACTCTTATAGATACACAAGATAAACTCCTTGCCAAAAATGCAAAATGGGGGAACCAGCAGTTAGTGTAATGGCTATGTCGCTGGACTCCCACGTAGTCGACCGCGGTTTGAGTCTCGGACCCGGTGGCTTACAACTCACGCCGGGCGCGTGTGCGTGCGTGCCCAGAATCCCAAGAGGAGAATGGAGGAGAAGGGATTGCGGCGTGACCATCCCCCCTGGGGGGTGATTTCTCGCTTTCTGTCTCTATGTTTCTCTCTGTCTGTCAGGCGAGCGCACGCGCCCTATAGCGAAAAACCTCTCCAAAAAAAAAAAAAAATGCAAAATGGGGGAATGTAAGAATAAAGTTAAACCATAATGCCCCCCCCCCCTTAATAAAATGCTGAAACTGTGAAAGCCCAGAGCAAATTGTTAGCATCTTGCAGGAAGCCCAGAGTCATTTGCAAGTTAGTTTAGCACCCTGCAGGAAACCCAGAGCCATTTGTCAGATGCCTCTGCAAATCCGACCTAGTTACAACACCTGCAAAAAGAAACATCTTTGTCCTGCTTGAGCAGGCAGCTTCAGGGTCCCATAAACCTACCCTAATAGCCCCTTATCTTGCTTCCCCCCCCAACACTGACTTGTGTATATATAACTTGAATGTCCCTTTGTTCAGGACTTCACTCATCCTCCTGTCTTGTAAGACTGGGAGTGGAGTCCTAGCGCGCTAGAAATAAAGCCTCTTGTACTTTACATCAAGAACCGACTTTTGTGGTTGATTGGGGTCCCCATAGCACTCCCTGGACAGGGAGGATCGGCCAGTTATCGACTGAAACCTTTCAATGGTATTTTATTTTTATTTTTATTATTTTTAATTTTTTTGAAGGCAAAACTTTCATTTATTTATTTTTACATTTTTCCACAAACATTTACTTTACATAGCAAAAAATTTTAGCTCATACTCCATAATTCTTGACAGTTTACAAACAACTTTCTAAATCTCAAAATACTGAATTTTAAAGATAATGTTCAAAATATGTCTTATAATTTTGTATAATTTTAAAACTCTATAACAACAGAAGCAGAATGGTTTCAAAAACATATATATATACATATATACAAAAAATATATATATGTGTGTGTGTATATATATATATATATATATATATGTATATATATATATATATATATACACATTTAGAGTGAAGACACTTGGTATATATTATGTGGGGACATACAATGCCTCTCCTTCATAGCATGGCTTGCTTCACTCAACAGTAAGTCTTCCATATTCATCCACTTCCTTTCAAAAGCCAGGGATTTGTTGTTTTTTATGGATGAATAGTATTCCATTGAGTATATGTGCCACAGTTTTTCTAGCCATTCATCAGTTCGTGGGCATTTAGGTTGTTTCCATGACTTAGCAATCGTGAAAAGTGCCGCAATAAACATCGATGTGCAAGCACTTTTTCGATTAAGTATTCTTCTGTCCTTCGGGTAGATACCAAGGAGTGGGATTGCTGGATCATATGGTAGTTCTATTTGTAGATTTTGGAGGAATCTCCAAATTGTTCTCCACAGTGGTTGTACCAATTTACAGTCCCACCAGCAGTGTAAGAGAGTTCCCTTTTCACCACACCCCCTCCAGCACTTATCATTTTTTGCTTTTTTAATCTTAGACATTCTGACTGGGGTTAGGTGATATCTCATTGTTGTTTTGATCTGCATTTCTCTTACAATGAGGGATGTTGAGCATTTTTTCATGTCTTTTAGCTATTCGTATGTCATCTTTAGAAAGTGTTTTTTTCAACTCATTCTCCCATCTTTTAATAGGATTGATTGTCTTTTTCCGGAACAGCCACTTGAGTTCCTTGTGGATTCTGGTTATCAGTCCCTTGTCTGATGCATAGTTTACAAAAATATTTTCCCATTCTGAGGGCTGTCTGTTCACACTAATCACTGTGTCTTTTGCCATGCAGAAACTTCTTAGTCTGATGTAATCCCACTTGTCTATTTTAGGGATCATAGACTGTGCGTTGGGAGTCTTATTTAAGAAGTTTTTTCCTACCCCAATGTCTCCCAGAGTTTCCCCGGTGTTTTCAAGGAGCAGTTTTATAGTTTGAGGTCTTAGATTTAGATCTTTGATCCACCTTGACTTTATTTTTGTCAGAGGTGAGAGGTAGGGGTTCAGATTCATCTTTCTGCAAGTGGAGATCCAGTTTTGCCAGCACCATTTGCTGAAGAGGTTTTCCTTTTCCCACAGGATTGACTGGTGCCCCTTGTCAAAAATCAGTTGGCTGTATGTTTGAGCATTCATTTCTGGGGACTCTATTCTGTTCCATTGGTCCACCTGTCTGTTCCTGTGCCAGTACCATGCTGTTTTGATTACCACAGCTTTGTAGTAAATTTTTGGGTCAGGGAGTGAGATGCCACCCACTCCATTCTTCTTGTGCAAAACTGCTTTGGCAATACGGGGTCTTTTATGATTCCAGACAAACGTTATAATTGTCTTTCCTAGATCTGTGAAGAATGTCTGGTACTTTGATTGGCATTGCATTAAATAGGTAGATTAATTTGGGTAAGATTGCCATTTTGATTATATTAATTCTTCCAATCCAGGAACATGGGATGTCCTTCCACTTTTTTGTGTCATTTTCAATTTCTTTTTTTATCTTCTCATAGTTTTCCTTATGGAGGTCTTTAACTTCTTTAGTTAGATTTATCCCTAAGTATCTTATACTTTTTGTGGCTATGGTAAATGGAACAACATTTTTCAGTTCCATCTCAGTCTGCCTGTTGTTCGTATACAGAAATGCTATAGATTTCTGGATATTAATTTTGTATCCTGCAACATTACTGTATTCATGTATTACTTCCAGAAATTTTTTATGGAAACAATTGGGTCTTCTATGTATACAATCATGTCATCTGCAAATAGAGAGAGTTTCACCTCTTCTTTTCCTATTTGAATGCCTTTTATTTTTTCCTCTTTTCTGATTGCAATGGCCAAGACTTCTAGTACTATATTGAAGAGGAGTGGAGAAAGTGGACATCCTTGTCTTGTACCCGTTTTTAGAACATCCTCCATTGAGGATGATGTTCGCTATGGGTTTTTCATAGATAGCTTTTATTGTGTTGAGAAATGGCCCTTCTATGCCCATTTTGCTGAGAGTCTTGATCATTAAGGGATGTTGTATCTTATCAAATGCTTTTTCTGCATCAATTGATATGACCATATGGTTTTTATCTTTCTTCCTATTAATATGGTGTATTACATTTATGGTTTTGCATATGTTGAACCAACCTTGCATTCCTGGGATAAAGCCTACCTGATCATGATGTATAATCTTTTTGATAAATTGTTGTATATGATTTGCTAGTACCTTGTTGAGAATCTTCGCGTCTATATTCATCAGGGATATTGGTCTATAGTTTTCCTTCCTTGTCCTCTCCATATCAGTTTTAAGGATAAGGGTGATAGAGGCTTCGTAGAATGAATTAGGGAGAGATTCACCCTTTTGGATATTTAGAAATAACTTGAGCAGAATGGGGGTTAACTCTTCTTTGAAAGTTTTGTAGAATTCAGAGGTGAATCCATCTGGGCCAGGGCTTTTCTTTGTTGGGAGGTTATTTATAACCGATTTGATCTCCTGGCTTGTTATGGACCTATTCAGACTTTCTATATCCTCCTGGCTCAATCTAGGTAGATTATACCTGTCCAGAAATTTGTCCATCTCATCCAAATTATATTGTTTCTTGGCATACAGATGTTCATAGTATCCTCTAATAATGTTTTTTATTTCTACTATGTCTGTTGTTATTTTGCCTGCTTCATTGCAGATCTGATTAACCTGGTTCTTTTCTCTCTTCTTCTTAATAAGTCTCGCTAGTGGAGTATCAATTTTGTTTATCTTTTCAAAGAACCAGCTTTTACTTTCATTTATTTTCTGTATAGTTCGTTTATTTTCTATTTCATTTAATTCTGCTTTTATCTTTATTATTTCCTTTCTCCTGGAGTTTTTTGGATCTTTTTGCTGTTGCTTTTCCAATTCTGTGAGGCATGATGTTAGGTGATCCATTTGCCTTCTTTCCATGCTCCTCTTATGTGTACTAATTGCTATGAACTTCCCTCTTATGACCGCTTTAGCAGTGTCCCAAAGATTATGGAAACTCATGTCCTCATTGTCATTGACTTCCATGAACCTTTCAATTTCAGTCTTTATATCTTCAGTAGTTGTGGAGTCATTCAGGAGTAGGTTATTAAGTTTCCATGTATTTGAGTATTTTTGAGGATTTCTCTTGAAATTAAAGTCAAGTTTAATTCCATCATGATCAGTGAAGATGCTGGGTATAGTTTCTATGCTTTTGAATCTGTAGAGGCTTGCTTTGTGCCCAATAATGTGGTCAATCTTTGAGAATGTTCCATGTGGTGGTGAGAAAAAAGTATATCTCGAGGTTTTAGTATGGAAAGTTCTATAGATGTCTGTTAAGTCCATTTGATTTATGGTATCATTTAGATCTTTTATCTCTTTACCTATTTTTTGTCTAGATTATCTATCCAGGGGGGATAGTGCAGTGTTGAGGTCTCCAACAATTAGTGTGTTGCAGTCTATCTCCCTTTTTAGATCTAGCAGTCTTTTCTTCATGTATTTGGGTGCTCCTGTGTTAGGCGCATAGATATTAATAAGTGTTATATCTTCTTGATCGATTGATCCTTTTACTACAATATAGTGCCATTCTTTGTCTCTTCAGACAGTTTTTGATTTAAAATCTATTTTGTCAGAGATTAGTAGCGCGATTCCAGCTCTTTTTTGGTTCCCATTTGCATGGAAAATCTTTTTCCAACCCTTCACTTTCAGTCTATGTATATCTTTATCCATGAAGTGGGTTTCCTGTAGGCAACAGATAGAGGGTTTTTGTTTTTTAACCCATTCAGCCAGTGTGTGTCTCTTGATTGGAGAGTTTAATCCATTAACATTCAATGTTATTATTGATGGTAATGGATTTGTCCCGACATTTAAGTTGGCCATTGTCTTAGTTGCCTTTTACTCTTTTGTTTCTGGCTGTTACTTCTTTAGTTTTCCTGGAACAGTACTTTCTTCAGGGTTTCATGGAGAGCTGGCCTGGTGCTGGCAAATTCTTTCAGGTTTTGTTTGTCTGAGAAGATTTTAATCTTTTTTTTCCCATATGAAGGATAATCTTGCAGGATACAATAGTCTTGGTTGAAATTGTTTCTCTCTTAACACTTTTGATACATCTTCCCATTCTTTCCTTGCTTGCATTGTTTCCGTTGAGAAGTCTGGTGTTAGCCTGATGGGGTGACCTTTGTAAGTCACTTGTCATTTCTCTCTTGCCAGTTTTAGTATCTTATCTCTATCTGTGGTCTTAGGCAGTCTGGCTATGATATGCCTTGGGGAAGATCTTCTTGGGTTGATTCTATTTGGTGTCCTTTGTATTTCTTGGGTCTGGATGTTGGAGTGCCTCTCTATGCTTGGGAAATTTTCTTCCAAGATTTCATGGAATAGGTTTTCCATGCTCTTATTAGTTTCTTCACCTTCTGGGATACCAATTATTCGGACATTAGGACGTCTAATGGAATCTAGTAATTCTCGTATGTTTTCTTCATTTTTTTTGTTATTTTCTCTATCTTTTTGGTGGTTTTCTCTAGGTCAGAAGTTTTATCTTCTACATCAGAGATTCGACCTTCAGCATGGTCTAATCGACTTTTAATACTTTCAAGAGAGTTTTTGATTTCCTGTATTTCAGACTTCACTTCTAATAGTTCCGTCTTATTCTTCCTCAGAATTTCTTCCTTCATATCGTTGAAGGACTTTCTCATCTCCTGTAATTCATTGTCTCTTTTCTGTTCCAGCTCATAGTACTTGTTCAACATGAATGTTCTAAATTCTATCTCGGACATTTTGGTAACGTCCTCTATTTTTTCAGGAACAGGAAGGGAGTTACTGTGTTCCTTTGTTGGAGACATATTTCCTGCTTTATTCAGGCCTGAGGTTCTTGTACTTCTAACCATTGGGAGATGTGTTTTCTTTGAAAAACCTTTTACGAGAAGGTTTCTTCTAATAGGAGCAAGTGTGTTTCCTTTCCGATGTGGAATGGAGACAGTCAAAGTCTATCTTCAATTGTGTTTAGTAATGTAACCCAAGAAAAAGTATTCTCTTCAGGTGTCCAAAGAAATGTATCTCCTTCTTCACAGGTGTTTCAGGGAAATGGAGGATTCTAGAGAGTCTTAAAATGCTAGAATGTTTCAAAATTGTAATTCTAGACCTATCTGGACAGCCAGGGATGGTGCAGATAAAGGAAGTGAAAATTGAGAAACTGGGAAGAAAATAATATGTAGAATAAAGAAAAAGTCGCGCGCAGCGCACTAGCGCGGCGCACAATTTCGCCAGGGGTCAAAAGATGGGAGTGTGGTGTGGATGAACTGAGGGCGTTCCTATGTGTTAATCAGAAGAGAGAAATTTACAAATGAAAGATGTGGGTAAAAGGACAGAGAAAAAAAAAGGGAAAAAAATGTACCTGGCTGAAAGAGGGGAGTCTGACTTGGGGTCCAGGGGCTGGAGCTATTGGGGGGCAGTCCTCCCTCGAAGATCCTGGCCCAGGGGTCGAAAGATGGGAGTGTGGTGTGGATGAACTGAGGGCATTCCTGGCTGAAAGAGGGGAGTCTGACTTGGGGTCCCGGGGCTGGAGCAACTGGGTGGCAGTCCTCCCTCGAAGATCCTGGCCCAGGTGTCGAAAGATGGGAGTGTGGTGTGGATGAACTGAGGGCATTCCTGGCTGAAAGAGGGGAGTCTGACTTGGGGTCCCAGGGCTGGAGCTACTGGGGGGCAGTCCTCCCTGAAAGATCCTGGCCCAGGAGTCCTCAATGGTATTTTAAACACATGCACATGCTCCTGGCATGTCTTTAAGCTGCTGGAGCTAGGACTCAGACTGAAGTTGGCCATGTGGGATCAAGATCCCTTAACCATTGAGTATTGGATCTGGCTACACATTATAAATTATTTATTATTATTCTTTTAAATTTGCCATTGGCTATGCATGTCCTTTGGACACGGAGGGAGAGAAAGAAAGGAGAAATCAACCCTGATGGGGGATGAATTTGTCATAATCTTTCTCACCAATTATCCTCTCAGGATTTTGGGCATGCACAGACACACATACAATGTGTTTTTCAAGCAACCAGGTCTGGGATTCGAACCATGCAGTCTTCCATGTGCAATCCAGCCACCTTAACCACCATGCCACCTGGCAGACCCAGTATAAGTTGTTTATTATTATTATTATTATTTTAATTAATTTCATACATTCAATCACTGTACATCACTACAACTTGTAAAATAAATTTAAGACACAATACACATTATCTTAAACAGACAATCCTCCATTTCTGTGTCCCTCAAATGTCTTGCCTCTATTTTTCTCCTTGATTGCTTTTATCCCACTATCCCACATCTGCAAACTTCTTCCCAAACTGTCTCCAGTATCCATAACCATTTTCCATGCTTCTATATCCTCTAATCTTTCAGTTTTCACCATATGCTGCGGATAGTCAGTATATATTAAGTGGAAGCATAGAATATCTCTCTGTTTGAATTAAGCATAGCCTGACTTGCTTCATTCAGCAGTAAATCTTCCATATTTATTCATAAATATAAATAAATACCAGGGTCTTTTTTTTATGGCTGAGTGGTATTCAGTAGTGTATATGTGTCACACTTCTTCAATCCGCTCATATGTTTTTTGATATTTGGGTTGATTCCATGTCTTAGCAATTGTGAATAATGCAGTAATAAACATAGATGTGCAAGCATTTTTCCAACTGAGCTATTTCCTATCCTTTGGGTATATACCCAGGAGCAGAATTGCTGGATCATATGATAGTTGTATTTGTAGGTTGTACTTGTATGATAGTTGTATTTAAGGAACCTCCATGTTGCTCTCCACAGTGGCTAGACCAATTTACATTTCCACCACAGTCTCACTTATTTTTGTTTCTTTGTTAATCTTAGCTATTCTGACTGGGGTTACGTGATATCTCACTGTGATTTTGATTTGCATTTTCCTTATGGTAGGAGATGTTGAGAATTTTTAAATATGCTTTCAGCTGTCTGTGTATCTTTCTTAGAGACTTGTTTGTTCAAATCATTTTCCAATTTTTTAATTGGGTTGATCATTTTTTTTTGGGGGGGGGGGTAAGCCACTTGAGTTCCCTATGTATTCTGGTTATCAGTCCCTTATCTGAGGCATACTTTGCAAATATATTCTCCCATTCTTAAGGTGGTTTCCTCACTCTAATTATTATTTTTTGCAATGCAGAAACTTTTTATCTTGATGTAATCCCATGTGTGCTTTATAGGATTATTTTGCTTTTTCTTTTGGGGTCTTATTTAGTTTCATTTTCTACAAGGAGATGTCCAGTTTTTCCAGCATTGTTTGCTGAAGAGACTTTCTTTTACCCACTGGATTGTCTAGGACACATTCGTTGGCTCTAACTTTGTGGTTTATTTTTGTGTTTTCTATTCTGTTGCATCACTCTCCATGTCTATTTTTCTTTTTTTTTTGGCCAGTGTCATGCTGTAGTATGTTGGCAATATGAGGTATTTTATGATTCTAGACACATTTTATAATTTTTTTCTATTTATGTGAAGAATATCTCCTGTAGTTTGAGAGGAATTGCATTGAATTTATAGACTAATTTGGACAGAATTGAAATTTTGATTATATTAATTCTTGCAATCCAGAAACATGGAATATCTTCTCACTTTTTGTATCATTTTCAATTTCTTTTTTGAGTTTTTCCTAGTTTTCACTGTGGAGGACTTGACATCTTGGTAAGATTTATTCCTGGATATCTCATTGGTTTTGAGGTTGTTGTAAATGGGATTATTTTCTTCAGTTCTGTCTCAGTTTATACATTCACTTGATGTATAAAAATTCTATAGATTTTTGTATGTTGAATTTATACCCTGTCACTTTACTGTATTCATTCATCACTTTCAGTAATTTTCTTTTTTTTTTTTTTTCATTTTTCTTTTTTTCGACTCTTTTGGGTTTTCCATGTATAGAATCATGCCATCTGCAAATGGAGATCATTTTGCTCTTTTCCTATTTAAATGCCTTTTTATTTTATTCTCTGGTCTGATTGCATTAGCCAGGACTTCCAGACCCATGATTAACAGGAATGAGGAAAGTGAGCAGCCTTATCTTGTTCCAGTTTTTAGTGGAAAAGCCACATTCAATATGGTGTTAGCTATGGTTTGTTCATACATGGCTTTTATGGTGTTCAGTAATATCCATTCTTTGTTGATTTTGCTGTGGGTATTAATCATGAAGAGATGTACTTTATCAAATGATTTTTCAGCATCTATAGGTATAATTATTTTTTTAGATTTTTTTTCTGTTAATGTGATGTATTTCTTATTTCTCTTTTTTAAATTTTTAAAATTTTAAAAATATTATTCATACATTAAATTGCTATACATCATTTAGATTGTGAAGAGACTTTACCCTGCATAATATACACCTCAGTCCAGCCTAGTTGAGACTATTATACACATCCTTGTCATCAAATAATAAACATTATCTGTGTCCCACAAGTGTCTTATCTCTCCATTTCTCTAAGCTCTTCCCCTCCCACACTCTCTTTCCACTTTGTCTCTAGTGTCCATTCCAATTTTTAATACTTTTATGTTCTCCAGTCTTTCCATCTCTACTGTAGAGTGTGGACAGTTGGTATATGTTAAGTGGAGACATAGAATGTCTCTCTTTCATAGCCTGACTTGCTTCACTCAGCAACAAATCTTTTATATTTATTCACTTTCTATTAAATTCCAAGGCCTATTTTTTTTTTTTTTTTTTTTTTTTTTTTTGCTGAATATTATTCCATGGAGTAAATGTGCCACAATTTTACAGTCCATTCATCTGTGGACATTTGGCCTAGTTCCATGTCTTAGCAATTGTGAATAATGCTACAGTAAATATAGTTGTACAAGCATTTTTCCAACTGAGCATTCTCCTGTCCTTTGGGTAGATACCCAGGAGTGGAATTGCTGGATCATATAGTAGTTCTATTTGAAGGTTTTTGAGGCCCATCCATATCATTCTCCATAGTAGCTGGACCAATTTATATTCCCACCAACAGTGTAGGAGTGTTCCCCTTTAACCACATCCCCTCCAGCACTTATCATTATTTGTTTTATTAATCTTCACCATTCTGACTGAGTTTAGGTCATATCTCACTGTGGTTTTAATCTGCATCTCCCATATAATGAGGGATGTTTACCAATTTTTCATATGTTTTTTGGTTGTTCATAGGTCTTCTTAGAGAGTTTTTTTATTGAGCTAATTTTTCCATCTTTGAATTGGGTTAATAATTTTCTTCTGGTTAAGCTGCTTCAGTTCCCTATGTGTTCTGGTTATCAATTCCTTACCTGAGGCACAGTTAACAAAAATTCTCTCCCATTCTGAGGGATTTTGATTACAGTGTCCACTGTAATTAGTGTGATGTACTCCTTTTTTGTGTGTATGTATGTTGAATGACACTTGCATTCCTGTGATAAAGCCTACCTGGTCATGGTGTGTAATCTTTTAATGTGGCTGGCAGATGGCAAGGTGGTTAAGGGTGCTAGGCTCCCACATTGCTGACCATGGTTCAAGTCCCAGACAGGGTGACTTGCTTTCTCATTTTCTTTCTCTCTTGCTGTGCTCCTCTCCAGTCAAATTAAAACAAATAAATAAATAAAGTTAAATAATAAAAATTAAAAAAAAACTTTTTAATGTGTGTTAATATATATCATTTGAAAAATATTTAAAAGAATTATTTTTATTTTGTTGTTATATTATTTTTAATTTGACAAAGGAGAGACAGAGAAAGAGAAAAGGAAAGTTAGAAAGCAAGTCTCCAGGTGCAGGACTCTAACCATGGTCAGCCATGTGGGAATCCAGCACCATAAGAACTGCACCACCTGTGACCCCTCACTTAAGAATTTTCGCACATGAATTGAACAGGAATATTCATCCATAATGTTTTTTTTTTCTTTCTTTTTTAAATTATAAATTTGTTTTTGGATTCAGAATGATGGAAGATTTACAGAATTTGAGAAGGTTCCTTTTTTTTGGATCTTTAGAAATAGATGGAAGAGAATTGGGGTTAACTCTTTAAATGTTTTGTAGAATTCAGAAGTGAAGCCAAGAGGATATGGCTCTTTTTGGCTGGTAGATTATTTATTACTGATTTGATCTCATTGCTTGATATTCATCTGTTTAGACTTTCTGTTTCTTTCTGGTTCAGTATTGTAAATTATGTGTCCAGAAATTTGTCCATCTCACCTAGGTTTTTTTTTTTTTGTTTATTGGTGTATAGTCGTTCATGATCTTTTGTATTTCTATTACATGGTTGTAATATTGCTTGCTTCATTGCTCATTTTATTTATCTTGTTCCTGTTCCTGTTCTTTTTGATTAGTCTAGCTAATGGTGTGCCAATTTTGCTTATCTTCTCAAAGAACCAGCTTTTATTTTATTTATTTTCTGTCTAGTGTTTTTATTCTTTCTCTCTCTCTCTCTCTTTTTTTACTATGTTCACATGTATTTGAGAAAAATGAAGCTTCTGAGTGTTCTCTATGTGTCTATTCTTGTAGGACTAGAGACTGTATAAATATCATTATTAATTACTGATTATCTGTCTAAAAGTTATTTCTGGTATTGCAAAAGATGCATTAATGACTACAAACCTTGTGAAGCCATCTATTTTCCACCTTCAGTTATGTCCACGTATGCCTTTTTATTTCTTGGCCCTGTGTGTCAGTGAGTATATGTTCGTAGTTACTGTTTCCTCTCTACAAATTGACACTTTTAAAAGAATATTATGGCAAGAACATTCTCAGATAAACAAAACCTGAAAGAATTTACCAACACCAGACCAGATCTCCAAGAAGTTCTCAAGGGAGTGCTATACCAGGAAAATTAAATACAGACCCATGGAAATAAGAGTTCAAAAACTAAGAAAATGGCCAACTTATTCATAGGGTCAAGTTTGGAGTTGAATATTATATACCAGAATTTAATGGTGAAGATCAAACCACAACAGAAGATAGATTAAGTACATGAGACTGAACTGGTGAAATAACATCTTGTGACTGTTGACTAAAACATTGCTGATTTTCTTCTAGGTTTTCTTCTCTGGTTTTAAGGATTTTTGTCCTGTCTTGAGCTGTTTATAGGTTCATATACCTACTATTTGAACAGAATCCTAACCTGTTTCTTGGCTTTAAGTTTTAAGCAAAGTTCCTTAACGTTTCTTTGATTTATTAAAATTAAAACTCCTTTTCTTGAAATTTGCAGCTGAACTTGCTATTGAAAATAGTTAGATTATATAAGAAATCGTGTGATCAATAAAATGTGGGGGGAAAAGGAATGGAAAACAACTGTAGACACCAGATATAGTGTTGGAAAGTGCAGAGGGTCAGAAATAGGGCTAATATGTATGTGAAACAAGAAATGAAAAATTATTGATGATAACATGCATGATTAAGCCACTATGCAGTATATTCTGGATGGGAAATTACATTTTATATATTATGATGATGCTTAAGGAATGAATGTAAATTAATTAATTAAAAAATGTTTCAGGGGATAAAGAAGGGCACTCTATTATAAGAAAAGGGACAATCTATCAAAAAGATATAACACTTATAAATATCTATGCACCCAACACAGGAGCACCCAAATATGTGAAGGAAACACTGCTAGAAATAAAAGGAGAAATAGACTGTAACATACTAATTGTTGGGTACCTCAACACTGCAATAGCTCCTCTGGACAGATCATCAAGACAGAAATTATGTAAAGAGATAAAGGATCTAAATGAAATCATAAAACAAATGAACTTAGCAGACATGTATAGAACTTTTGACCCCCAAACCATGAGATACACATTTTCCCACCCCCACAAGGAACCTTTTAGAAGATTGACCACATGATATGGCACAAAGAAATTCTCTACAGATTCAAAGGCATAGAAACTATATACAGCATCCTCTCTGACCATGATGGAATTGAACTTGACTTTAATTTCAAGAGAAATCCTTGATAAATGATTTTTTAAAGCAAAGATGATTTTGTTAATTTATAATTTATTAGTGTGTTGTTATTGTACTTGAACATGTTATAGAGGCTTTGGGATTCAGTCTCATGTAGAAAGAAATGTATTAAACAAAATCATGTGAATAAATATTCCCACAAAGTTAAAAAAAAAACACACAAATAAATTGAAACTAAATAACCTGCTCCTGAATGACTTCACAACTACTGAAGAAATAAAGACTGAAATCAAAAGATTCATGGAATCCAATGAAAATGAGGACACGAGCTTCCATAATCTTTGGGACACTGCAAAGGCAGTCATAAAAGGGAAGTTTATAGCAATTAGTACACATAAGAAGAAGATGGAAAGACAAATGGATCACCTAACATCATGCCTCAGAGCATTGTAAAAGCAATAGCAAAAATTCCAAAAAAAAAAACTTAACCAGAAAGAAAATAAAGATCTGAGCAGCGGAAATAAATGAAATAGAAAATAAACAAAATATACAGAAATATAAATGAAAGTAAAAGCTGGTTCTTTGAAACGATAAGCAAAATCAATACACCACCAGCGAGACTTATTAAGAAGAAGAAAGAAAAGAAGCAGGTAAAGCAAATCTGCAATGAAGCTGGCGATATAATGACAGACATAACAGAAATACAAAACATCATTAGATGATACTATGAACAATTATATGCCAACAAACAAGAAAATCTGGACGAGATGGACACATTCCTGGACACATACAATCTACCAAGATTGAGCGAGGAGGATATAGAACGTCTGAACAGGCCCATAACAAGCCAGAAGACTGAATCAGTAATAAATAACCTCCCAGAAAAGAAAAGCCCCTGATGGCTTTGAATTCTTAGAATTCTACAAAAATTTAAAAAAGGGTTAACCCCCATTCTGCTCAAGTTATTTCTAAAGATCCAGAAGGGTGAATCTCTCCCTAATTCATTCTATGAAGCCTCTATAACCCTTATCCTTAAAACAGATAAGGTTAAGACATGGAAGAAAAACTACAGACCAAAATCTCTGATGAATATAGATGTAAAGATTCTCAACAAGGTACTAGTAAATTGTATTTAACAACATATTAAAACAAATTATACATCTCAACCAGGTAGGCTTTATTCAAGGGATGCAAGCTTGGTTCAACATGTGCAAAACTATAAATGTAATACACCATATTAATTGAAAGAAAGATAAAACCCATATGATCATATCAATTGATTTATAAAAAGCATTTGGTAAGATAGAGCATCCCTTCATGATCAAGACTCTCAGCAAAATCAACATAGAAGTGTCATTTATCAACACAATAAAAGCTATCTATGAAAAACCCATAGCTAACATCATCCTGAGTGGAGGAAAGGTGAAAGCTTTTACACTAAAATCTGATACAGGAAAGGATACCCATTTCCCCCACTTCTTTTTAATATAATACTGGAACTCGGGAACCAGCAGTTAGCGTAATGGCTATGTCGCTGGACTACCACGTAGTCGACCGTGGTTCACGTCCCAGACCCGGTGGCTTAAAACTCACGCTGGTCACGTGTGCGTGCGTGCCCAAGATCCCGAGAGGAGAATGGAGGAGAAGGGATTGCGGCGTGACCATCCCCCCTGGGGGATGATTTCTCGCTTTCTGTCTCTCTGTCTCTCTCTGTCTGTCTGGTGAGCGCATGCACCCTATAGCGAAAACCTCTTCAAAAAAAAAATATATATATATATAGTACTGGAACTCCTCGCCAATGCAATCAGAAAAGAGAATAAAATAAAAGGCATTCAAATAGGAAAAGAAGAGGTGAAACTCTATTTGCAGATGACATGATTGCATACATAGAAGACCCAATGGTATTCATGAAAAAGTTCCTGGAACTAATTCATGAATACAGTAAAGTTGCAGGATACAAAATCAACATATAGAAATCTATAGTATTTGTATATATGAACAGCAGGCAGACTGAGTTAGAACTGAAAAAAAGTAATTCAATTTATCATAGCCACAAAAACTGTAAGATAACTAGCAACAAATCTAAGCAAAAAAGTTAAAGACCTCCACAAGAAAAACTATGAGAAGATAAAAAAAGAAATTGAGAATGACACAAAAAAGTGAAAAGATATCCCATGTTCCTGGATTAGAAGAATTAATGTAACCAAAGTGGCAATCCTACCCAAATTAATTTACATATTTAATGCAATCCCAATCATACACCAGAGACATTCTTCACAGATATTGAATAAAACAATCATAAAACTTGTCTAGAATCATAAAAGACCTCATATTCCCAAAGCAATCCTGCACAAGCAGAGTGGAGTGTGCAGCATCTCACTCACTCCCTAACCCCAAAATATACTACAATGCTTGGTAATCAAAACAGCATGATATTGGCACACAAACAGACAAGTGGACCAATGGAACAGAATAGAGCTCCCATAAAGAAGCTCCCAAACAGATGGCCAACTGGTTTTTGAGAAAAGATACCAGTCATTCCATTGGCAAAAAAAAAAAAAAAAAAAAAAAAAAAAAAAAAAAATCCCTTTAGCAAAGGGTGCTGGAAAAACTAAATATCCACCTGCAGAAAGATGAATCTGAATCCCTACCTCACCATTGACACAAATCAACTAAAAGTGGATCAAAGATCTAAACCTAAGGCCTCAAACTATAAAAGTGCTGCTGAAAAACACAGGGGAAACTCTGGGAGACATTAGGGTAGGCAAAGACTCCTTAAGTAAGACCCCCCAAGCACAGTCAATAACCCCAAAAATAGACAAATGGGATTACATCAGATTAAGAAGTTTCTGCACGGCAAAAGACACTGTAATTAGTGTCAATCGACGGCCCTAAGAATTGGAAAAATATTTTTATAAATTATGCAACAGACAAGGGACTGATAACCAGAATAAACAAGGAACTCAAGCAGCTGTTCCGATAAATGATGATCAACCCTACTAAAAGATGTGAGAATTAGTTGAAAAAAAAAAAAAACAGTCTCTAAGTATGACATATGAATAGCCAAAAGACATATGAAAAAATGCTCAAAATCCCTCATTTTAAGGGATATGCAGATCAAAACCTCAATGAGATACCACATAATCCCAGTCAGAATGACTAAGATTAAAAACAAACAAACAAAAAGATAAGTGCTGGTGGGGGTATGGAGAAAGGGGAAATCTCTTACATTGCTGGTGGGAATGTAAATTGGTCCAGCCACTGTGTAGAACAATTTGAAGATACCTCAAAGAACTGAGAAGTATTTCATGTTGGGTAAAGTCTTTCTACAAGCAAAATAAAAAGTAGTGATTGACTGTTTAAAAAAATAATTGGAGGGACTAGCAGTTAGTGTAATGGCTATATCGCTGGACTCCCATGTAGTTGATTGTGGTTCAAGTCTGATCCAGTGGTTTAAACTCACGCACATGCACCCTTTAGCAAAAAAACTCTCCAAAAAAAATGGAATAATAATAATGATAATGATGATTGGGAAAAATAATGAAAAGCTATTGGATGATGAAATGTGGATTTTAATGTCTCTGTATTGACTGATATGCATGGCATTCCTTCTGGAAAAAGAAATGTAATACACTGTAAATTTATATGTGATTCAATGTAATATAAACAAGATTATGATGATAAATAAATTTAAAAAATAAAATAAAGAACGAAAAAAGTTTATTGAAAAAGCATATTATATAAAAAAAAGAGATTCTTCAAATATCTACAAATAGAATTACCATATGATCCAGCAATCCCACTCCATGGTATACACCCAAAGGACTGATGAATTCTTAGTCAGAAAAGTGTTTGCACATTGATGATTATTGCGGCATTTATCACATTTGCTAAGACATGGAACCCAAACGTCAATGAACATATGAATGGATATAAAAAGTGTGGTTCATATACTCTATGGAATACTACTCAGCCATAAAATTTAAAATCCTAGCTTTTGACAGAAAGTGGAGGAATATAGAAGATTTACTGCTGAGTGAAGCTAGCCAGGCTATGAAGGAGAGACATTGTATGTATCCACTTAATATATACTGATTGTCCATACTCTATGGCCCAAACTGAATGACTAAAGGATATAGAAACATAGCAAATGGTTGTGAATACCAGACACAGTGTGAGAAGTGGGAGGGTGAAAGAGTAGGGTCTGAGGAAGGACGTTAAAGAGAAAAATAGAGGCAAGGCATTTGTGGGACAAAGAAATGGATTATTATCTGTTGAGGAATAACCTTATAGTTTTGTCAACTGGACTGGTGCAAAATGTACATATGTTGGAATTTTCACTTTGCAAGCTAAGTAATGTGATTGAATATATAAAAGAAATTGAAATAATAATAAAATATATTAAAAAGGAAAGCAAAAAAATAAAGTAACACATAAAATAAATTAATTTAAGGATCTACTGTACACAATGCAATTGATAATAATATATAGTATACTTGAAAATGCTGAGTAAATATTAAGTGTTCTTACCACAAACATATACGTTGTGAGACAATGCATATATTAAATAGCTCCATTTAACCATTCCAGAAATTTGCCTATCAAAACATCGTGTGTAATAAAAAAAACAACATGTGTATTATAAATTTATGCTTAGTTAAAAAATTAGGAATATAAATAAATAAATAATAGAACAGACAAGAAGATTGTATCACAAATATTTCTCATAAAGATTAAAAGTAGAATAAAATAATGAGAAGTAAAATCAAGGGGGAAAAAAGAAAGAACTAAGCATATAAAAATACAAAAATTGAAAATTTTATCAGTTGATGTTAACGTGTATGATAATATCTTTAAGTGGACTAATATGCAGTGTATTCATGCTGGGAAAATTCATTTTGCATGTTGTAATGTTGAATAGTGATTAAATGTATAAAATTTAAAAATTAAATCAAAAGTAACAAATAAAAGAAGTAAATGCTGGTTCAAGAAAAGAGGCTTTTTAGTTACTACACATTAAACCACATGACAAGGATAAGGTGCCTAGATTATTAATACAGAACAAGACATGAGGCTGAGGGGTCAGTGACTTAATTTTGTGGAGTGTTGTGGAAAAGGATAATAAAACCATATTTAGAATGCAACCTAGTTCTTAAAATGAAAAAATAATTTAATAAATTCTGCAAGTGACTATCATAATCAATAGTAACAAACATATAGTTTCACACAAATGATCAAACTGACTTTGCTTTGTTGAACTCTGATAAACCTGTAAATTGACATAAATTTAGTGTCTAATTTTCTTATCTGAACAGAATTATTGTCAGTGAAATATTACATGAATTCTGTCTAGAAAGTAGGTCATTCATTGTATGTATAATTCTCTCCTAAGTAAAGGCTTTCTTCTTAGAAAAAACAAAAGAATGCAACCTTGTTCTTTATAAATCATAAGGCCCATTTCTACAAAGACCATGCTGCACACCTAGGAGTGATGTTGGACATGGTCTTGAAGTGCCTCCTGTACATGGCTGAGGAAGCCATCGATGACTGATGTCAGCCCTTCCCCTTCTTGTACAGACATCACATAAATTGAGGCTAGTAGATGTTTTGTTGATTTTTAACACCAGTTTTTAAAAACCCATCCTAATGCTTAAAAGCCACTTGTGATACCACCACTTACAACCTCTCTTGGGAACAAAATCACAGAGCTTGTCATCTCAGGACGGCAGAGTGGTCTCCAAGGCTTTATAGGCCATGATGAAATAATAGAGGCCAGGGGAAAAATACAAAATATGTTTTTATCTAAATTGCTTTTTCACTAGAATGTAGGGTGGCAGGTACAGAGCCCCAGGGCAGGGAGATCCCAGATCTCCCCAGTGGTACAAAAGTGACACAGTAAAATAAGGGAAACTAGAATTCAGATCACAGTTACATTAAGTGTGAGTCTCAGCACCGTGACTCCCTTAGATATGTATTTTTTTTGCTCCTAGCTGTGACCTTGTCTGTCATGCCAGTCTGGCTCATACTTTGTACAAGTTCAAGGCAGACAGTGAAGGTGGGAGTCCTTTGGGTCCTCCACAGAAGTTTACTCTCCCTGCAGAAGGCTGAGCCTGAAGACACAATCCAGCCCTATCGTTTTCTTGGCTCAGCACACACACAGGGTTTTGTCTCTGTGCTGGGCAGGCCCTGAAATGTCATTCTCATTTATTAGTGTGTTGCTTATTCTGCAGCCTTTATAGACTGCCCATGAGATGACACATGAAAGTTGCTTTCGATACTTGAAGCCAAGTGTCTACAGAGATGGTGACCTGGTACTCAGTGGGTTTTTCCCTCTTTATGTGTTGAAAGAGGAAGAAGCGATTCTTCGGCTATCTTTTCTGATGAGGCCAATTCAAGAATTGGAACATACTTTGTAAGCCCTTGGTTACACGTATGTGTAAATGTGCTTATAATTGTTAACACAGTTTGCAGTTTGATGGTAGTTGCTTGTGTGTGTGTGTGTGTGTGTGTGTGTGTGTGATGAATCTCACTTGAGAATAATTAAATGTACACAAAAATAGAAGAAATGCTGAATAGTGAATTTGTGATGTTCTGCTTTGATATCTTTTCTTTGAATATCCTTTTATTACCTTTTCTCTTTTTCAGTTTCTCTCCATTGCTTTTAAGACAGAAGAGAAAAATGAATAGTTTGCAGTTCATTCCATCAATACCATCCCAATTTGAGTCATTGTGAGGATCAGTATGAGTGAGAATGCTGGGACCACAGCCCTTTTACAGCCAAAACCCATATAGTGAGGCCCATATGCAGATGAAGTCATTGACCCCTGATGTGAAGTTAGTGGTGGTTTTAAGTGGCTATATATCTCAGTGTTCACTACTGACAGGGGAGTTATAGAAACGTGACATGTAAAAAATCAGGACTAAGAGAAGGGTATTATCCCCCTATGAAAATAGATTATATTGACTGTTTTTTATTCTCAGGATCCCAAATCCAAATACCTCACATCCAACAGGATTGAATGACTGCCTGAATCATGTCCCCCCAAAAATCAGTTATTTAACCCTGTCAGCATGAGGCATTTGTGTAAAACACATTTACAAGTGTTTAACCCTTATAAAACATTCAATCTGTCAACATGCTTGTGATTGCAGGTTAGGCAATATTAATTTCCGTGGACATCTGTATCCTTAGCAATTTAGTTTTGTAATATTAAATCTAATCATTTTGTATGTAGCCTTGCACTGAAGAGATAGTGGTAATTCAGATCTTCAGTATAATTCAAAATTTGTCTTTGTGAGAGGACCTCACACAAAAATGAGGTCCAACATCTGTCCCTTCTAGCTTTTGGTTTATTTCCATCTTTATCTTTTTATCATTAACCAAAATACAATATACAGGACTTTGAACACGTTTTTATGCATGTGTGATATCTTATTTAGAAGTAGTAACTGTTTTTTTCCTACCAGTGTTAGTGACATGAGGGTGCCGGGTGATCAGGCCCAGCACCTATGCCAGTTCTTATCCAACACTCATAAAGAATTAGAAATGCTAACTAGGAAACAGAATTTTATTGAAGAAGGAAAAGTTTCCAACACAACGGAAGAAAAGGGGTCCCCTCAGAGGGTTACCGCAGGTGGGCTCAAATGGCCTAGTTATATAGAATCCTAACAAGGAAGAAAAACATTTCTCTTTGAAATGGGTTATCAGCCAAGGTTCTGGAACTTAAGTCACTTGGGAATCTTGAGTTACTCTTAGTCCTTGGAGGGGGCAGGTGGAACTTTGTTTCAATTAATGATAAAAACTTTCTCATCATCTCTTTAAAATTTTAAGAGAAATTTATTTAATTTATTATTTTTAAAATTTTGCATGTACTCACCAGAGAGAGACATAGAGAGGAAAATGAGAAAGGATGCTACTAGGTCTGGAACTTGAACCACAGTTGGCCATGTGGGAATACAACACCCCAACAACCATGATACCTGGTGGCCCTAAGATTTCCTTATTTTTGTGCCATGGATGGTGACTTACTTTCATCTGATTTTAGCACAGCAATGGTGAGGCATAAATTCCTCAGAAGTTTGTAATGGGAGAATAGAGAACACTTACCAAACTATAGAAAGAAAAAACACAATAACTCCATTATAGAGAGCCCCTTATTTACCTAACTACAAGTGAGGTCTACTCCTAACTCATTAGGGAGGTAGAAAGTGATAATACCTGACTAAAATAGCCTCTGTCCTCAGGCACTCAGTAAAAAGTAGGGCTAGGTTTTGCCCATGAGGACAGTGTGAAATGCAGGCTGGAGTATTTATTTCATTATACAAAGTGGAAAGAAACAATTTGTATTCTTTTTTCTGACCTTTAGCGAGAAATTTTCTGTGCATACTCAGGTATCATATGTCTATCAACCCTAGAATATTCTACTCTTGTGCTTGTAAAAGTCACAGTATAGATACACATTGTCAACTTGATTTTGTCAATAAGATATCATACTCCTAACATTTGTTGTAAAAATGATGTTACATAATTAAATGTGTTTGTTATTGTTTTCATGATGATTGAGTGTTACTTAGTGTGAATGTTGTACATATGCTTACCCTTATTGGTCATTTCTAATCTGACTAATTTTGTGTGGCTATAAGCAATATATGAATATTTAATCTTGATTTTTATTTACTTTTTAAGAGATTTAAAAAAATAATTATTTATTAGTATTTATACATTCAATTGCTATGCATCATTTAGATTGTAAAGAGTTTTTACCCATCATAATAAACAATACTATACATGATATTATAGATAGGCAACAAACCATATCTGTATTCCACAAATGTCTTACTTCTCCATTTTGTTCCCCAAATTTTCCTTCCTGCACTCCCACTCTCCCACTCGCCTTCCACTTTGTCTCTAGGGTATATAACAATTTTCAATGCTTTAATGTCCTCCAGTCTTTCAGTCTCTACCATATGTAGACAGTTTTTATATGTTAAGTGGAGACATATAATGTCTGTTTCATAGCCTGACTTAATTCACTCAGCAATAAATCTTTCATGTTTGTCCATTTTATATAAAATGCCAGGGCCTTGTTGCTTTTTATGGGTGGATAGTATCCCATAGTGTACATATGCCACACTTTTTCAATACATTCACCTCTTTGTGGACATTTGGGTTGATTCCATGTCTTAGCGCTTGTGAATAATGCTGCAATGAATATAGTTGTGCAAGCACTTTTCTGACTGAGCATTCTCCTGTCCTTTGGGGAACCTCCATACTGTTTTCCACAATGGTTGAACCAGTTTACATTCCAATCAACAGTGTAGAAGAGTTCCCCTTTCACATCCCTGCCAACACATACCACTTTTTGTATTTTTTTATCTTTTTGTATATTTTTTTGAGAGGTTTTTGCTATAGGGCGCGTGCGCTCGCCAGACAGACAGAGAGAGACAGAGAGATAGAAAGCGAGAAATCACCCCCCAGGGGGGATGGCCACGCTGCAATCCCTTCTCCTCCATTCTCCTCTCAGGATCTTGGGCACGCACGCACACGTGCCCGGCGTGAGTTTAAGCCGCCGGGTCCGGGACTCGAACCGTGGTTGACTACGTGGGAGTCCAGCGACATAGCCATTAGGCTAACTGCTGGTCCCAATCTTTTTGTATTTTTAATCTTTGCCATTCTGACAGGGGTTAAGTAGTATCTAATTTTTGTTTTGTTCTGCATCTCCTTTATGATGAGGGACTTTGAGCATTTTTTCATATGCTTTTTGGCTGTTCCTATATTTCCCATATCTTCCTTAGAGAGTTGTTTATTCAACTCATTTTCACATCTTTTAATTGGGTTAATCAGTTTCTTCCAGGTAATCTACTTGAGTGACCTGCATATTCTGGTTATCAGTCCCTTATCTGAGGTATAGTTAACAAAAATTTCCTCCTATTCTGAGAGTTGTTAATTCACAATAATTTTGGTGTCCTTTGCTGTGCAGAAATTTCTTAATCTGTTTTAATCCCACCTGTCTATTTCGAGGATTATTGCCTGTTCTCTGGCAGTCTTCTTTAAGAAGTCTTTGCCTACCCCAATGTCTTCCAGAGTTTCTCCGTGTTTTCTACCAGTACTTTTATACTTTGCAGTCCAGGTATAAATCTTTGATCCCTTTTAGTTGATTTTTGTTAATGATTACAGATAAGAGTTTAAATTCATCTTTTTGCAGGTGGATACCCAGTCTTTTCTGCACCATTAGCCAAAAAGGTTTTCCTTTTCCCACTGGATTGACCTATAACTTTTGTCAAAGACCAGTTGGCTATATGCTTTGGAGTTTATTTTTGGATTCTCTTTTCTGTTCAATTGGTCCATGTGTCTGTTTTTGTGCCAATACCCTGCTGTTTTGATTATCACAGCTTTGTAATATATTTAGGGAAAGGAGGAGATTCTATCCACTCCACTCTTCTTGCACATGATAGCTTTGGCAATACAAGGTCGTATGATTGCAGACAGTTTCAATGTTTGTCTTTTCTAGGTCTGTGAAGAATGTCTCTCATAATTTTATAGGGATTAGATTAATTATGTAGATTAATTTGGGTAGGATTGCCATTTTCATTGTTTTAGTTCTATCAGTCCAGGAACATGGAATGTTCTTAAACGTTTTTGGTGTCGTTTTATATTTCTTTTCTCAGATTTTCATATTTTCCCTTATAGAAATACTTGACTTCCTTGGTTAGTTTTATTCCTAGTTGTTTTATACTTCTTATGGTTATGGTAAATGGGATTACTTCAATTCTGTCTTTATCTGCTTGGTGTTTGTATATAGAAATTCTATAGATTTTTGTAACTTAATTTGCATCTGCCAATTTTTGTATGCATTTATTACTTCCAGAAGTTTTTTCATGGATACTATTGAGTCTTCTTTGTATAAGATCATCTGCAAACAGAGATAATATCAACTCTTCTTTACCTATTGGGATGCTTTATTATTAATGTTTTATTTCAATTTCTTTTATACATTCAGTCACGTTATTTAGCTTGCAAAGTGAATATTCCAACATTTGTACATTTCTTACCAGTCCAGTTGACAATACTATAAAGTTATCTTCAACATAATAACCCATTTGTTTTTATTTCATTCTCTTGTCTGACTACGTTGGCTAGGACCTCCAGTTATGTATTGAATAGGAGTGGAGAGAGTGGTCAGCCTTGTCTTGTATCAGTTTTCAGTAGAATAACTTTTAGCTTTTCACCACTTAGTATAACATTATTTATAGGTTTTTCATAGATGCTTTTATTATGCTGAGAAATGATCATTATATGCCTATTTTACTGAAAATATTCATCATAGAGGAATGTTACATTTTGTCAAATGCTTTTTCTGCATCTACTGAAAAGATCATACAGTTTTTATCTTTCTTTCTGTTAATATGATGTATTACATTTATGGTTTTGCAGATGTTGAACCATCCTTGCATCCCTGGAATAAAGCCTACCTGGTCAAGATAAATAATCTTTTTTATATGCTGTTTAATACAGAAAGCAAGTATCTTGTTGAGAATATTTGCATCTCTATTCATCGGTGACATAGATCTGTTGTTTTACTATTTAGTCTTATCTTTATACGTTTTGAGAATTAGGGTGATGGAGGCTTCATAGGATGAATTTGGATGACTTCTTTCCTTTTAAATATCTAGAAACAGTTTGAGTAGAATGGGGGTTACCTCTTTAAAAATTTGTAAAATTCAGAAGTGAAGCCATACGGACATAGACTTTTCATTGTTGAGAGATTATTTTTTTTATTTTAATTTTAATTTACATTTTAAAAATACATCCAATCACATTATTTAGCTTACAAGGTGATCATTTCAATATATGAACATTTCTCCCTGGTCGAGGTGATCAAAATATAACAACATTACCTCCCTGTGTCAACAATGCTGTCTTTGTATCCCTCCTCCAAATGTTCTTCCCCAGGCCCCACTCCTCCTCACACACCACATCTGGCATTCACATCCACCTTTTGTGTTTGTACATCCTTTAGCCCATCAGTTTCAGTTATAGAGTGCAGACATTCGGTATATATTAAGTGGGGACATGCAATGTCTCTCCTTTATATCCTGACTTGCGTCACTCAGCAGTAACTCTTCCATATTCTTCCACTTTCTGTCAAAAGCCAGAGTTTTGTTGTTCTTAATGACTGAGTAGTATTCCATAGAGTATATGTGCCACAGTATTTCAATACATTCAGCCATACCGGAGCATTTGGGTTGGTTCCATGTCTTAGCAATCTTGAAAAGTGCCGCAATAAACATCAATGAGCAAGCACTTTTCCAATGAGAAATTCTTCTGTCCTTTGGGTAGATGCCAAGAAATGGGATTGCTGGATCATATGGCAGTTCTATTTGTAGATTTCTGAGGAATCTCCAAATTGTTCTTCACAGTGGTTGGACTAATTTACATTCCCACCAGCAGTGTAAGAAATTATTTATTACAGATTCTATCTCATTGCTTGTTGCATGTCTACTCAGATTTTCTATATCCTCTTGTGTCAACATTGGTAGATTATATGTGATCAGGAATTTGTCTGTCTATTCCCAGTTTTCTTCTTCATTGGCATGTAGTCCCTCTTAGTATCCTCTAATGATGTATTGTATTTATATTATGTATGTTGTAATGTTGCCTGATTCATTGTGAATTTGATTTATCTAGTTACTTTCTCTCTTCTTAATTATTCTAGCTAGTAATGTTCCAATATTGTTCATCTTTTCAAAGAACCAGCTTTTTCTTTCATTTATATTCTGTATAGTTCATTGATTTTCTATGTCATTTATTTCTACTTTAATATTTATTATTTCTTTACTCCTGGCATTTTTTGAATTTTTTTACTTTTGTTTTTTACAATTTCCTGAAGCATGATTTTATGTTGCCCTTTTGCCACCTTTCCATCTTTTTCTTATGTGCACTAGTTGCAATAAACTTCTATTTCATGACTGCTCTTGCAGTTTCCCATTGATTAGGGAAACTCATGCACTCATTATCATTTGTTTCCATGAATCTTTTTATTTCAATATTAATCTTTTCAGTAGTCAAGAATTCATTCAGAAGTAGGTTACTTAGTTTCCATGTATTTATGTATTTTTGAGGGTTTTTCTTGAGATTAATATCAAGTTTAATTCCATCATGGTTAGAGAAGATGCTGGATATAGTTTCTATGCCTTTATGATCAAATGCCTTTGATCATAAAGGCTGGTTTTGTACCCTACCTTGTGGTCAGTCTTTGAGATGATACCATGCAGGGCTGAGAAAAATATCTATTTTGTGTTTTTTGGGTGGAAATTTCTATAGATGTCTGTCAAGTCCCTGATTTATTATATCATTTAGGTCCTGAATCTCTTTGCTAATTTTTTGTGTTGTTAATATCTCTAAAGGAGATAATGGGGTGTTGAGATCTCCAACAATTAGTGTGTTATAGTCTCTCTCTCCTTTTAGATCTAGCAGTCTTTCCTAGATATTTAATTTTTAAACAGACTTGTTTTTCTAAGTCATTATTAGCACAAAATAGTGAGTTCAAATATATATTTATTTACAAAGCTTTAGAAAGTCTTGCAAAATACTTGCTTGGACACAAACATATTTTAATCACCCTTAAACTAAACCACACTCCCAGTTGCAGCCTGTTTCCATTTCTCTTTCTCCAGTTTCTAACAGTTAATAATAGACATTAAAGCTCTATGAATTTTTCTGTTTTAAATACTTCAAATAAATGAAATTATATCATTAGTATTCTTTTGTGATTTACTGTTTTTACCTAGCAAAATGTTAAGAATTATTCAACTCTTAACGTATCTAAGGACTTAATTTTTTGTAATTTTAATTTTTCCAGAGGGTGCATGCACTCACCAGAGAGTAATAGAAAAACAAAACAAAATGAAACAAAACAAATTGAAAGAGAGAGAGAGAGAGAGAGAGAGAGAGAGAGAGAGAGAGAGAGAGAGAGAAAGAGAGAGAGAGAGAAAGAAATCACTCCTCTACAATATGCCAAGCCACCCTACAATTTCTTCTTCATCATGTTGGGACTATGGGCACAAATGCACATTTGCCCAGCATGTTTATTAAGCTACTGAGTGTGTAAATTGAACCACACAGTTCACCACATGGGATCAGTTATTTTAAACACCAGGATAAACTGTTGCCTCAAGCACTCATTTTTTCTTTTCTCTTTCTTTCTTTTTTTTTTTTTTTTTTTTTTCTTTGAGAGGATATTTGCTATAGGGCGTGTGCACTCGCCAGACAGACAGGGAGAGACAGAGAGACAGAAGGTGAGAAATCACCCGCCAGGGGGGATGGTCATGCCACAATCTCTTCTCCATTCTCCTCTCGGGATTTTGGGAATGCATGCACACGTGCCTGGCATGAGTTTTAAGCCAATGGGTCCGGGACTCGAAATGTGGTCGACTACATGGGAGTCTAGCGACATGGCCATTACGCCAACTGCTGGTCCCAAGCACTCATTTTTTAAATATTGCTGACTAATATTCCAGAAATAGATGTACCATATTTGTTTGTACATGTATCCTTTTTTTAAAATTTTAATGAACATTGAATTTTTTAGAGATTTCTTTTTTTCTTATTTAATTTTTTATTTGAATTTCTTTTTTTCATTCAATCACATTACTTAGCTTGCAGAATGAATATTCCAAAGTTTACATTTCTCTTCAGTCTAGTTGATAATACTATAAAATTATATTCAATAGATAATAAGCCTTTCCTTTGTCCCATGAATGCCTTGCTTCTCCATATTTTTCTTTAATGTCCTTCCTCAGATCCTACTCCTTCACCACCCTCTTCCCACATGGTATCTATTATTCACAACCATTTACTATGTTTCTATATTATTTAGTCATTCAGTTTCAGACACAGAGTGCAAACACTTCTTACATATTAAGTGGATACATACAATGTTTTTCCTTCATAGCGTGGCTTGGTTCACTCAGTAGTAAATCTTCCATATCCACTTTCTGTCAAAAGTCAGGGTATTTTTTTTTTTTTTTTATGGTTGAGTAGAATTCCATAGAGTATATGAGTCACACTTTTCAATCCATTCATCTGTTCGTGGGCATTAGGGTTGGCTCCATGTCTTAGCAATTGTGAAAAATGCTGCAATAAACATAGATTGCAAGCACTTTTCCAATGAAGAATTCTCTTCTTTGGGTAAATACCAAGGAGTGGGATTGTTGGATCATATGGTTGTTCTATTTGTAGATCTTTGAGGAATCTCCAAATGTTCTCCACATTGATTGGGCCAATTTACCAATTTCCCACTAGCCCTGTAGAAGATTATCTTTTTTCCACACACCCCACCAACACTTACCATTTTTGTTTTGTTAATCTTAGTCATTCTGACTGAAGTTAGCTGGTACCTCATTGTGGTTTTGATCTGAATCTCCCTTACAATGAGAAACATTGAGCATTTTTTTATATGCCTTTTGGCTATTTCTAAGTCTTCCTTAAAGAGTATTTTTTAAAATTCATTCTCCCATCTTTTAATAGGGTTGATCATCTTTTTAGGAACAGCTGCTTGAGTCACATGTGTATTCTGGTTATCATTCCCTTATTTGATGCATAGTTTACACAAACATTTTCCAATTCTGAGGGCTGTCAATTGACACTAATTACTGTGTCTTATGCCATGCAGAAAATTCTTTATCTGATGTAATTACACATGAATATTTTAGGGATTATTGACTGTGCTTTGGGGGTCTTATTTAAGAAGGCTTTACCTGCCTCAATGTCCCCCAGAGTTTCCCCAGTGTTTTCCAGCAGCAGTTTTATAGTTTTTGGTCTTATCTTTAGATCTTTGATCACTTGAGTTGGTTTTTGTCAATGGTGAGGTAGGGGTTCAGATTCATCTTTCTGCAGGTGGATATCTAGTTTTTCCAGCACCAGTTGCTAAAAAGGTTTTCCTTTTTGCATTGGATTGACTGGTAATTTTTGTCAAAAATCAGTTGGATTTATGTTTTGGATTTTTTTTCTGGGGACTCTATTCTGTTCCATTGGTCCACCTGTTTGTTTGTGTGCCAATACCATGCTGTTTTGCTTTCCACAGCTTTGTAGTACATTTTGGGGTTGGGGAGTGAGATGCCTTGCACTCCACTCTTTTTGCACAAGATTACTTTGGCAATATGAGGTCTTCATAATTTCAAATAAATTGTATGATTGTCTTTTATAGATCTGTCGAGATCTTGGAAATGTCTCTGGTACTCTGGGATTGCATTAAATATGTTGATCAATTTGGGTCAAATTGCCATTCTGATTATAGTGATTCTTCAAATCCAGGAACAGGAAATGTTCTTCCACTTTTTTGTATCTTTTCCATTTCTTTTTTAGCTTCTCGTAGTTTTCCTTGTGGTGATCTTTAACTTCTTTGGTTAAATTTATTCCTAGGTATCTTATAGTTTTTGTGACTATGATAAATAGAATTACTTTTTTTTCAGTTCTATCTCTGTTTGCCTGCTGTTCATACATAGAAATCCTGTAGATTTTTGTGTGTGGGTTTGATATCCTGCCACTTAACTGTATTCATGTATTACTTTCAGGAATTTTTTCATGGATCCCACTGAGTTTCTGTGTATACAATTTTGTCCTGTGCAAATAGGGATTGTTTCGCCTCTTCTTTTCCTATTTCAATGCCTTTTATTAATTCTCTTTTCTGATTACATTGGCAAGGACTTCCTGTACTATATTGAAAAGGAGTGGAGAAAGTGGGAATTCTTGTCTTGTACCAGTTTTTAGTGGAAAAGCTCTCAGCTTTTCTCATGATGTTAGCTTTGGATTTCGCATAGATAGCTTTTATTGTCCTGAGAAATGACCCTTCTATGCCGATTTTGCTGAGTCTTGATTATGAAGGGATATTCTGTCTTACCAAATGCTTTTTCTTCATCAATTGATATGATCATATGGTTTTTCTCTTTCTTTCTGTTACTGTCATGTACTGCACTTACAGTTTTACATATGTTGAACCGAGCTTGCATCTTTGGAATAAATGTATATTTATGACATCCCTGGTCATGATGTATAATCTTTTTTTATATGTGGTTGAATACAAATTTCTAGTATTTTTGACATTCTTTGTGTCTATATTCATCAGATATACTGGTGTATAGTTTTTCTTCTTTGTCCTGTCCTTATCTGTTTCAAGGAGAAGGGTGATGGAGGCTTCATAGAATGAATTAGGGAGAGTTCCACTCTTTTGGATATTTAGAAATAAGTTGAGCAGGATGGGGGCTAACTCTTTTTTAAAAGTTTTGTTAAATTCAGAGGTGAAGCCATCAGGGCCAGGACTTTTCCGATTTATCTCCTGTCTTGTTATGGGCCTATTTAGACTTTCTATATCCTCCTGCTTTAATCTCAGTAGAGTACATGTGTCCAGGAGTTTGTCCATCTCATCCAGATTTTCTTGTTTGTTGGTGTATAGTTCTTTATAGTATCTTCTAATGATGTTTTGTATTTTTATTATGTAGTTGTTATATTGCCAGCTTCATTGCCAGTTTGATTTACCTGGTTCCTTTCTCTTTGCTTAGTAAGTCTCCCTAGTGGTGTATTGATTATTTTTATTATCTTTTCAGAGAACCAGCTTTTACTTTCATTTATTTTCTGTACAATTTGTTTATTTTCTATTTCATTTTTTTCTACTTGGATCTTTATTTCCTTTCTTCAGGAGTTTTTCATATTTTTTGCTGTTGCCTTTCCAATTCTCTGAGACACGATGTTAGGCGATCCATTTGCCTTCTTTCCATCCTCTTCTTATGTGCACTAATTGCTAGGAACATCCCTCTTGTGACTGGTTTTGCAGTGTCCCAAAGAATATGGAAACTTGTGTCCTCATTTTCATTGGCTTCCATGAATCTTTTTATTTCAGTCTTTATTGTTCCAGTAGTTGTGATGGCATTCAGGCATAGGTTATTTAGTTTCCATGTATTTGTGTATTTTTGAGTGCTTCTCTTGAAATTAAATTCAAGTTTAATTTTATCATGGTCAGAGAAGATGCTGGATATAGTTTCTATGCCTCTGAATATGTAGAGAATTTCTTTGTGCCCTATCATGTGGTCAATCTTAAAAAAAAAAAAAAAAGAATCCATGTGGTGGTGAGAATAAAGTGTATCTCATGGTTTTCAGGTAGAAAGTTCTATAGATGTCTATTAAGTCCATTTGATTTATGGTATCTTTTAGATCCTTTATCTCTACTTATTTTTTTCTAGATTATTTGTCCAGAGTAGATATTGGGGTGCTGTTGTTTCCAACAATTAGTGTGTTGCGATCTATCTCTCTTTTTAAATCTAACAGTCTTTCTTTCATGTATTTGGCTACGTCAATGTCTTCAAGAGATTCCCATTTTTCACCAGTAGCTTTACACTTTGAAGCTTTGCATTTGCATTTTGTGTTGACTTTTGTTAATGGTGATTGATAGATTTCCAGTTATATTATCTACAGGGAGATATCCAGTGCTTTCAGAAGCATTTGCTGAACAGTTTCTTTTCCTCACTATATTGTCTTGTGACCTTTGTTAAAAAACAGTTGGTTGTATGTTTTTGAGTTTATTGCTAGATTCTTTATTATGTTCCATTGGTCTGCATGCTTGTTTTTGTGACAGTACCACACTGTTTCATCATCACATCATTGTAATATATTTTGAGGTCAGGTAGTGAGATGCCTCCAACTTTAATCTTTTGTTCACAGTATTGATTTCATTATATGGAAACGTTTATGATTACAGATAAGTTTTATTAATGTTTTTATTTTTGTTTTAAGTTTTACCAGTAATTTGAGCAGAATTGCATTGAATAAGCAAATTAGATTTGGTTAGTATTGAAATTTTGATCATATTAAATCTTCCAATCCAAGAATGGGATGTCTTTCCACTTTTGTGTATCATACTAAATTTCTTTTTTCAGTTTTTCTTGTAGGGGTTTTTCACCTCTTTGCTTAGGTTTATTCCTATATATCTCTTTTTTTTTCCAGGACTTCAAGAGTAGATTTTTAGTTTTATATGTCTTTTGAAAATAAAGTTGCTTTCTTAAATTCTACCTCAGTCTGTTCATTGTTGGTATATGAAGACACTATAGATTTTTGTATATTGATTTTGTGTCCTGCCACTTTTCTGAATTCATTCATAACTTCTAAGAGTATTTTTGTGAGTTCATTTGCATTATATATTTATATAATCATGTCATCTACAAATAGAAACAATTTCATTTTTTTTCTATTCAAATGTGTTTTGCTTTACTCTTGTTCAATTTAATTCACTAGAACCTCCAGTTGAAAATGAGTGGGAGTGGGAAAAGTGTATGGCCTTGTCCAGGTTTTAGTGGGAATGCTTTCAGATTTCCCCCATTCAGTATGATGTTAGATATGGGTTTGTCATATACTGATTTTTTTCAACTACAAAGATACATATTTATTGATTTTTAAGGCCCTTTCCCCTGCCCCATGGGGTATGTACAGTCAAGAGAGAAAGAGAGAAAACATCACCTGGGGGGAGAGGGTCACACTACAATCCCTTCTCCTCCATTCTCCTCTAGATTTGGGGCACACTCATGAACATGTAATTCACATATATATTTTTTTATTTTATCATTTTTTAATTTACATTTTTTAATACATTCAATTACATTATTTAGCTTACAAGGTGATCATTTGAATATATGAACATTTCTCCCCGGTCGAGTTGATCAGAATATAACAACACTACCTCTCTGTCTCAGCCATGCTGTCTCCATATCCCTCCTCCAAATGTTCTTCCCCAGGCCCCACTCTTCCACACACCCCACATCTGGCATCCACATCCACCTCTTGTGCTTGTACATCCATTAGCCCATCAGTTTCAGTTATAGAGTGCGGACATTCGGTATATATTAAGTGGGGACATACAGTGTCTCTCTTTCGTAGTCTGGCTTGCTTCACTCAGCAGTAAATCTTCCATATTCTTCCACTTTCTGTCAAAAGTCAGGGTCTTGTTGTTCTTAATGGCTGAATGGTATTCCATAGAGTATATGTGCCACAGTTTTTCAATCCATTCAGCCATAAGGGGGCATTTGGGTTGGTTCCATATCTTAGCAATTGTGAAAAGTGCCGCAATAAACATTGATGAACAAGTACTTTTCCAACGAGAAATGCTTCTGTCCTTTGGGTAGATGCCAAGAAATGGGATTGCTGGATCATATGGCAGTTCTATTTGTAGATTTCTGAGGAATCTCCACATTGTTCTCCACAGTTTTTGGACTAATTTACATTCCCACCAGCAGTGTAAGAGAGTTCCCCTTTCACCACACCCCCACCAACACTTATCTTTTTTTTTTTTTTAATCTTAGCCATTCTGACTGGGGTTAGGTGGTATCTCATTGTTGTTTTGATCTGCATTTCCCTTATGATGAGGGATGTTGAGCATTTTTTCATATGCCTTCTGGCTATTCATATGTCATCCTTAGTGAGTGTTCTTTTCAACTCCTTCTCCCATCTTTTAATAGGGTTCATCATCTTTTTCCAAACAGCTTCTTTAGTTCCTTTATTCTGGTTATCAATCCCTTACCTGATGCAGAGTTTACAAAAATATTTTCCCATTCTGAGGGCTGTCGATTCACACTAATTACTGTGTCTTTTGCCATGCAGAAACTTCTTAGTCTGATGTAATCCCACTTGTCTATTTTGGGGATTATCGACTGTGCTTTGCGGGTCTTTCCCTACCCCAATATCTCCCAGAGTTTCCCCAGTGTTTTCTAGAAGCAGTTTAATATTTTGGGTTCTTAGATTTAGTTCCTTGATCCACCTTGACTTGATTTTTGTCAAAGGGGAGAGGTAGGGGTTCAGATTCATCTTTCTACAAGTGGCAATCCAGTTTTTCCAATACCATTTGCTGAAGAGGTTTTCCTTTTCCCACTGGATTGACTGGTACCCCTTGTCAAAAATCAGTTGACTGAATGATTGGGAATTTATTCCTGTGGACTCAATTCTGTTCCATTGGTCCACATGTTTGGTCCTGTGCCAATACCATGCTGTTTTGATTACCACAGCTTTGTAGTATATTTTTGGGTCAGAGAGTGAGATGTTGCCCACTCCACTCTTCTTTTGTAGAATTGCTTTGGCAATGCGGGGTCTTTTATTTTTGCAGATGAATTTTATGATTATCTTTTCTAAATCTGTGAAAAATGTATCTGATATTTTGATTGGCATTGCATTAAATAGGTAGATTAATTTGGGTAGAATTGCCATTGTGTTTATATTAATTCTTCCAATCCAGGAACATGGGATGTCCTTCCACTTTTTTGTGTCATTTCCAATTTCTTTAATTGTTAGCTTCTCATAGTTTTTCTTGTGGAGGTCTTTAATTTTTTTGGTTAGATTTATCCCTAAGTATCTTATACTTTTTGTGGCTATGGTAAATGGAACAACTTTTTTCAGTTCCATCTCCATCTGCCTGTTGCTTGTATATAGAAACGCTATAGACTTCTGTATATGAATTTTGTATCCTGCAACTTTACTGTATTTGTGCATTACTTCCAGAAATTTCTTCATGGAAATCATTGGGTCTTCTATGTACACAATCATGTCATCTGCGAATAGAGAGAGTTTCACCTCTTCTTTTCCTATTTGGATGCCTTTAATTTTTTCCTCTTTTCTGATTGCAATGGCCAGGACTTCCAGTACTATATTGAAGAGGAGTGGAGACAGTGGACATCCTTGTCTTGTTCCTGTGTTTAGTGGGAAAGCTTTCAGCTTTTCTCCATTGAGTATGATCTTCGCTATCGGTTTTTCATAGATGGCTTTTATTGTATTGAGAAATGGCCCTTCTATGCCAATTTTGCTGAGAGTCTTGATCATGATGGGATGTTGTATCTTATCAAATGCTTTTTCTGCATCAATCGATATGACTATATGGTTTTTATCCTTATTCCTTTTAATATGATTTATTACATTTATGGTTTTGCATGTGTTGAACCAACCTTGCATTTCTGGAATAAAGCCTACCTGATCATGGTGTATGATCTTCTTTATAAGATGTTGAGTACGATTTGTTCGTATCTTGTTGAGAATCTTTGCATCTATGTTCATCAGAGATATTGGTCTATAGTTTTTCTTCCTTGTCCTGTCCTTATCTGTTTTGAGGATAAGGGTGATGGAGGCTTCACAAAATGAATTCGGGAGAAATTCACCCTTTTGGATCTTTAGAAATAACTAGAGCAGAATGGGGGTTAACTCTTCTTTGAAAGTTTTAAAGAACTCAGAGGTGAATCCATCTGGGCCAGGACTTTTCTTTGTTGGAAGACTATTTATTACAGATTCAATCTCCTGGCTTGTATGGGCCTATTTAGGCTTTCTATGTCCTCCTGGCTCAATCTTGGTAGATTATATGTGTCCAGGAATTTGTCCATCTCATTCAGATTGTCTTGTTTCTTGGCATATAGTTGTTCATAATATTCTCTAATTATGTTCTGTATTTCTGCTTTGTCTGTTGTTATATTTCCTGCTTCATTGCAGATTTGATTCACCTGGTTCCTTTCTCTCTTCTTAATAAGTCTCGCTAGTGGTGTATCAATTTTGTTTATCTTTTCAAATAACCAACTTTTACTTTCATTTAATTTCTGTATAGTTCGCTTATTTTCTATTTCATTTATTTCTGCTCGGATCTTTATTATTTCTTCTTCTGGAGTTTTTTGGATCATTTTGCTATTGCTTCTCCAATTCTCTGAGGCATGATGTTAAGTGATCCATTTGCCTTCTTTCCGTCTTCCTCTTATGAGCACTAATTGCTATAAGCTTCCCTCTTATGAATGCTTTTGCAGTGTCCCAAAGATTATGGAAACTCGTGTTCTCATTGTCATTAGCTTCCATGAATCTTTTGATTTCGGACTTTATTTCATTGGTAGTTGTGGAGTCATTCAGTAATTTAGTTATTTAGTTTCCATGTATATGAGTATTTTTGAGGATTTCTCTTGAAATTAAACTCAAGTTTAATTCCATCATGGTCAGAGAAGATGCTGGGAATAGTTTCTATGTCTTTGAATCTGTAAAGGCTTGCTTTGTGCCCTATGATGTGGCCAATCTTTGAAAAGGTTCCATGTGGGGGTGAGAAAAAAGTGTATCTCGTGGTTTTCAGATGGAAAGTTCTATAGATGTCTGTTAAGTCCATTTCATTTATGGTATCATTCAGATCCCTTATCTCTTTTTCTATTTTTCATCTAGATGATCTGTCCCGATGGGATAGTGCAGTGTTGAGGTCTCCAACAATTAGTGTATTGCAATCTATCTCCCCTTTTAGATCTAACAGTCTTTCCTTCACATATTTGGGTGCTCCTATGTTGGGTGCATAGATATTTATAAGAGTGATATCTTCTTGCTCTATTGATTCTTTTACTACAATATAGCACCCTTCTTTGTCTCTTTGAACAGTTTTTGTTTTAAAGGCTATATTGTCAGAAATTAGTATCACTACTCCAGCTTTTTTTGGTTCCCTATTGCATGGTAAACCTTTTTCCAACCCTTTACTTTCATTCTATGTATGTCTTTATTGATGAGGTGGGTTACCTGTAGGCAACAGATAGAGGGTCTCTGTTTTCTTATTTATTCGGACAGTCTGTGTCTCTTGATTGGGGAATTTAATCCGTTCACATTCAATATTATTCTCGATGTTACTGGATCTGTCCCGACATTTAACTTAGCCATTGTCACAGCAGCCTTTTATTCCTTTGTTTCTGTCTGTTAGCTCTTTAGTTTTCCTGGAACAGTACTTTCTTCAGGGTTTCTTGAAGAGCTGGTCTGGTGCTGGCAAATTCTTTCAGGTCTTGTTTGTCTGAGAAGATTTTAATCTTTTTTTTTCCCATATGAAGGATAATCTTGCAGGATACAATAATCTTGGTTGAAATTGTTTCTCTCTTAGCACTTTCAATACATCTTCCCATTCTTTCCTTGCTTGCATTGTTTTCGTTGAGAGGTCCGGAGTTAGCCTGATGGGATGACCTTTGTATGTCACTTCTCATTTCTCTCTTGCCAGTTTTAGTATCATGTCCTTGTCTGTGGTCTTGGATAGTCTGGCTATGGTGTGCCTTGGAGAAGATCTTCTGGGGTTGATTCTAACTGGGGTCCTTTGTATTTCTTGTGTCTTGATACTTGAGTGCCTCTCTAGACTTGGGAAATTTTCTTCCAAGATTTGATGGAGTAGGTTTTCTATGCCATTATTGGTTTCTTTACCTCCTGGGATACCAATTATTCTGATATTTGGGTGACTTATGGAATCTAGTATTTCTCATATATTATCCTCGTGTTTTTTAGTTATTTTCTCTATCTCCTTCGTGGTTCTCTCTAGTCAGAGGTTTTATCTTCTACATCATAGATTCGATCTTCAGCATGATCTAATCGACTTCTAATACTTTCAAGGGAGTTTTTTATTTCCTCTATTCCAGACTTTATCTCTAATATCTCCATCTGGTTCTTTCTGAGTGTCCATTTCTTCTTTCATATCTTGGAATGACTTTCTCATCTCCTGTAGTTCGTTTTCTCTTTTCTGTTCCAGTTCGAAGAATTTGTTCACCATAAATGTTCAAAATTCTTTGTCTGACATCTTGGTAACATTGTCCATTAGCCTGAAGATGGAGGGGAGTTACTCTGTACCTTTGATGGAGATATATTTCCTTGTTTATTAATACCGGAGGCTCTTCTTCTACTTCTAGCCATTTGGAAGATGTACTAATTTTAAGTACCTGTCAGGTGAATGTTTCACTGCCTAGGAGTGTCTTTCCCTTTTGTGAGGAATGGACATCTGCCGAGGTCTCTGTTCTGTTGTTTTTAGTAATGTGGTCTCAAAAAAGATACTATAGTCAGGTGTCTGAAGAGCAGAATCTCCTTTTTCACAGTTGGTTCGTATAAAGGAGAAACCAATATAACTTTATATGGCTAGAAAAGTTCAGATCTCTAATTCTAGGCCTAGCTAGTCTCTCTGGCAAAACGGAAGAAGAAGGAGAGAAGAAAATATAAGAGAAAAGAAGGGAGAAGATAGGGAAATAAAGAAAAAGTTGCACGCCGCGTGATTTCACCAGGTGCCTTGAGATGTGCCAGGCAGCTGCCGCAAAAGGCGCAGGCTGTGGAGAGACAGATGGGAAGGAATTTACAAAAGAATGGGGGACAGTAGAGAAGAAAAAAAAAATGGAGAAACTTTCTACCTGCCTAGGGGTCTGGGTGGGTCCTGGACTGGGGGTCTGGAAGGGAAGCAGTGGGTGCAGTGTGCCCCCTTGCTCACCAGGTGCCTTGAGATGTGCCAGGCAGCTGCTGCCAAAGGCACAGGCTATTGGAGAGACCTGTCATATACTGATTTTATTGCACTGAAAATATTCAGAATATTTATCATAACAAAACTGAATGAGACACAAGAGAAAACAGTCAATTTTGGAACATGACAAAATTATTCCATGACATGAAAGTGTAATTTTGTGAAGACATAGATAAGTTTTAAAAAGGGTGAACTCAAACTTCTGGATATTTATGATACAATGAAGAAAATAAAATGATGTGTCTAAAGTATATTCCATGCAGAAGACTGTGCAAAAGAAAAAATCTCCAAGCTTAATGTTTTTTTTTTTTTTTTCTTTTTTTGGAGAGGTTTTTGCTATAGGGCGCATACGCTCACCAGACAGACAGAGAGAGAGACAGAGAGATAGAAAGCAGGAAATCACCCCCCAGGGGGATGGCCACGCCGCAATCCCTTCTCCTCCATTCTCCTCTCGGGATCTTGGGCACGCACGCACACGCGCCCGGCGTGAGTTTAAGCCGCCGGGTCCGGGACTCGAACTGCGGTCGACTACGTGGGAGTCCAGCGACATAGCCATTACGCTAACTGCTGGTCCCCAAGCTTAATGTTATAGTCCCTGATATAGTCCAATCCACCAAAAGAAAAAATAATCATTAAAAATAATAACAACAAATGGAATATATGGGGCACCATTAAACACTGGAATATTCACATAATGGTTATACCATATGGTGAAGAAATGTGTAAAGCCTTATAAAATCTATTTCATGAAATACTATCTAAACAATTTCCAAGTCAAGGGAGAGATAGATACATCCAGATCCAGGAATACCAAGGGCAACACAGAGACACAGTATAAGAAGTTCCTCTTTAAGGCACAGCATTGTCATAATGGCAAAATTTAGACAAAGAGAGTATCCTAAAATTGGCAAGAGGGAAACTCAAGTTACTTGTTAAGGATATCCCACCAAACTGACCCCAGACCTCCCAGCAGAACCCATGAAAAGAAGGAGGAAATGAGAAGATATATTTAAAATTCTGGAAAGAAAACAATTTCAGCCAAAAATACTGCACCTGGGAAAATTATCTTTCAAACTTGAAGGAGAAATAAAGATATTCCCACATGAACAAAACATGAAAGAATTATTCACCAACACAAGACCAGCTTTTCAAAAAATACTTAAGAGAAGGAATTCCAGTGTGGCCACCTTACATGGGTTTGTAGGGTAATTTTACATTCACGTCATGTCCCCTCTCCATGTCTGTCTCTGATGAGCACCAAATCATATAGAAAAACATTTTAAAGACACTTTGTGGCTGAGTTAGAAACTAGAAGATTTGGGGACCAGCACTTGGTGTAATGGTTACATTGTTGGACTCCCTTGTACTCGACATGGTTCGAGTCCTGGACTCGGTCACTTAAAATTCACACTGGGGCATGTATGTGCATGCCCAGAATTCTGAGAGGAGAATATAGGGTAAGGGATTTCAGCGTGACCATCTCCTATGGGGAGTGATTTCTCATTTTCTGTCTATCTATATGTCTTGCAAGTACACATGCTCTATAGCAAAAATCTCTCTCAAAAAAAAAAAAAAAATTAAAGGACTACAAAAAGTACTTTCGTATCAGTGGAAACAAAAAGAAGTTAGAGTTGTGATACTGATATATGACAAAATAGACTTCAAGCTAAAAGCTGTAAAAAGGACAATGATTACTAGTATTAAGGGATTAATTTGCCTTCATTACCCATGCCATTGGATTCTCCAGGGACAATGCTGAGCCAGCCTTAGTGAAAAAAGAGTGATGGACCTGCATAGAGATTGTAGCCCATCTCACACCCATAGTCCTTTGAACTCCCAGGTATGTGAATTGTGATCTCAAGGATCCCACTACTCCCTATCCCTTATGTCATTGTATTCTCCAGGTTTTGAGGATGGTGTAGAGCCTGCCTCAATGGGACAAAGTGATAAAGCTGCAGAGAGACCACAGTCCACCTCCCTCCCCAGTGACTTTTGGAGTACCTGGTGTCCTTTGAGACTTCATATTTTAGGCTTAGAATATAACATGAATTGTTTCTTTTCCTTTATTGCATTCTCCAACTTAGCCCCAGGCACACCTGGTCCTGAGATTCTGGAGAGGACCCAAGAACCTCAAGCTGGCTACATACAACATTATCTGAATAGAAGATGAGGCCATCTCCAAAGAACACACCAGAGAAGTAGAGTGCTTCTTTTTCCCTGACACTACAGAATTAACTCCGAGAAATTAGGAAGAAATGTATAATCCATCAGAGGACCAGAAACCAATGCAGGGACACAAAAAATATGAGAAACCAAGAAAATATCTCTCTGTCAAGGGACAAGAACAACTTGTCATCCACAAACAGCACCATAGAATTCATGGAAATGTCAGATAAACAATTACAAATATTCATAATGATGAAACTAAATGAGATGCAAGAGAAAAGAGATAATGAACTCCAAGAGCTGAGAAGGTCTTTCCATGATTTGAAAGATGATATAGACACCATAAAAAAGAATCAAACAGAGCTATTAGAGATAAAAATGTAATACAGGACATCAAAATCTCCCTTGAAAGATTAGGTCATGCAAAAGATTGAATTTCTTTCTTTCTTTTTCTTTTCTTTTTTTTTTGGGGGGGGGGGGGGGAGAGGATTTTGCTATAAGGCACATGCACTCACCAGAAAGACAGAGAGAGACAGAGAGTTAGAAAGCGAGAAATCATCCCCCAGGAGGGATGGCCACAGCACAGTCCCTTCTTCTTCATTCTCCTCTCGGGATCTTGGGCACACACACACACACATGCCTGGTGTGAGATTAAGCCACCGGGTCTTGACTTGAACTGCGGTCGACTACATGGGAGTCCAGCAACATAGCCATTATACTAACTGTTGGCCCCCAAAAGATTGAATTTCTAATCTGGAAGACAAAACCTCTGACCTAAAAAATAATCACCAAAAAGAATTTTTAAAAAGGAGGATAACATATGGAAAATACTAGATACTATTAAACACCCAAACATCTGAATAGTTGGTATCCCAGAAGGTAAAGTATATAATAAGGGTATTGATAATCTATTCCATGAAATACTTAAATAAAACTTTCCAAATTTAGAAAAACATTCAATCATCTAAACTTAAGAAATACAAAGGACTCCATATAGAATGAACCTAAGAAGATCCTCTCCACAGCACATGGTAAACCATATTGGCCAAAATCACACATAAAGACAAGATTCTAAAAATACAAAAAAAAAAAAAATCAAGTTACTTACAAAGGTCATTACTTCAGAGTAACACTGGACCTCTCAACAGAAACAATGTGACCAAGAGAAGAATGGGAAGACATGTTGAGAAGGAAAAGAATAAGAAGATATAATCAAAGTGTTAAAAGTGAAAGAATTTCAAACAAGAATACTATACCTGGCAAGATTATCTTTTCAATGAGAAGAAAAGATAAAAACATTCTCAAATAAACTAAACCTGAAAGAATTTACCAACACTTGACCAATTCTTTAAGAAACTTGATATTTCTTTCCTGTATTTTTTTTTTTTTTTTTGGAGAGGTTTTTCACTATAGGGCGCGTGCGCTCGCCAGACAGACAGAGAGAGACATAGAGACAGAAAGCGAGAAATCACCCCCCCGGGGGGATGGTCACGCCGCAATCCCTTCTCCTCCATTCTCCTCTCGGGATCCTGGGCACGCACGCACACGCGCCCGGCGTGAGTTGCAAGCCACCGGGTCCGAGACGCAAACCGCGGTCGACTACGTGGGAGTCCAGCGACATAGCCATTACGCTAACTGCTGGTTCCCTCTTTCCTGTATTTTTAGAATCTTGTCTTTATATGTGATTTTGGCCAATTTGGCTTATCATGTGCTGTGGAGAGTGCTATATGAGAAAAACTAAAGAGACAGGACTTAAATGAAAGTATAAAAAATGACTAACTTAATGACAGAGACAAGTCTGCAAATATCAGTAGTAACACAATGAATTTTGGGGCCAGCCAATGGCATAATGGTTACATCACTGGATTCCTGAGTAGTTGACCATGGTTTGAGTTCAAAGCCAGCAGCTTAAAACTCACAACAGGTGCATGGGGCCAACAGGTGGTGTGGTGGTTAAAAGTACTGGACTCCCACATGCTGACCATGGTTCAAGTCCCAGACCTGGTGGCTCCCTTTCACACTTTCCCTCTCTCTTACTCTCTCTGTCTCTCTGGTCAAATTGGAAAATGATAATAATAAATAAAGTTAAATAAAATAATTATTTTAAAAGAAAAACAAAACCTCACCCCAGATGCATGTGTGTGCATGTCCAAAATCCCAAGAAGAAAACGGAGGAGAAGGAATAACAGCATGACCATCTCACCTGGGGGGGGGGGGTGACTTTTCACATTCTGTCACTCTGTCTCTCTGGCGAGTGCACATATCTTAGAACAAAAATCTCTCTCAATTAAAAAAATAGAGGTAAATGTTAATGGATTGAATTCATCAGTCAAGAGACACAGAATGGCTGAATGGATGTAGAAAGCAAACCAAAAGTACCTCAAAACCCTCTATCTTCTGCATACAAGAAACACACCTCATACATAAAGACATACATAGACTAAATGTAACAGTCTGGAAAAGGCATTCCATGCAGAAGAATAAAAAAAAAGCACATTATATAGTACTAAAAGTTCTAATTTGCTAAGATGATGTAGCACTTATAAATATCTATGACATATATCTATATATCTATATCTATATATCTATATTTATATATCTATATCTATATAATCAGCACCTAAATGTGAAAGAAAGACTGACAGATCTGAAAGGATCTGCAACACACAAATTCTTGGGGATCTCAACACCCCACTATCTTCTTTGGGCAGATCATCTAGACAAAAATTAAGCAAAGTAATATAGGATTTAAGCAACATCATAAATCAAATGGACTTGATAGACATCTTTAGAATCTGCCATCCTACAACCACAAAATACATGTTTTTATCATGCCCTTATGGAAACTTTTTGAAGATGGACCACATAAGGCACAAGAGAAGCTTTTACAAATGGAAAAGCATAGAAACTATACCCAGCATTTTCTCCAACCATGATGGAATTAAAATTTATATTAATTTCTAAAAGAACCCTAAAAAACACACAAACATATGGAAACTAAACAACCTATTCCTGTGTGAAATCACAACCACTGAAGAAATTAATACTGACATCAAAAGATTCATTGAAACCAATGATAATGAGCAATAAAGATTTCATAATGTAATAAATACAGCAAAAGCAGTCATAAGAGGGAAGTTCATTGCAAGTAATGTGCATAGAAAAAAAGATGGTAAGGTGGCAAATAGACAACCCAAAAACATGCCTCAGGGAAATGGAAAAGCAACAATGAAAAAAAAGAAACTAAAAATGCCATGAGAAAAGAAGTAATAAAGATCTGAGCAGAAGTAAATGAAATAGAAAATAAACCATACAAAAATAAATGAATCCAAAAGCTGGTTCTTTGAAACAAAATTGATACACCCTTAGCTAGATTAATTAAGAAGAAGAGAAAAAGGAACCAGATAGATCAGATTCACAATGAAACTGGCAATATTACAACAGACATAACCAGAAATATAAAAATACCAGAACATATTGTAATTTGCAAATATTTACTCCGCTTGTGACTTGCATATTTTTCCCTTAGCAGTGTCATCACAAAAACAATACTTTATTTTTGTGAAATCTAAATTAACTTTTTCTTTTGTGCAATGAATTTGTATTGTTATATCAAATAAATCGTCATTACTATACTCTAGCACTTATTCCACTTATTTTCTGGCACCTTCTTGTGTCCTTACCATACTTTTTATATGCCCACTCGGCCCACTTTTCTTTCTTGTATCCATTTTTACATTCTTCATTTCTATGTAACCAAATCTTTTAGCTTCAACCAATGAGGGAGAATATACAGTGTTTGTCTTTTAATGTCTCATTTATTTATCTTAACATTATTCCTTCCAAGTTGGTGTCCCAAAGAAAGAAGTGTACATTTTGAAAGTGCATAAAATAAAGAGAGATGTTTGAAATGGTGAATAGGTTTAGGATCCTGATTTGATCATTACACAATGTCTGTACATTTTGAAAAATCACACTGCACCACATACTTATGTACAACTATTATATTAAACTACTAGTTTTGAAAATAAGCTTTTGCATAATCCAGTCATAAATATATTTTAATGTATTGTATTAGATTTGTATGTTCTCATCACAGAAGATGAAAACTATGGAGATGTTTATATGATTTACGTTTGTTATCATTCCATATTACATTTAAAAATTCTAAAGTACTTTATATTTCATAAATGTGCATATCTGTAATTTACCTATTATAATTTACAAAATGTATAAGAAGCAAAATATTTAAGGGATGCAAAAATGAAAAAATTGTGTTTTGATAATATGTTTGGTAAGTGGCTTTCTTTTTAAAAAAGATTTATTTTTAATTATATTTATTATCCTTATTCTTTAATTTTGACCAGAGAGAGACAGAGAGAAAGGGAGAGTGAGAAAGCAAGCTGCCAGGTTCAGTACTTGATCTGTGGGCAGGCATGTTGGAGTCCACTGCCTCATCCAGCACGCCCCCTCCTGGCCCCAGTAATTATTTTTCCAAATGAGCATTTTTCTATCCTTTCAGTAGATGCCCATTAGTGGAATTGCTGGATAATATGGGAGTTCGATTTGTAGGTCTTTGAGGAACATCCATATTGGTCCCCATATGCAGTATTATTCACAATTGCTAAGACATAGAACCAACCCAAATGTCCATGAATAGATGAATGGATTGAGAAAGTGTGGCATGTATACACTATGGAATACTATTCAGCCATAAAAAAAAAAAACAATGAGACCCTGGATTTGAAGGAAAGTGGACAAATTTGGAAGACTTACTGCTAAACCAACCAAACCAGATTATGAAAGAGAGGCATTGTATGTCCCCACTCAATATATACCACATGTCAGCACTATATGCCTGAAACTGAAAGATGGGAAGGTATAAAATCTGTAATGATACACAGTGAATGAATATAAAATTTTAAAACTACTTTTTGCAAAAGCAAAATACATTTGAGGACATCAGGGATGTGAATGTAGCTTGATAAATGTTTATTAACTACAATTTGGCACCAACACAAATATTCTGTAAAACTTTCTGCCCATTGTAAAAGACATAAATTTACATATAATATTTTTTAAAAAGCATGGAGAGCAATGGTGATACTAGAGACAGTGCAGGAGGAGGATGGGGAAGTTAGAAGGAGGGAATCAAGGGCAAAAGATAGAAATAAAACATATAAGGGACACAAAACCAGAAAATTATCTGTTGATGATGAACACATATGGCAATTTCTTTGACGGAATCAATATGCAGTGTATTCACAATGGGAAAATTCATTTAGTATGTTGTAATGATACACTGTGACTGAATGTAAAATGATAACTTTTTTTTTTTTAGGAAGAAGATTGTTCCTATAAGGCACATGCACTCAACAGAGAGAGAGAAATAGAGGCAGAAAACAAGGAATCACCCCCAGGAGGGATGACTACATTGTAATCTCCTACATTCTCCTCTTAGAGTCTGGAACATGCAGGTGCATGCATCCAAGTGAGGTTTAAACCACCAGGTTCGGAACTCAAATCATGGTCAACTACATGGGAGTCCAGTTACATACCATTACACCATCTGCTGGTCCCAGTAAATAAAATTTTAAAGAAGAAAATCACTACAAATAAACACATAATTTTTTGAAGTTGAATATATGCACTCCTTAGTCACATCCCTAGGGAACCTTACTTATACCAACTGCATATATCCACACAGGAGAATTTCTGAATGTAACTTAAGTCTAACAATTTGTGTCACTTGGATTAGCTGAGGAGTTTACCCTTAATTACACAGTGACCATATTTTTCTAATGCTACCTCCCCCTTAGGTGGTGTTGGAAGAACTACCAATTTGTTTTGGCCTTTCTCTTTGCCATTAAAGAGATCAACAAGAGCCTCCATTTGCTTCCCAACATTTCTCTGGGTTATAATCTCTACAATGCATTTTCCAGTTGCCAAAATACCTTAGAGAGTGCTCTGCTTTTACTCTCTGGAAGGAATCAGACTTTGCCTAATTACAACTGCCAGACACAGAAGCAATCTGTGGCCATCATCACAGGAAATATACCAACATTTTCAGCAGAAATAGGAACACTTTTAGAGCTCTATAAAAGCCCACAGGTAAGTGAGTTGTTAACTCCGCAGAAAGATGTTTGGATCTCCTAATGAAATTCTCTCACATATGAGCAAAAAATGTGAAAGCTGGATTTACACACCCCGTGATAATTATAATCACATCTCAGGGAACTTCCTGGGTCATGAAACTAACAGTGTAAGGATGAGGTTTTAAAAAATAGAATCTGAGGCTCTACCCAGATTCCTGTCCATGACCAATGCATATAACACTGAATGTTGGGAATATTGACTGCTGAGAATTTAAAATGTGTGCCTTCTAGATAACGCACACAGCACAAGGGTCTACCACATCTTAGGAGACATTATTAGGGGCATCCAGAGGAAAATGACTTATATTTGGCTATCCTTTGGGACAAGTGAAAATACATTTCAGCAGTCAATATTCTCCCAAATTGACCACATCTGTTGTGGTTTACCAACAGCCCCATGTAGGTGAACCTGTTGAAAGCACTTTCAGTTAGTCTCCACATAACGACTTTTAATTTCTGTGATTCTTTCCAGGAAAATCATCTAACACAAGCAGTACTCAGGAGACATTACTGGTAAAACATACAGAATTGACTTAGAATTATGTCCTGGAAAATTTATGTTTTAAAAATGTCAGAGAGGGTGTTTGTATTTTAAAAGACAAAAGAGGTTATTCTTTGGTGTTAAGTCCACAGTAGCAAAAGATCAGAGTTTATATTTAACATTTGTTGGAAGGGGAGAAAGCATCTAATTGACAAGTCAGAGGGGCCCAGGATGGCAGAATCACCAACATCTTATTGCATCATCTGCATAAAATTTATCCCTTCCTCAGTTCCCTCTGTAGATGTAAAGAGCAGATGTAAATATATTTAACATCACACTTTGTATTTAATGCTTTGGTCAAGGAACAACAGCATTATCTAACTAGTTACTTGATCTTTCCTAAAACAATTGGGATTGAAAAAAAAACACAATCTTCTAGTGACTATCGCAGAAGGTCATCTTCAGGGAAGACTTTCTGTTCACCTAATATTCCATTCTTTGGTCTCATCTGGTAAAGAAATATCTCCCCCCACCCCCCGATTAAGGGGAACAGTCACAAATTTCATTAAGGTCAGAATCAAGCTACTTCTTTTCTTATTCAGGTTACATATGGTTCTTTTGATTCCATGCTAACTGATAAAGAACAGTTTCCATCAACTTATCAGATGGCAACCAAAGAAAGCTCTCTGGAACATGGAATCATCTGGTTGTTACTACATTTTGACTGGAAGTGGGTGGCACTCTATGTATCTGATAACAGGCAAGGGGAGCAGTTTCTTCAGCATCTACAGGCAGAGATGATTAAAAAAGGACATCTGTGTGGCCTTTACAGAAAAGCTTTCTGCCACAACTGGTGTTTTTACACTTCGTGACTTCAATTTTATGACTAGAATCAGAGTTTTATCTGCAAATGTATATATATTATCTGGTGGTGAAGTGAGTATTTTCAGTCTGAAATTCGAAAAAGAATTTTATTTAATTTCTGGAAAAGTGTTGATCATGATAAATATCCATTCATCACAGTGGGAAAGCATTCTGTCTCTCATAGATCAAGAACAGTCCTTTTTCCATGGAAGCCTCTTATTTTCAAGCCAGGAAAGGGAAATCCCTGGCTTCAAACAATTTCTCAAGACAGTTAATCCTTCTCAATACCCAGAAGACTTTTACTTTGGTAAACTCTGGATTTCCTTTTTTAATTGTTCACTTGCTGGCTCAGTATGTGGCAAAGTTGGAGACTGTCCATCAAATTCTTCCTTAGAGTTTGTGCCGTTTCATGTGGACATGATGACTGTGTCAGACTCCAGCTTTTTAATCTATTGTGCTGTGCATGTGGTGGCCCAAGTACTTCATAAGATACTTCTGAAGAAAATCCAAATGGAATCTCCTGGAAATGCAGACCAACGTGTGCTTCTCCCCTGGCAGGTAAAACATTCTCTAGAACCAGAATATGCATAGGCATGTTCCAATACTGCTAGTGCTTGGAGGTATTTTATTAAGATGCAACATTGTGGGACCAGCAGTTAGTGTAATGGCTATGTTGGTGGACTCCCACATAGTCGACCACGGTTCGCGTCCCGGACCCGGTGGCTTAAAACTCACACTGGGCACGTGTGTGTGTGTGTGCCCAAGATCCTGAGAGGAGAATGGAGGAGAAGGGATTGCAGCATGGCCATCCCCCCTGGGGGGTGATTTCTCGCTTTCTGTCTCTCTGTTTCTCTCTGTCTGTCTGGCGAGCACACGCGCCCTATAGCAAAAACCTCTAAAAAAATAAAAATAAAAAAAAAAGAAGATGCAACATTGTGACCATGCTTTCCTCAACAGGATTAAGTAAAATGAATAAAGTTGTTTTGCACTACAGAGAAGTATATGAGTAATTACTATTTCTATTTAGAGAATTCTGCCACTAGATTCTTAGACTTTAAAGTGTTTAATAATATTTGTTTTTCACTTTGAGATAAATTAAAGTTCACTCTTAGAAAACTGTATCAAGAAAATATTTTCCAATGTAGAATTAAATTTTGTAAGATATCCAAGAAAAGATTAATGATAAAAATTTAAAAAATATCAAATTACATGTTTTCTAGGAATGTATCCAAAGCCAATAAACATTGACATAATGGCCATTTCTGATACCAGCTATTTTATCTACAGTGATACATGTGCTGTTGTCCAATGCTTCCATGTAATGCTTTTGGTGAGAACACAAACGGGTCCACCTAATATCCTAAAATGTTTCATGGAAAGAAATTATTTTTTACTTAAGTATACTAAAAATATATGCAAGAAATATGGGAATAGGGACCATCATTTGATTTTTTAATTACTTTATTTAAATTTATTATTATTATTATTTAATTTGACCAGAGAAAGACAGAGAGAAAGAGACAAAGAGAAAGTGAGAAAACAATCCACCAGGTCTGAGACTCAAACTGCAGTCAGCCATGTGGGAGTCCAGTGTCTTTAACCACTATGCCACCTGTCCACGCCCCATCATTTGATCTTAATTATTAATCCTCTTATAATGCATATAAGCTCAGGACCATGTCCTACGTAGTTTATACTAGTTTAAACATATCTAAATCCAAAAATTATGTATAAATATCTTTATGCAAAGGGAATTAGTCAAATTTGTTGAGTAAAACAAGTAAATGTAAAATATATACATGTATAAATTTAGTTTGCCATCTAATTATTTTTTATTTTAATATTTATTCTTTGCATTTAATCATCGTACATCTTTATACAATACAAAGCATGCATTCAGTGTATGTTAATTAGGTCAAAATTATTGCTATCTATCTAATTTCAACAGAGAACTTTATGCTATTGTTCTTGTAATTTTTTCCTAATATCTATTTGTACTAGCATTAATAATATTTGTTTTTCACTTTGAGATAAATTAAAGTTCACTCTTAGAAAAGCAGTTAATTTTGTGAAGATGGAAACATAGGGGCCAGCTCATGGTGTGTGGTTAAGGATGCTGGACTTGCACATGTTTGACCATGGATTGAGTCCCGAACCTACTAGCTTGATTTCTCTCTTTCTGGTCAAATTAAAATAAGTAAATAAAGTTAAATATTAATAAAATCATTATTTATATAAATATGGAAACATAGATGTGATTATAGCCTACTTAGATTGCTTGTATTCCAAAAAACACAACAGTTATATATGTGATAAAACAATTCCTTTTTACAACAAGATGTTATTAACCCAAAGGTTAAGAGATTTACATGCTTTCTAAAGACCTCTTTATACTACAAGAGTCTTATATTTATGTTTTGACTTAAATTGTTTCTTGTAATGTTACATGACAATTGCTTTTACCAAAAATATCTGAAATAAAGAAAAAGAATAAGACTGATTCTGTGATATGGTGGTTAAGTCAGCCTGGTCTCACATGGCCTACTGTAGGGTTTGGGTCTCAGACCCAGAAGCTTTAGAAACAAACTGGGTACATGTGTGTGCAGGTCCAATATCCCAAAAAGGAGGGAGACATAGGAAGAGGGGATTGTGCTGCCATCATTCCCATGGAGCATGCTTTCTCCTCTTCCTCTTGCTATGTCTCTCTTTGGCAAGTACACATGTCCTCTAGCAAAAAACAAAACAAAACAAAAAGACAAAAAAAGAAAAAGAAACGAATAAAAAGAAAGAGTAAAAAGTCATTTATTCTGTTTTTAAAACTTTACTGAAATGTATGTGATAGCCACAAGTTCCTTGTATTTAATGTATAAACTTAAATGAGTTTAGACATTCATATAGTTTATATTGTTGTCACCATTATGTAGAAATTAAACATGTCCATCTATATTGTGCTTTGTTTAAAGTAGCAAGATTAGTTTCCAGGAAGTACAAACCAGACTTTACTAGCCTGGATTTTACCAGAATTCATGGTCAAATCAACCTCTGTGAAACATCTTAGAATTTTTCTGGAAATATGCAATTGCTCCTATCTTGTTTCACCAAAAGAAAAAAAGTTTATTTTGCATGAGCCATGAGATGGTAACCACCCAAACAAAACTAAGCCTCTACCAAAAACAAACAAACAAACAAAACAAACAAACAAACAAACAAATGGCAGGGAGAGAGAAATAAAGGGATTACTTTATAATTGTAAACCTTCCACCTGTATATTAAATATATTAAATTTATTTCTAATTTCTGAATTATACCTCTGATCCAGCTTCATTCATTTCTGAGGAAAAGCCAATTTACAAACAGCACTGTGTACAATATACTCCTAAATGAAAAAGGAAATGATATGATACAGTATGATATCCTGAATCTTGTGAAGTTTTCTAACCACAGTTGGCTACTGGTTACAGTAGGGAACTTTGTCTATGGAAACTCCCATGATCATGGCTTGGTCATCAATGAAGAGATGATCAAGTGGTCTGTCAGTTTCAGAAAGGTATGATGTCATTTCAATATTAAATGTATAAAGAAGTATCTAATCAGTGTTTTAAAATAAAATTAAGGGACTACATTAATTCACCATTAAATACACTTTTTTGGGGGGAGATGTTTTTGCTATAGGGTGCGTGCGCTTACCAGAAGACAGAGAGAGACAGAGAGACAGAAAGCAAGAAATTACCCCCAGGGGGCATGGCCACGCTGCAATCCTTTTTCCTCCATTCTCCTCTCGGGATCTTGGGCATGCACGCACACACGCCTGGCATGAGTTTAAGCCACTGGATCCAGGACTAGAACTGCAGTTGACTACGTGGGAGTTCAGCGACATAGCCATTACACTAACTGCTGGTCCCAGCATTAAATACACTTTTAAAAAGATTTATTTATTGTATTTATTATTATTTAAGTTGCTATAGGGTATATGTGGTCACCAGAGAGGGACAGAGAGAAAGAGAGGAAAACATTTAAGGAGCAAAAAGTGGAAAATTATTTGTTGATGGTAATATATACGGTAATATCTTTGGACAAATTTACAGTGTAGTCATGCTGGGGAAATTCATTTTTGTATGTTATAATAATACACAGTGATTGATTGTCAAGTGAAAATAATAATAGATTTTGGGACTGGTGAGTGTCATGGTTGTTAAGGCGCTAGACGTTCCCACATGGCCAACTGCAGTTCGAGTCCTGAACCTGGTGACTTGCTTTCTCACTTTTCCTTCTCTCTCTCTCTTTCTCTCTGTGTCTTCTTCTGGTCAAATTAAAAAATAAATGAATGAGGGACTAGCAGTTGGCATAATGGCTATGTCAGTGGATTCTCATGTAGTCGACTGCGGTTCGAGTCCTGGACCAAATGGCTTAAACTCAACGCCAGGCTCTTGTGCTTGCATGCCCAAAATACCAAGAGGAGAATGGAGGAGAAGAAATTGCCGCATGGCCACCTCCCAGGGGTTGACTTTTCGCTTTCTGTCTCTCTGTCTCTCTCTGCCCTATAGCAAAAAACTCTACAATAAATAAATAAATAAATAAATAAATTTAAATAAATTATTATTTAAAAAGTAATAAATTTTAAATTTTAAAAAAGTGAGAAATCAAGCCACCTGGTCCAAAACTTCAACCACGTTTAGCCATGTGTGAGTTTAGCACCTTAACCAGTACAACATCTGCTGGCCCTTAAATACACTGTTTACATCATGTCTTTTTATTATGTAATTTTGATTACACAGTCTAAACTATAACTATAGAAAAAAATGATTTATACAAGCCACTATTTTTAAAGGTAGGTATGTTTTTTTGAGGCAGCACTTCAAATTAATAAAATAATGAAGCTGGTGAATGTGTATACATAACCAAACATTGCTTAATAAAATATGTTCTAATAAATGTATCTTTAGGCAATTTTGTTATTGTGCTAACATCATTAATGGCACTTATGTAAACCAAGATAGTACTGCTACTATACACAGAAACTACTCTATTACCTTAAGAAACCACTGTCATATATGAGGTTCTCATTGACTAGAAGGCCTTATGCCTTTAGGCAGCACAAGCCCTTCATATATCTTGAAATCTTTAGCTGTTTGTGGACAGAATCCTGTTATACTTTGATATACTGTAAACACATGTAGATTATGGACTTAGATATCACTGACCTTTCCTTAAGTGCCACTTGCATTTTCTCTAGCCCACTCATCATTTTGCACACCAGTTAACCTGCAACTTCCTTTGTGCTAAGCATCTCAAAGAATTGTCCATAATCACAGGCCATTAAATTAAACAGATTAATTACATGACAATCATTATTTATACACCTATTGTGTTGTTAATATTTAAAAAGTAGTGTCTCACCTGGACTCAGAAGCCTAGAAATGGATTAGCCAAAATCCATGGTTCATAACTAACTCTCATTATCTGTTGACCCATACAATATTTTTTTTACTATTTTAAAATTTATTTCATTTTTCTTTAATTTCTTTTATACATTAATCATTATACATCACTTGTCTTATAAAGTGAATTTTTCAACATGAATCAGCTTCACACCAGTCCAGTTGTGGACACTATCCATGTTACCATCAACAGATAATAATCCATTTCTGTGTCCCATAAATGTCTTGCCTCTCTATTTTTCTCTTTAACGTCTTTCCTCATACTCTCCTTCTTTTCCCACCCTCTTCCCACACTATATTCAGTAGCCATAACCATTTTCTATGTTTCTATTTCCTCCCGTCTTTCTGTTTCACCCACAGTGTGCAGACAGATGGTATATATTAAGTGGACACATACAGTGTCTCTCCTTCATACCCTAGGTTGCTTCACTCAGCAACAAATTTTTCAAATTTGTTCACATTCTATCCAAAGCAAGGGTCTTGTTGTTTTTTCTGTCTGGGTAATATTCCATGGGGTATATGTGCCACACGTTTTTAATCCATTCTTGTGTTTATGGATTTTGGGTTGGTCTCATATCTCGGAAATTGTGAATAATGCCACAATAATAAATATAAATGTGCAAACACTTTTCTGACTAAGCGTTCTCCTGTTCTTTAGGTAGATACCCAAAAGTGGTATTGCTGGATCATACAGTATTTCTATTTGTAGATCTTTGATGAATCTCCATGTTGTTCTCCACAGTGGCTGGATCAATTTACATTTCCGCCAGCAGTGTAGGAGAGTTCTCCTTTCATCACAGCCCACCAACACTTATTATTTTTTTGTATTTTTAGTCTTCACCATTCTGACTGGGGTTAGGTGGTATCTCACTGTGGTTGTAATCTGCATCTCCCTTATGATGAGGAATGATGAGCATTTTTTCTTATGCTTTTTGGCTGTTCATGAGTCTTTCTTAAAGAGTTGTTTTTGCAGTTAATTTTTTCATCTTTTAATTGGGTTGACCTTTTTTTTTTTTCAGGTAAGCTGCTTGAATTTCATCTGTCTTCTGGTTATTTATTCCTTATGTGAAGCATAGTTTACAAAAAATATTCTCCTGTTCTAAGGATTGTTGATTCACAGTAATTACTGTGTCTTTTCCTGTTCAGAAACTTTTTTTTTTAATTTATGAAGAAAAAAGGTTTATTTGTCTCATTATTATGATGGCTTATAATTACAATAGCACAGGGCAAGATTCTGGCTGTACATCACAACATGGTGGAAAGAAATGGGAAAGGCCAGCAGCCATGTGCAAAACTAAAGTCATTCAGGCATCCCTCTTGCTTTTATAACAATGTGCTCCAGTGAGAACTAATTAGCAAGCACTCATTCCCTCTCAGGAAACAGGATTAATTATTTATAAAAAAATCTCCAAGCAAATCCTACTAGTTCCATCTCCCAACAGTTCTGCATTGGGTATCAAATTACAGCAAGAAATTTGGGGGAACACAACACTGAAGCTACAGCACATGGAAAAGTGTTTCCCAAGTACATGAAGATACACACACATACACGCACATATTTAAATAATTGTGTACATAGTAACATAATTTTTTATTTCTTGTTCTTTTATACATTCAATCACATTATTTAGCTTACAAAGTTAATATTCCAACATGTGTACATGTCTCCCTAGTCCAGTTGATAATACTATAAAATTATCTTCAACAGATAATACCACATATGAAACTTTTAAATCTGATGTAATCTCATGTTTCTTTTTTGGGGGGATTACTGACTGTATTTTGAAATTTTTATCTAAGTAATATTTGCCTAGCTTATTATCTCCCAGAGTTTCCCAAGAGTTTTCCACCAATGGTTTTATAGTTTGAGGTCATAGGTTTAGGTCTTTGATCCACTTCGAGTTGATTTTGGTCAATGATGAGCAGTAGAGGTTCAGATTTATCTTTCTACAGGTGGATATGCAATTCTTTCAGCACCACTTGCTAAAGAGGTTTTCCTTTTCCCCATTGCACGGACTGGTACTCTTTGTCAAAAATAAATTGGCTGACTGATAACCTACAATATATCAGTTATGTTGTAAGGTATTATGTTAAACTGGTGTATGTCATAATATATAGCTCAATTTTTTTCTCAGTTGTAAATTCTCATCAGATCGTTAACTCTGGTTATTTCTATCTTATTGTCCATGGTTAATTGGTTTGTTAGATGCCTTTATTTATTTATTTATTTATTTATTTATTTATTTATTTTGGAGAGGTTTTTGCTATAGTGCTCATGCTCTTGCCAGACAGAGAGAGACAGAAAGCGAGAAATCACCCCACAGGGGGGATGACCACACCACAATCCCTTCTCCTCCATTTTCTTCTTGGGATCTTGGGCACACATGCACATGCACCCGGTGTGAGTTTTAAGCCACCGGGTCTGGGACACAAACCATGGTTGACTACATGAGAGTCCAATGACATAGCCATTACGCTTACTGCTGGTCCCTGTTTGATGCCTTTCTTTTTTAAAAAAATAATTATTTATTTTATTTTATTTATTCATTCATTTATTTTTTTAATTTGACCAGAGAGAGACAGAGGCTGAGAGTGAGCGAGAGAGGAAATAAGAAAGCAAGCCACCAGATTCAGGACTTGAACACTGGTCGGCCATGTGGGAGTGTCCAGCACCTTAACCATCACACCACCTGCTGGTCCCCCTGTTTGATGTCTTTTTGAAACCTATTTTTCAGATGACTATAATCCTGAAGTGTTATGTGTTTTAAAAAATTCATGAGGAGGATGGAAAGGACTTTTATAAACACAGATTTCTACTAATCTAAAACTGGGTAAGAGCAGGGTATTGACAAAACCAAAAGGAAGAGCAAAGAAAAAAAAAAAAAACCCTGCCTACCTCTCTAGGGGGTTGGGGTCCTGGTCTTGGGAGCCTAGAAGTGGGGCGGGGGGGGCAGTAGTGCCCCTGCCTCAGTTTCCCTTGCTGGCCAGGAGCCTAGAGATGGAACTGGAGGTCTCCTGCAGAGCAACGGCCACTCTGTGGGACAGGGGAAAAATTTCCAGTTACTCTGGAGAAACTGAATGATTTTCAGAACTACTAAGTCAACCATTTTAATGGCTGAACCAGAATTAAACAAAAGCAAGGAAATGTTTTGACAAAATTTCATGTTATGCTAGCCATTACAAAAATTGTTAAGCTATATATTGCTTCCTGGTTCATTGTCTAGATCAAGTGTAACTTGTTAAGATCTGTAATTTAAATAAATTCCCTAAGAATCATCTAAAAGGAGAGAAATAAATTGGCTGGATGATTTCGAGTTTTATTTCTGGGGTCTCTCTTCTGTTCCCTTGGTTCACATGGCTATTTTTGTTCCAATACATCGCTGTTATGATTATCACAGCTTTGAAATATATTTTTGGATCAGGGAGTGAGATGCCTCCTACTCCTCTCTTCTTGCACAGATGGCTTAGGCAATAAAGGGTCATTTATGATTCCACACAAATTCTATGATTGTCTTTTCTAGATCTGTTAGAAAAGTCTCTGGTACTTTGACTGGGATTGAGTTAAATATGCAGATAAATTTTGGTAGAATTGCTATTTTGATTATCTTAATTTTTACAATCCAGGCCCATGGAATGGCTTCCACATTTTTTGTTTCATTTTCATTTTTATTATTTTGTTTCTCATATCTTTCCTTGTGGAAGTCTTTGACTTCTTTGGTTAGATTTATTCCTAGGTATCTTATACTTTTTATGACTATGGTAAATGGTATTACTTTCTTCAAATCTATCTCAATCTGCTTGTTGTTTGTATTATAGAAATGCTATAGATTTTTGTATGTTGATTTTTTATTCTGCTATTTTACTGTATTCATTTATTACTTTCAGAAATTTCTTCGTGGATACCATCGGGTTTTCTGTGTATAAAATCATGTCATGTGCAAATAGAGATAATTTCATCTCTTTCTTTTTGAATGGTTCATATGTTTTAAATAGTTAAAATTTAGTAGTGTGCCTACATGTCACATCATTAGACTTTCTAAAAATCTAGAATTTAAAATTTCTACCAAGCCAGAAATGAGAGCATAGTTCAAATATTCTCAGAAACACCATTTCTCGGGACCAGCAGTTAGTGTAATGGCTATGTCACTGGACATGTAGTTGACTGCAGTTCGTGTCCCAGACCTGGTGGCTTAAAACTCACGCCGGGTGAGTGTGCGTGCATGCCCAAGATCCCGAGAGGAGAATGAAGGAGATAGGATTGTGGCATGGCCATACCCCCTGGGGGGTGACTTCTCACTTTCTGTCTCTGTCTCTCTCTGGCTGGTTGGCGAGTGCATGTACCCTATAGCAAAGATCTCTCAAAAAAATAACAAAAGACACCATTTCTCAAACCTTTACGATGAAGAAAACTATACTGAAATAGTTTTAAATAAAGTTTTAATGAAAAGAATCACCTGAAGGGCTATTTATAGTACTGCTTGAAATAAAATTATTAGGTACCTTGGTAATATTTAGTAAAGGTTGGTAAGAGGAAAGCAAATTTTAGCAAGTCCTAATTAGATAAATAGGTAATATTAACATGATGGGAGTTGGGAGGACATATAGTGATGAAATTCTACTAAAGGTAAAAGTTTTTTTTCTGAGGTGGAGAGAAACATAGATATCTATCAAAGCAGCTGATAATGTACATGATTATGACTATTGATACTATTTTATGCTCAGATTCCTGAATCTGTGTGTAGCCAGAGCTGTGGTCCTGGATTCCAGAAAATTACTCAAAAAGGAAGATCTGTTTGCTGTTTTATTTGTCTTTCTTGCAAAGAGAGAGACATTTCAAATCAAACAGGTATAAAATATACAAGAAGCTAATGATAACTCCAACTCCTATTTATCCATAAAAAGGAAACAAATGATATTGCAGATGGAATATAAAGCACAACTGATCTCACTTTATATGTTTATTTATTGTTTCAATATATTTTTTATAAACACTGTTACAACTTTCTTGTGTGTCAGTTCTTCTCTAACTTCTAATCATATTAGCCTCAATTTTAGAACTTATTCCAATGGATACATTTCTTTGCAATCCAGTGCTGGATAAGACAGTGCCAATCTTAGATGGTATACTGGACCATGTTAATGTCTATCCATAAAATGTAAAATGTGTTATCATTAAAGCCCAGGTGTGTTAATGGCTTCAGATTAATGGAGTTTTATGCTCAGATGACATGTACAAAGCAAGTACAGATGACAAATTATAAAAGTATTTTGTAACTCTTTCTACCTTGCTGTAAAGTGTATTGAGTAACAGAATTAACTAATATCAGAAGCCTACATTTTGAAATAGTATAGTACAGCAGGTGAATGAAACATTTTAAATACAAAAGACTAGGAACCAGATCTCCCAACTGTGTTTTTTTTTTTCTCTTAAATTTATTTAATTTTTACATTAATTCACTATACATCATTACAGCATACAGATGAATTTTCCATCCAAAATACACTGTGTATTGGCTCAATCAAGCACATCAACATACATGTTATCAGCAAATAATTTTCCAATTCTTATGTCTTGTATACTTTGTTTTTTGTTTTGCCATCCTTGATTCCCTATCCCTCACCCTCTGCCATGTCCCACCCTCCTCCCACATTGTCTCTGGTATCCATGGTTGCTTTCTATGCCTTCCCCCCATTTAATTGATTTGCTAATGAACTTAATTAGCCTAAATATATCCAATAGCTAGCACAGCTGATATATACCTATACATGAATCCAAGTCTGTCTTTAGGCATAAACCCCAGTGTGTAGAATGAACATATTATAAAGTAGTACCCAGTTGGGGCTATATGGCTTACTGCAGTCATCAAATATGCATTTTTTTAAAAAATTTCGATATGAACAGTTTTACTGTTTTTTTTTTCCTCCTGCAACTTTTTTTTAAAAAAATTACTTAACATTCATTCCCTGAGCATCATCACAATATACTAAATGTGATTTCCCATCTAGAATAATCATGCATATTATCATCAATAATATTCCATTTCTGCTTTCATACATATGTATATGTATATATATATTTTTTTTACCCCATGTTTGACCCTCTGCCCTTTACCACTCTTTTATTACACTATCTCTGCTATATACAGTTGTTTTCTATTTCTTTTCCCCCAACATTTTGTTGATCACACACTATCATAAGTAATCTAACTACTTTCAATAGCAAGGTCAGCAGGTAATTTCAAGAAGAGCAGTTTTGAACTGGTAATGATATTTCCTTGAAACTTAAAGCCTAGAAACAGGTTAGTATTCTGTTCAAATAGTAGGTACATGCACCTATCAACAGCTCAAGACAGGACAAAAATCCTTTAAAACTGGAAAACAAAGCTTAGAAGAAAAGCGGCAATATTCTAGTCAAGTCACAGAATGTTGTTTCATCGGTTCAGTCTCATGTAATTAATCTTTCTTCTGTTAAGGTTCGATCTTCCAGATTGAATTCTGGGATATAATATTCATCTCCAAACATTGTCCCTACAATTAAATTGCCCATTTTCTTAGTTTTTGAACTCTTATTTCTGTGTGTCTGCATTTAATTTTACTGACATAGCACTCTCTTAAGAATTTCTTGGAGATCTGGTCTGGTGCTGGTAAATTCTTTCAGGTTTTGTTTATCTGGGAATGTTCGTGTCTTTTCTTCCCAAATGAATGATAATCTTGCTGGGTGCAGTATTCTTGGTTGAAATTGCTTTTCCCTTAACACGTTGAATATATTTTCCCATTCTTTCCTCGCTCACATAGTTTCCGATGAGTGATCTGCTGTTAGTCTGATGGGATACCCCTTGTAGGTAACTTGCCGTTATTCTCTTACCAATCTTTGTATCTTGACTTTGTCTGTTGTTTTGGTCAATCTAGCTATAATGTGTCTTGGAGAAGATCTTCTTGGACTGATTCTATTTGGGGTCCTCTGTATTTCTTGGGACTGAATAATTGAGTGCCTCTCTAGGTTTGGAAAGTTTTCCTGCAGGATCTCATGGAATAGATTATCAATGCCCTTATGAGTCTCTTCACCTTCTGGGATGCCTATTATCCGGATGTTTGGACATTTGATGGTATCTAGTATTTCTCGTATATTATTCTCAAATTCTTGGGCCATTTTCTCAGTCTTCGTGGTGGATTTTTTTAGGCTAGCAATTTTCTCTTGTTTTGAGTCCCAGACCTGGCAATTTGATAAGCACACTGAGTGGATGTATATGTATGCCCAAAATCCCAAGGAAAAAGAGATGGAGAAAAGACTGCAGTGTGACCATTCCCAATGAGGAATGCTTTCTGCCCTCTCTCTCTCTCTGTCTGTCTGTCTCTAACAACACAAATGCCATCTAAAGTGTGTGCACGCACACAAAATTGAAGAATTGTCTGCCTTCATGGCCTGGTGATTAAGGCAATAGCCCTCTTCACATTTTGGGTCTCAGACACTGCAGCTTGAAAAACATTAGGTATGTGTGTATGCATGCCCAAAATCCTGATAGGATGAAGCAATGGGGAAATTATTACAGCATGACCATTTCTCATGGTAGGTGCTTTCTACCTCTATTCTTTTTCCTTTTCTTGAGAGAAGTTTTGGCTATAGGGCGCGTGGGCTCGCCAGACAGAGAGAGACAGAAAGCGAGAAATCACCCCCTGGAGGGATGGCCATGCCGTAATCCCTTCTCCTCTGTTCTCCTCTTGGGATCCTGGGCACGCACGCACATGTACCCGGAGTGAGTTTTAAGCCACCGGGTCCAGGACACGAACCGCGGTCAACTACATGGGAGTCCAGTGACATAGCCATTATGCTAACTGCTAGTCCCTCTACCTCTATTTTTCATCTATCTAGCTGAGCACATGCAACCTCTGACAAAAAAAATTAATAATAATAATAAATTTAAGATAACATTCCAATAAATTCCACCATCTGGCAACTCAAAAAACTAGTTTTTAAATGAGATATAAATTTAATAAATTTTATATTATAAAATGTGTTAGTATCAAAGGAAATGTGGAAAATTTAGTTAACTCATGTTTCTATTTTCAAATCTATTAAAATAATTATCACATTGGTTTAAATTCTTCCACAAGTATTATGCAATTCCAATCATAGCAATAGAAGTCATTTGGTTTAAGTCAAGGGTGAGATTGAATAGATATGTTCAGATAAGAATAAACCAGTACAACAAATAAATGCTTATCTCTCTTATGAAGGATTTACAATTCCAAAAAAGCTGTGTAAAACAAGAAATAAAAAAGAGGGAAACATAAGGCATGAGTCCCAGAATAAATAATATATATGTTTGTGTATGCCAAGCATGTCTCTGAGACAAAAGCCAGAAACATATGTTGACTAAGAATAAAAAGCATCTGTTGAATATAAGAATGACTAATTCTAGAAAAAAATGTGATGCATGATCATTCTTTAATTTTTTCTTCTAATTATTTATTTATTGTTATTTAATACATTCAATCATGTTATTTAGCTTACAAAGTGAATATTCAGACATGGGTACATTTCTCCGTAGTCCAGTTGATAATACTATAAAATTATCTTCAACAGATAATACCACATTTCTTTGTCCCATTAATGCTTTGCCTCTCTTTTTTTCTTCTAAATGTCTTTCCTCAGACTCTACTCTTTAACAAACACTCTATTTGATATTCACAACCATTTACTGTGTTTCTATATCCTTTTGTCTATCAGTTTCATAGTTCTCTTTCTTTCTTTCATTCTTCCTTTCTTTCTTACTCTTTCTTTCTCTCTTTCTTTTTCTCTTTCCTCTCTTTATTTTTAGAGAGAAAGAGATTTTGGCTATAGGGTGTGTGGAATTGCTGGAGAGACAGAGAGAGAAAAAGTGAGATACCACCTCCCACCCCCGAGGGGGCATGACTGTATTTCAATGCTTTCTTTAGGCATGCAGGCATGGGCACTTAGTTGAGTTTGAAGCTACCAGGTCAGGGACTGCAATTGCAATCAGCCATGTGGGAGTCCAGTGCCTCAACCACTATGTCACTCACTGGCTTCCACTCTTTAATTCCTTAAGAATATTATACTATTGTACCAGTACTACCTAAAATAAAATAAATTAGAACCTTGAGGAATGAAGAAACTATCACTTATTTCTGTAAATAAAATTTAATTGAAACATAGACATGCTGACTAATTTCCATATGCTCTATGACTACTTTCATGCTACCAAAAGAGTTGAGTAGTCACAACAGAGAATTTATAATGTGCAAAACTGGAAATATATATTACCTCTCACATAAAGGTAAACAAAGCATGTTTTGAGGTGTAAATTAATAAAATTTAAAAAAAATTATACCCTATTCTTCAATAATATAATTTTAATGCAAATTTTTAGGCAAACATTTTTTAGAGATATTTTTGCTATGGAGTGCATACACTCATCGTAGAAAAAGAGACAGAAAGCAAGAAATCACCCCTCAGGTGTACGATCATGCCACAATCCCTTCTCCTCCATTCTCCTCTTGGGATTGGGCATGCACACACATGCACTTAACATGAATTTTAAGCCACCAGGTCAAGGACTCGAACTACAGCAAACTATGTGGGAGTCCAATGACATGACCATTACTCTATCTGCTGGTCTCCGAAAAACATTGCTTAGGAGCAATAAATACCATTCAAACCCAAATGTTTGTAAGACAATCAAACTGTTTTTAACATTTACATGAACAATTTTGGAGAATAAGCGAGATAAAAAATAAAAAAGTACAATGAAAAAAGTCATATTAGTATGTAACATGTTATAACAAATGATAAGGGTTGTGATAAAAGTTATAATGATGTAAGGTTTATATTCTCCTGAATATAAACAAGAAAATTGTTCTTTTCTATTGTGCTTAACAAATGCTATAAATCATTAGTATAAAAGACTTATCAGAGGACAACCAGGGGAGAGTAGAGAAGGGATCTGGAATGAATCTTTTCTTGGTAACATCATTGAGCCATAAGATGGACCAACCAATATCCTTCAATGCTGAGATCCAGTTTCAATGTATTTGGTGTTACATGCAGCTGAAAACTTCTCCCAGTGCCATTAACGTAGAATCTTAATTTGGTATATCTTCATATTATATCAGGAGCTGTTTATACTCAGGATGAAACAGTGTTTCATTCATTCATTCATATTCCCTTCAATATAAGAAAGATAAAGAACTTGTGAAACAGAAATGATGAGTCTTTCCTTTCCCACCAGATGCAAAGCAGTGTATGCAGTGCTCAGTTCAAGAGTTTCCAAACAGTGAGAGAACTCACTGCCTCCTAAAGTCTGTGACATTCCTGGCTATTGAGGATTCCTTGGGGATGGTCATGGCCTGCATAGCTCTGGGCTTGTCTGTGGTCACAGTTGTGGTTTTAGCCACCTTTGTGAAGCACCAAAACACTCCCATAGTCAAGGCCAATAACCAGACTCTGAGCTTTATCCTGCTCATCTCTCTCCTCCTGTGTTTCCTTTGCTCTCTGCTCTTCATTGGCCATCCTACTATAGCCACCTGCATCCTTCAACAAGTCACATTTGCTCTTGTGTTCACTGTGACAGTTTCAACTGTTTTGGCCAAACCATTACTGTGATTTTAGCATTCAAGGCTGTGAAACCTGGAAGAACAATGAGGTACCTGCTGCTATCAGGGGCTTCTAATTCTGTCATTCCCATTTGTTCCCTAATCCAAGTGGTATCTGTGGAATCTGGTTGGGAATATCTCCCCCTTTCATCGACATAGACTCACACTCTGAGCCCAGAAACCTCATCATTGTGTGCAACAAGGGTTCAGTCACTGCCTTCTACTGTGTCCTGGGCTACCTGGGCTTCTTGGCCCTAGGGAGTTTCACCTTGGCTTTTCTGGCCAGGAATCTGCCTGACACATTCAATGAAGCCAAGTTCCTCACATTCAGCATGGTGATGTTCTGCAGTGTCTGGATCACGTTCCTCCCTGTCTACCATAGCACCAAGGGGAAGGTGATGGTGGCTGTGGAGGTTTTCTCCATCTTGGCCTCCAGTTCAGGGCTCCTAGGCTGCATCTTTGGCCCCAAGTGCTACATTCTTTTGCTAAGACCTAATAAGAATTGCTTGAAAATTTTAAAAAAATAAGAGAAGAGGATCCAGAGAATACTAGCATTCTGTGCCTTTTATCTCCTAAGTCCATATCACATTTTTAGGTTTGAAACCATCCAAGTACTTGATTTTATATTATAATATTATAAAGTAATGGAAATCCTTGACCATTGTTTTTCATTTATTTTTCTTTTTTGAGAATTATTTTTAAATTTTTATGTATTATCACTTAATTTTCCCATCTCAGTCTGCTACAGGGCATTCATGAGAAAGAAAGAGAGTGGAGAGAGAGAGAAGGAAAGTGAGAAAGCAAGGCAGCAGGGTCAGGACTTGAAATACAGTCAGTCACAGAGAGTCCAGCCACCATGGTACATGCTGGCCCCATTCACCTACTTCTCAAAACAGCCATTTTGGACCAGCAGGTAGTGTGATGGTTGAGTCCTACATTGTCATCTGTGGTTCAAGTCCTGGCAGCTTGCTTTCTCGCTATCCCTTTCTCTCTCTCTGTCCCTCTCTGGTCAAATAAAAATAAATAAATGAAGGTAATAAAATAATTATTTTCAAAAAAACACACAGTCATTGTGTGAAACTAACTTTAGTCAGATATTGAAATGACAAATATGAATGTTATCTCAGATTAGTTTCTGTTTCTGACTTTATGGATTGGATTAATTGCTAAATTTTATTAATTTATTATTTTAGCAATTACTCTTCCTTTTATTGTCTTCTCTTACAATTATTTTCTTTCTGCACGGTCAGTAGTAGTGTGTTGGGACCAGCAGATGTCATAATGGTTATGTCGTTGTAATTCCCAAATAGTTGACAGCAGTTTGAGTCCTGATCTGGGCAGTTTAAAACTCATGCCAGTCATCTTTGCTTGCATCCCCAAAATCCTGAGAGGAGAATTGTCGGCGCCATCTCTTCTCGCCGCAGAGATGGCACGACACCCGGTTCTTCCTCCCGCAGTCTTTATTCACAGGTTTCCTCTTTTCCCGCTAGCTTCTTCCTCTTTCTTCTTTCTCCCCGTATATATAGGGTCCTCCCGGTGGCCCCATCTGCAAGTTCCTTCACCTGTGCGAGGCAAGTCCTGATTGGCTGTAGAAGGAGTTGTTTGTACACGCCTCCCTATGCAGCCAGCAGCGCCATCTTGGCTTGGCGGCCAACGGCGGCGGCCAACAGTTCCCCCCTTTTGTTTTTGTCTAGTCCTATGAATTTCTTAGCCTTCTAAGTTTCTTAGTCCTTTAAATTTCTTAGCTTTCTATAAAATTTCTTCTTAGCCTTTTCCACCTCTTTGCCGAGGTCTTCCTTCCGGGACCCGCCCGGTACCAGCTAGCTGCCCTGCAGACTCGGAGGTTCTGAACCTTCTCCGGTCCTTCCTCACGCAGTCTTTATCCGCAGGTTTCCGCCTCTTTACCGAGGTCTTCCTTCCGGGACCCGCCTGGTACCAGCTAACTGCCCTGCAGACTCAGAGGTTCTGAACCTTCTCCGGTCCTTCCTCATGCAGTCTTTATCCGCAGGTTTCCGCCTCTTTACCGAGGTCTTCCTTCCGGGACCCGCCCGGTACCAGCTAGCTGCCCTGCAGACTCGGAGGTTCTGAACCTTCTGCAGTCTTTATTCACAGGTTTCAGCTTCTTTTGTTTTTGTCCCCGTACGGGCCACCACTTGTCGGCGCCGTCTCTTCTGCTGCAGAGACGGCACGACACCCGGTTCTTCCTCCCGCAGTCTTTATTCACAGGTTTCCTCTTTACCAGCTAGCTTCTCCCCTACTTCTTCTTTCTCCCCGTATATATAGGGTCCTCCCGGCGGCCCCACCCGCAAGTTCCTTCACCTGTGCGAGGCAAGTCCTGATTGGCTGTAGAAGGAGTTGTTTGTACACGCCTCCCTATGCAGCCAGCAGCGCCATCTTGGCTTGGCGGCCAACGGCGGCGGCCAACAGAGAATGGAGGAGAAAGTATTGTGGCATGGCCCTTCCCCCTGTGGAGGTGATTTCTTGCTTTCTGTCTCTCTCTATCTCTCCAGCAAAAATGTCTCACTAATAATAATAATAACAATAATGTGTTTTCTTCTATATTTGATTTACTGATTTGTATTCTCTGTCTCTTTTCTAGCATGTCCTAATGCATTTTCAGGTTTTTCTTTTTAATTTTTTTGTTAAGATCCAATTAGTGGTTACATTGACTATGTATGGCTTTTTCATCTTATTTATATCTATTCTCATCCAGGTGTTTTTATTGTGCCTAGATTTAGCTTACTCTGCTCTTTTTGTTGTTATATGATTTATAAATGAGCATTGATTTGGTGTCTTTCATATTTTTTTAAGAAGTCTCTGACAAATTTAAATATCTCTCTAAGTGAATTTTCTGTAAGATCCAAAAGCTTGGTTGGGTACGTTTTCAAATTTGTCTCTGATATTTTTGTTAGTAAAAATAATAAATGATTATTAAGTAATAATATGCAGTATATAAAACTTTTGGATTAATAAATGTAGCTACATAATTTACCTTTTTCAATTCTTTACAATTATTCTAATTTAAATACACTATAAATTTCTTACACAAATAAAAAAAGTAAAGATTATTTAAAACCATAATATTCATTAACAATATACCACTGGTCCAGTCTCAGTGACACAGGTACTGTGGCACTGCTGTGTAGCTCTGAAAGCCATATGGGAAGGTTCTGGGATTGCATCCAGGTTCTACTTGATTACATCACATACATGTATAATCCTGATTGGCTGCAGGACTGTTGGAAAACTGCAGGAAGATAATGCCTTTGAGGGCATCTTATTCTTTTCATTAAAAATAAATAAATGCAAAATTTAAAAAGCAAATAACACCTGATAGGTACATTGTTGTGACATGTTTTTTGAATTTTAATTTTTTAAATTGCTTATTTACTTATTTTGTATATTTAATCACTATGCATCACCTTGAATTGAATTTATCCAACATGAATACACTTCACACCAATCCAGCTGAGAATACAAAACATGTTATCATCAAGAAATAATAATCCATTTCTGTGTCCCGTAAATGCCTTGCCTTTCTTTCACCATAATTTCTTTCCTTACACTTTCCACCTTCTCCCACTCCCTTCACACATTGTCTCCAGTACACACAACTATTTTCAGTGCTTCTATATTCTCTAATCTTTCAGTTTCCACCATAGAGTGCAGAAGGTCAGTGTATGTTATGTGAAGATATATAATATCTCTGTTTCATGGCTTAGTTTGCTTCAGTCAGCAGCAAAACTTGCATTTTTTATCCACCCATCTATCAAATGCCAGTCTTGTTCTTTTTGTTTTATTGCTGAGTAGTATCCCATAGAGTATAAGTGCCCACATTTTCAATTCTTTCCTCTGTTTCCTCTGTTTGTAGACATTTGGGTTGGTTCTATGTCTTAGCAATTGTGAATAATGTTGCAATAAATATAGACATGCAAGTATTTCTCCAACTGAACATTCTCCTAGCCTGCGGGCAGATACCCAGGAGTGGAATTGCTGAATCATATGGTAGTTGCAGCTATAGGTCTTTGAGGAACCTCCATGTTGTTCTCCACAGTGGTGGGAGCAATTTATATTCCCACCAGCTGTGTAGGAGAGTTCCCTTTTCACCACAGTCCTGCTAGCACACATCATTTTTTTTTCTTTAATCTTTGCCATTCTGATTGGGGTAAGGTAGCTCTTTGTTTGAATCTGCATCTCCATTATGATGAGGGATGGTGAGCATTTTTCATATGCTCTTTGGCTTTTCATATGTCTTCCTTAGTTATTTTTCAGTTATTTTTTTCATCTTTTAGTTGGGTTGATCACTTTAATTTTTTTTAGGCAAGTCGCTTGAGTTCCCTGTGCATTCTGGATATTAGTCCTTTATCTGATGCATAGTTTCCAAAAATATTCTTCCATTCCAAGAATTGTCAGTTCACACTAATTATTGTGTCTTTTGCTGTGCAGAAACTTCTTATCTGATGTAATCACATTTATCTATTTCTGAGATTATTGCCTGTGCTTTAGAGTCTTAAGAAGTCTTTGCCTACCCCAATGTCTCCCAGAGTTTACTCAACATTTTCCCCCACTAGTTTTATAGTTTTTGAGGTCTTGGGTTTAGATCTTTGACCCACTTTGAGTTGATTTTTGTCAATGGTGAGAGATAGAATTTCAGATTCATCTTTCTGCAGGTGGATAGTTAGTTTTTTTATCACCATTCTCTAAAGAGATTTTCCTTTTCCCACTGGATTAACTGGTATCCTTTGTCAAAAATCAGTTAGTTGTGGGACCAGCAGTTAGCCTAATGGCTATGTCGCTGGACCCCCATGTAGTCAACTGCGGTTTACGTCCTGGACCCGGTGGCTTAAACTTCCGCCGGGCACGTGTGCGTGTGTGCTCAAGATCTCGAGAAGAGAATGAAAGAGAAGGGATTGTGACATGGCCATCCTCCCTGGGGAGTGATTTCTCACTTTCTGTCTTTTCGGCTCTCTCTGTCTTTATGGTGAGTACATGCACCCTATAGCAAAAACCTCTCAAAAAAAAATCAGTTAGTTGTATGTTTTGGGGTTTATTTTTGTGGTCTCTAGTCTGTTCTTTTGGTCCACATGTCTTTTTGTTCCAATGCTATGCTATTTTGACTTTTACAGCTTTGTAATATATTTTTGCGTCAGGTAATTAGATGCTATCCACTCCACTTTTCTTGCACAGGTTTTCTTCGGCAATTTGAGGTCTTTTATAATTCCAGACAGTGTATGATTGACTTTTCCAGATCTGTGAAGAATATATATGGTAATTTGAAAGGATTATGTTAGATAATGTGGATGAACTGAGGGCGTTCCTGGCTGAAAGAGGGGGGTCTGGCCTGGGGGTCCCGGGGCTGGAACTACTGGGGGGCAGGCCTCCCTCAAAGATACTGGCCCTGGGGTCGAAAGATGGGGGTGTGGTGTGGATGAACTGAGAATGTTCCTGTGTGTTGATCAGAAGAGAGAAATTTACAATTGAAAGATGTGGGTAACAGGACAGAAAAAGAAAAAAAATAAAAGGAAAAAAAATGTACCTGGCTGAAAGAGGGGGTCTGGCCTGGGGGTCCTGGGGCTGGAACTACTAGGGGAAAGTCCTCCCTCGAAGATCCTGGCCCAGGGGTCGAAAGATGGGGGTGTGGTGTGGATGAACTGAGGGCGTTCCTGTGTGTTGATCAGAAGAGAGAAATTTACAATTGAAAGATGTGGGTAACAGGACAGAGAAAGAAAAAAAAAAAAGGAAAAAATATGTACCTGGCTGAAAGAAGGGGGTCTGGCCTGGGGGTCCCGGGGCAGAAACTACTGGGGGGCAGTCCTCCCTCAAAGATCACGGCCCAGGGGTAGAAAGATGGGGGTGTGGTTTGGATGAACTGAGGGCATTCCTGTGTGTTGATCAGAAGAGAGAAATTTACAATTGAAAGATGTGGGTAACAGGACAGAGAAAGAAAAAAAAAAAAAAAGGAAAAAAACTGTACCTGGCTGACAGAGGGTGATCTGGCCTGGGGGTCCCGGGGCTGGAACTACTGGCAGGCAGTCCTCCCTCGGAGATCCTGGCCCAGGGGTCGAAAGATGGGGGTGTGGTGTGGATGAACTGAGGGCATTCCTGTGTGTTGATCAGAAGAGAGAAATTTACAATTGAAAGATGTGGGTAACAGAACAGAGAAATAAAAAAAAAAAAGGAAAAAAAAATGTACCTGACTGAAAGAGGGCGGTCTGCCCTGGGGGGCCCGGGGCTGGAACTACTGGGGGGCAGTCCTCCCTCGATGATCTTGGCCCAGGGGTCGAAAGATGGGGGTGTGGTGTGGATGAACTGAGGGCGTTCCTGTGTGTTGTTCATAAGAGAGAAATTTACAATTGAAAGATGTAGGTAACAGGACAGAGAAAGAAATAAAAAGGAAAAAAAATGTACCTGACTGAAAGAGGGGGGTCTGGCCTGGGGGTACCGGGGCTGGAACTACGGGGGGGCAGTCCTCCCTCGAAGATCCTTCCCTAGGGGTCGAAAGATGGGGGTGTGGTGTGGATGAACTGAGGGCGTTCCTAGCTGAAAGAGGGGGGTCTGGCCTGGGGGTCCTGGGGATGGAGCTACTGGGTGGCAGTCCTCCCTCAAAGATCCTGTCCCAGGGGTCGAAAGATGGGGGTGTGGTTTGGATGAACTGAGGGCGTTCCTGTGTGTTGATCAGAAGAGAGAAATTTTCAATTGAAAGATGTGGGTAACAGGACAGAGAAAGAAAAAAAAATAAGGAAAAAAAAATGTACCTGGCTGAAAGAGGGGGGTCTGGCCTGGGGGTCCCGGGGCTGGAACTACTGTGGGGCAGTCCTCCCTCGAAGATCCTGGCCCAGGGGTCGAAAGATGGGGGTGTGGTGTGGATGAACTGAGGGCGTTCCTGTGTGTTGTTCAGAAGAGACAAATTTACAATTGAAAGATGTGGGTAACAGGACAGAGAAAGAAAAAAAAAATAAAAGGAAAAAAAGTGTACCTGACTGAAAGAGAGGGGTCTGGCCTGGGGGTCCTGGGGCTGGAAGTACTGGGGGGCAGTCCTACTTCGAAGATCCTGGCCCAGGGATCAAAAGATGGGGGTCTGGTGTGGATGAACTGAGGGCGTTCCTGTGTGTTGATCAGAAGAGAGAAATTTACAATTGAAAGATGTGGGTAACAGGACAGAGAAAGAAAAAAAAAAAGGAAAAAAATGTACCTGGCTTACAGTGGGTGGTCTGGCCTGGGGGTCCCGGGGCTGGAACTACTGGGGGGCAGTCCTCCCTCAAAGATCCTGGCCCAGGGGTCGAAAGATGGGGGTGTGGTGTGGATGAACTGAGGGCGTTTCTGTGTGTTGATCAGAAGAGAGAAATGTACAATTGAAAGATGTGGGTAACAGGACAGAGAAAGAAAAAAAAAGGATAAAAAAATGTACCTGCCGACAGAGGGGGGTCTGGCCTGGGGGTCCCGGGGCAGGAACTACTGGGTGGCAGTCCTCCCTCGAAGATCCTGGCCCATTGATCGAAAGATGGGGGTGTGGTGTGGATGAACTGAGGGCATTCCTGGCTGAAAGAGGGGGGTCTGGCCTGGGGGTCCCGGGGCTGGAACTGCTGGGGGGCAGTCCTCCCTCAAAGATCCTGGCCCAGGGGTCGAAAGATGGGGGTGTGGTGTGGATGAACTGAGGGCGTTCCTGTGTGTTGATCAGAAGAGAGAAATTTACAATTGAAAGATGTGGGTAACAGGACAGAGAAAGAAAAAAAAAAAAAGAAAAAAAATCTACCTGGCTGAAAGAGGGGGGTCTGACCTGGGGGTCCCGGGGCTAGAACTACTGGGGGGCAGTCCTCCCTCGAAGATCCTGGGCCAGGGATCGAAAGATGGGGGTGTGGTGTCGATGAACTGAGGGCGTTCTTGGCTGAAAGAGGGGGGTCTGGCCTGGGGGTCCCGGGGCTGGAACTGCTGGGGGGCAGTCCTCCCTCGAAGATCCTGGCCCAGGGGTCGAAAGATGGGGGTGTGGTGTGGATGAACTGAGGGCGTTCCTGTGTGTTGATCAGAAAAGAGAAATTTACAATTGAAAGATGTGGGTAACAGGACAGAGAAAGAAAAAAAAAAAAGGAAAAAAATGTACCTGGCTGAAAGAGGGGGTTCTGGCCTGGGGGTCCCGGGGCTGGAACTACTGGGCGGCCGTCCTCCCTCGAAGATCCTGGCCCAGGGGTCGAAAGACGTGGTTGTGGTGTGGATGAACTGAGGGCGTTCCTGGCTGAAACAGGGGGGTCTGGCCTGGGGGTCCCGGGGCTGGAGCTACTGGGTGGCAGTCCTCCCTCGAAGATCCTGGCCCAGGGGTCGAAAGATGGGGGTGTGGTTTGGATGAACTGAGGACGTTCCTGGCTGAAAGAGGGGGGTCTGGCCTGGGGGTCCCAGGGCTGGAACTGCTGGGGGGCAGTCCTCCCTCGAAGATCCTGGCCCAGGGGTCGAAAGATGGGAGTGTGGTGTGGATGAACTGAGGGCGTTCCTGTGTGTTGATCAGAAAAGAGAAATTTACAATTGAAAGATGTGGGTAACAGGACAGAGAAAGAAAAAAAAAAGGAAAAAAATGTACCTGGCTGAAAGAGGGGGGTCTGGCCTGGGGGTCCCGGGGCTGGAACTACTGTGGGGCAGTCCTCCCTCGAAGATCCTTGCCCAGGGGTCGAAAGATGGGGGTGTGGTGTGGATGAACTGAGGGCGTTCCTGGCTGAAAGAGGGGATCTGGCCTGGGGGTCCCCGGGCTGGAACTCTCTGCTCAGGTCTTTATTATTTCTTTTTTCCTGGAGATTTTCAGATTTTTCTTGCTGTTGCTTATCCAATTCTCTGAGACATAACTTTAGTTAATCCATTTGCCTTCTTTCCATCTTCCTTTTATGAGCACTAATTGCTATAAACTTCCCTCTTATGACTGCTTTTGCAGTGTCCCAAAGATTATGGAAATTTGTGTCCTCATTGTCATTGGCTTTCATGAATCTTTTGATTTCAAACTTTATTTCGTCAGTAGTTGTATGGTCATTCAGGAGTAGGTTATTTAGTTTCCATGTATTTGAGTATTTTTGAGGATTTCTCTTGAAATTAAACTCAAGTTTAATTCCATTATGGTCAGAGAAGATGCTGAAAATAGTTTCTATGCCTTTGAATCTGTAGAGGCTTGCTTTGTGCCCTATGATGTGGTCAATCTTCGAAAACGTTCCATGTGGGGGTAAGAAAAAAGTGTATCTCATGGTTTTTGGATGGAAAGTTCTTTAGAGGGCTGTTAAGTCCATTTTGTTTATGGTATCATTCAGATTCTTTATCTCTTTATCTATTTTTTGTCTAGATGATCTGTCCCGAGGGGATAGTGCAGTGTTGAGGTCTCCAACAATTAATGTATTGCAGTCTATTTCCCCTTTTAAATCTAACAGTCTTTCCTTCACATATTTGGGTGTTCCTTTGTTAGACGCATAGATATTTATAAGAGTTATATCTTCTTGATCTATTGATCCTTTTACTACAATTCAGTGCCCTTCTTCATCTCTTCGAACAGTTTTTGTTTTAAAGACTATTTTGTCAGAAATTAGTATCACAACTCCAGGTCTTTTTTCATTCCCATTTGCATGGAAAACCTTTTTCCAACCCTTCAATTTCAGTCTATGTGTTTCTTTATCAATGAGGTTGGTTTCGTGTAGGCAAGAGATAGAGGGTCTCTGTTTTTTTTTTTTTTTTTCATTCGGCCAGTCTGTGTCTCTTGATTGGAGATTTTAATCCATTCACATTCAATATTACTATTGAAGTAACTGGATCTGTTCTGATGTTTAAGTTGGCCATTGTCAGAGCAGCCTTTTATTCCTTTGTTTCTGTCTGTGAGCACTTTAATTTTCCTGGAAAAGTACTTTCTTCAGGGTTTCTTGAAGAGCTGGCCTGGTGCTGGCAAATTCTTTCAGATCTTGTTTGTCTTAGAAGATTTTAATCCTTTTGTCCCATATGAAGGATAATCTTGCAGGATACAATAATCTTGGTTGAAACTGTTTCTCTCTTAGCACTTTCAATACATCTTCCCATTCTTTTCTTGCTTGCATTGTTTCCTTTAAGAGGTCCGGTGTTTGCCTGAGCAGATGGCCTTTGTACGTCACTTCTCATTTCTCTCTTGCCAGTTTTAGTATCATGTCTTTATCTGTGGTCTTAGGTAGTCTGGCTAAGATGTGCCTTGGTGAAGATCTTCTGGGATTAATTCTAACTGGGGGTACTTTGTATTTCTTGGGTCTTGATGCTAGAGTGCCTCTCTAGACTCGGGAAATCTCCTTCCAGGATTTCATGGAATAGATTTTCCATGCCGTTATTAGTTTCTTCACATTCTGGGATGCCTATTATTCTGATATTTGGATGTCTTATGGAATCTAGTATTTCTCATATATTATCCTTGTGTTTTTTTTTTGTTTTTTTTTTTTTTTTTTTTTTTTTTTTGGTTATTTTCTCTATATTTTTGGTGGTTCTTTCTAGGTCAGAAGTTTTATCTTCTACATCAGAGATTCGATCTTCAGCATGGTCTAATCGACTTTTAGTACTTTCAAGGGAATTTTTGATTTCCTCTATTCCAGACTTTATCTCTAATAGCTCCAACTGGTTCTTTCTCAAAATGTCCATTTCTTCTTTCCTATCTTGGAATGACTTCCTCATATCCTGTAGTTCTTTGTTTCTTTTCTTCTCCAACTCGAAGAATTTGTTCACCATAAATGTTCAAAATTCTTTGTCTGACATTTTGGTAACATCGTCCACTAGCACAAAAGATGGTGGTGAGGTACTCTGTACCTTTGATGGAGATATATTTCCTTGTTTATTCATACCTGAGGCTCTTCTACTTCTAGCCATTGGAAGATGTACTAACTTTTAACTACCTGTTAGGCAAATGTTTCACTGGCTAGGAGTGTGTTTCCCTTTTGTGGGAATTGACGTCTGCCGAAGTCTCTATTCTGTTGTTTTTACTAATGTGGTCTCAAAAAAGATAGTATAGTCAGGTGTCTGAAGAGCAGTATCTCCTTTTTCACAGCTGGTTCCATATAAGGGAGGAACCTATAGAACTTTATATGACTAGAAAATTTTAGATATCTGATTCTAGAATTAGCTAGTCCCTCTGGCAAAATGGAAGAAGAATAAGAGAAGATGATATAAGAGAAAAGAAAGGAAGAGAGTGGGGAATAAAGAAAAAGTTGCCAGATGCCTTCAGATGTACCAGGCTGCTGGCTGCTACAGCCAAAGAGGCAGTCTGCCTATGGGTCTGGGCGGATCCTGGACTGGGGGTCTGGATGGGAAGTGGTGGGAGCAGTGTTGCCCCTGCCTGTCCCTTGCTGGCCAGATGCCTTCAGATGTACCAAGATGCTGCAAACTCCACAGTTTTGATAACTGGAAATTGCCAATTGTTTTGTAGTACTTTATTATACGGAGTGTCTTGTCCTTCTTGGGCTTCACTTAGCTAATGAATGAATACATTAGACATTTTGGGAATTTAGTTGGGTTTATATATAGCTTGCATTGTAATTCTTTGGTTCTTTACTGTTTCTATTAGCCCATACAATTATTTTAATAAATGTAATACCAATCTACTAACTCTAGAACTGTGTCTACTTATTAATGTTTTCATGTTTAATTAAGGTAAATGAATAAATACCAAAAAAAATTTCTAAAAAACATTAAGTGTATTTATCTGTTTATTTGTTGTGATTTTCTTTTTTTAAGAAAGGTTTTTACTATAGGGCACATGTGCTTACCAGAAAGACAGAGATAGAAAGACAGAAAGTGAGAAATCATCCCCTGGGGGGATGGCCACGCTGCAATCCCTTCTCCTCCATTCTCCTCTCAAGATCTTGGGAACACACACACACATGCCTGGCGTGAGTTTAAACCACTGGGTTCAGGACTCAAACTACGGTTGGCTATATGGGAGTTTAGCGATATCACCACTATGCCAACTGTTTGTCCCTATTTGTTGTGATTTTCAAGTCATGAGTCTAGGATTTTAACCATCGTCAGTCCTGTGGAAATCCAGTGCCTTCACTACCACAGCACTTGCTGCTCCTATTAGTAAGACTTTTTTTACTCTTTGTATGCTTAAAACCCAGGAAGCAAGCAATTTTGAATTGTTTGTCATATATCAACGGTTTCTGAATATATACCTTATAATTTTTAGAAATATGACTTACTGAGAGCATTTTATTAATGTGAAACAGGACAATCTTCTTATAGTACCCAAGTAACTTTTCTTCCCCAAAATTTAAAAAGTAGATTTATAAGCTTCACATTAGAATATTTTACCTTTCTTAGAAATGACCCAGAAATATTAGATAATTCAATGTAATATAACTTCAAGATTTTAAATTTTGAAAGGACATATAAGACCTGGTTCCAAATATTTTAGACACTTTTTATAAAAAAGGCACATTCAATGTTCTACGGATACCTTGGGCATTTTATTTATTTCTTCTTTTTTGGGGGGGATCAACCTTTGGATATTTGTGTCTTACTTTGAACTGTGCTCATGGGAAGGAAATATCTTGGGCAAACTTGAGTAATTCTTTGGGATCAAAGATTTCCATCAGAATAAAGAAAAGCAAGGGGGCACCACATGATTTTACTGTAGATGGCTGATTCACCCAGGGATAACAACTGAACAACCCAAATGTTGTAAAAGGCCACTGGATATTGTCTTAGGACCAGCTTAATCACCCTACCCTACATCCCTTTCCTTTTAAAGTCCTCAGCCCCTACTCTTCAGAGCCTAGCCTGAAGAGCCTTCCATCTGTCTGTTTTCCTCATTTTGGAAAGTGAATAATAAACCTTTTCTATTGACTTACTTTCTGAGTCTGTGAATTATTTCATAGCCTGCAACACCGATTACCCTAACAGATTACATGAAAAGATTATTTATAAACATCCAAATTAGCTCTGGAGGGACCAGCAGTTAGCATAATGGCTATGTCGCTGGACTCCCACATAGTCGACTGCGGTTCATGTCCCAGACCCAGTGGCTTAAACTCACACCGGGCATGCGTGTGTGTGTGCCCAAGATCCCGAGAGGAGAATGGAGGAGAAGGGATTGTGGTGTGGCCATCCCCCCCAGGGGGTGATTTCTCACTTTTTATCTCTCTGTCTCTCTCTCTCTGTCTGGCGAGCATACGTGCCCTATAGCAAAAACCTCTAAATAAACCCACAAATTAGCTCTGGAAGAGTTTAGGATTCCATTTATTTTTAAAGCCACAGCAATATGGTAGAAGGAAAAATCTGAGAGTGACTAGACAGAAAGGATCTCTGGGGAACCAATATAACTGTCATATCAGCAGATGGTGAGGAACAAAATAGAAGAAAGACTGTACCCCTCCAAGATATAGAACAATTAACTGGGGCCAGCTGGTGGTGTGGTGGTTAAGGTGTTTCATTCCCACATGGCTGACCGCCCTCTGAGTCCCAGACTTAGCATCTTGAAAATTACTCTGTGTGCATGCCCAGAATCCCATGAGAAGTATGGTTGAAAAGGGATTGTGATTTGCCATCCTTCCTAGAGTGTGACTTCTAACTTTCCCTCTGTCTCTCATGCTCTATAGCAAAGCAAACATTTTATATATATATATATTCAACTATTACTTGTAAATCAGAAATTGTAAAATAAATACATGTTTTTGTTTCATTATAGGATCTTTCAACAAGCTTCTCAGTTAAATTGAATTTTTAAAATATTAATATAATTCATTTTGTGAAAATATTTTGACTATGTAATTGAGTGATTAGGACACTTAATGTTTCACCAGTAGACTAAATTGAAGTAACATGCAAAATTCTATTACTACCAAAAAGAAGAAAAATCTCCACAGTAGTTATATTAATTTACATGTCTACCAACAGTGTAGGAGAGTTACCTTTTTACTATAGCCCAGTCAGCACTTATGATATTTGTTTTTACTTCAGCCATTCTAACTGAAGTTAAGTGGTATCTTATTGTGCTTTTTGGTCATTCATATGTCCTCCTTGAAGAGCTCTCTTCAGCTCATTTTCCCATCTTTTAACTGAAATGATTATTTTTTTGTGGGAAAGCTGCTTATCAGTCCTTTATCTGAGGTATAGTTGGCAAACATATTCTCTCCCTCTGAGGGTTGTCTTTTTCACTGTAGTTATTGTTTCTCTTGTTGTACAAAAGCTTTTTAGTGTAATATAGTCCCACTTTTATATTTTAGGGACTATTGCCTGTGCTTTGGAAGTCTTCTTTAAGAAGTCTTTGTCTACTCCAAGTCTCTAAGAGCTTCCCCTGGTTGGGACCAGCAGTTAGCGTAATGGCTATGTCGCTGGACTCCCATGTAGTTGACCGCAGTTTGTGTCCCAGACCCGGTGGCTTAAAACTTACACCGGGTGCGTGTGCGTGTGTGCCCAAGATTCCGAGAGGAGAATGGAGGAGAAGGGATTGTGGCATGGCCATCCCCCCTGGGGAGTGACTTCTCGCTTTCTGTCTCTCTGTCTCTCTGTCTCTCTCTGTCTGGTGAGTGCACGCGCCCTATAGCGAAAAACCTCTCCAAAAAAAAAAAAAAAAAAAAAAAAAAAAAAGAGTTTCCTCTGTGTTTTCCACCAGTAGTTGTATAATTCCACTGTTAATTATTTAATCAAAGGATAGAAAAACTCTCAGTTGGGCAAAAACTTGCACATCCATGTTTATTGCAGCACTATTTAAAATTGCTAGGACATGGAATCAACCCAAGTATCCAAAACTAGACAAGTGGGTTGACAAATGTGGCATATGTACTCTATGAAATACTACTCAGCCATAAAAAAAAATGAGACCTTGATATTTGACACAAAATAAACAAATATGGAAGACTTAATGCTAAGTGAAGCAAGCCAGACTATGAAAGACAGTCTTTGTATGTCTCCGCTCAATACATACCAAATATTTGTACTCTATAGTGGATATTAACAGAATGGATGGTATAACAGCAGTGAGAGCAACTGTAGATACTAGGGATAGTAAGAGAGGGGTGTTAGGGATGGGAATATGGGAGGGAGGGAGTTGTACAGGGAAAAAACTATCAATATGCTTAATTGACACAAACGTGTAAAATTATTTGCTGATGATAATGTACATGGCTATGTCTTTGTCATGGTGGGGACAGTCGAACAGCTTTCCTGAGGGAAGGAGTGAGAGCTGGGACAAGCAGCACAGTGTTACAACACAGAGACAACACAGTGTCTTCAGGGTCGTCCGTTTATTGTGGGCAGCACGGTACAGCACAGAGACGATGCAGTGTTACAACTTTTCAGGGTCTTCCAGGTCTTCTGGCGATGATGCGGTGTCAGCTCCTCAGGGTCTTCAGGGTCGTCTGGTGATTGTGGGCCAGGCATCGTGGTTATATACATGCTGGTGGGCCGTGATTGGTTGTAAAAGGTGGGTTATGATTGGTTGTAAAAGGTAGGTTATGATTGGTTGCTTTTGGACCAATCATGAGGTGCCAGATATGCAAATCTGAGGGATTCTAGTGGCCAATCAGAGCAAGGTTTTGAAGGTAAGGTTTTTGAAGGGGAGCCAATCATGGCAATTGTTTGCTCTCTGAGAAACCTTGGCAGACGCGCTGGTGCACAGCTTCCCACAGTTAATATGCACTATATTTGTGCTAAGAAAAACTGTGTTGTACACCGTAAAGATGAATAGTAATTAAGTGTAAATAATAAATATATATTTAATAAACAAGAAGAGAGATCTGGATCTGTATCCAATCACATGTAGGAATCACCACATCATCAAGTGGCCTGCCACAACCAAAATTCCAAAGACTTATCTACTGAAGAGCTCAAAAACCCTTGAAGTCACTGTACATCTCTCCTCTTACCAGTGAGAATCTTTCAGTGTTCACCTTTGCAGATTCCAGTGACTTGTTCTACAGAGAATCCTAGCAAATTTTGAGGCTTAGAAAACCAATGGCCAGGGGAAACCAGCAGTTAGCGTAATGGCTATGTCCCTGGACTCCCACGTAGTCGACCGCTCTTCGCGTCCCAGACCCAGTGGCTTAAAACTCATGCTGGGCGCGTGTGCGTGCATGCCCAAGATCCTGAAAGGAGAATGGAGGAGAAGGGATTGCGGCGTGACCATCACCCCGGGGGGTGATTTCTCGCTTTCTGTCTCTCTGTCTCTCTCTGTCTGTCTGGCGAGCGCATGCGCCCTATAGTGAAAAATCTCTCCAAAAAAAAAAAAAAAAAAAAAAAAAAAAAAAAAAAAAAGAAAGAAAGAAAAGAAAACCAATGGCCAGGGGCCAGCAGATGGGATAATGGTTACATCGCTGGATCCTCATGTAGTTGACCATGGTTCAAGTACCAGACCTAGCAGCTTAAACTCACACTGGGTGGGTGTGTATGCATGCCCAAGATCCTAAGAGGAGAATGGAGAAGAGATTGTGGCATGGCCATGCCCCCTGAGTGGTGATTTATCACTTTCTTTCTGTTTCTCAGTGTCTCACTATCTTTCTAGGAAGCACACACGCCCTATGGCAAAACAAACAAACAAACAAAAAACATCAAACACACACACACACACACACACACACACAAACTTCTCAAGGAAACCAATAATCATGCACATCAGCAGCATACCAGCAGCAAACCCCATGAAGCTTTCATTGCCAAGAGCTCCCAATTTTTTCTACCTTTTTTCCATTTCTTTTACTCTTGAGTCAACCTCCTGAGCAACTCATATTTCTCTTAGACCTGGAATCACTAAAAGCAACATGACTGTTGCCCTGTGATTGCTCAGAGAACCAACTTACTCATTTTTATAGTCCCCAGGTAATTTACCCACCAACCCAAATCTGGAGTGACCTGCACTGCTTCTGCTATGAGTATCCTGACCCAGGAACCCAGCTCAAAAAACTTTATATTCTCCAGGTGCCTACACCAGCACCCATCCTCCATGGAACCACCAAATCTGCTGCTTCTGTGGGTGCTCTGATCCAGGGACCCAGGGCAGCTACTGTATGCATGCCCATAAACAACCTCAGTGTGTCCCCCCTCCCACCACCACCACTATAAGCTATGGTCTGACTACAGTGCATGCCCAAGTTTTACAGACTTTTTTTGTTGTAAATTAAGACAAAAACTTAAGTCTCCATGGAGTTTCTTTTTTATGCAGTTCAGCCAGTCCTGATGGAAATGTAAATATCTAAGAGTTAATCCAATTAACTCAATTAAAACAGTAAAAAGGGAGGTGGCCTGGCTGGCCAGGGCAGGGACATGGGATGCACAACACTGCAGCACAGCCCCTAACAATTTATGTCTTTACTTGATTTATGCATACTTTGCTGTTAAGAATGTAACCTAACCCTGCATTTGGTGATGGCTTAGACCATTCTCCACCTGGCTGGCAGTAGGGCTTCATAGTAAGTAAACTCATGGCTTTCTCTGCTGGACCTCTGAGTGTGTCCTTTGGAATTGGTAAACATCATGGAAGGTCCCCTCAGAAGTGGGTGCCCCCCCAAAATATTTTGTAGATTTTGTGAATTTGGACAAATATGCAATGACATGTATCCACCATTATGGTGATGTACAGAGTCGTGGATTTTGTTTGTGTTTTGTTTTTGTTTCCCAAATCCTGTGTTTCACCTATTCGCCTTTTTGCCCCTACTCCTTGGACACCACTAATCTTTTCCCTATCTCCATCATTTTGTCTTTTCTTGAATATTACATAATTAGAAGACTATATTATGTAGCCTTTTGATATAGGCTTCTCTCACTCAGTATATAGATTTACATTTTTATGTTTCTTCATGTTTCAATAGTTCAGTTTTATTTTACTGCTGAACTATAATAGTGTCTTAGTTCACCATTTTAGTCAAAATGTCTTGCTTGGTCCATGTTTTAGAAATTATTAATAAATCTGCCCAAAAAATATGTATGTAAGTTTTTGTGATGATATGTTCATTCAGCTCTTCTCAATAAATATGGAATTTAGTTTCTACATCGCATGGTAAAAGTGGGATTTCTTGGGAACAGCAGGTGGTGTGGTGGTTAAGGCACTGGACACTCCCCCATGGCCTACCATGGTTCAAGTTCTGGGCATGGTGGCTTGCTTTCTCACTTTCCCTCTCTCTCTCTGCGTGTCTCTTTCTGGTCAAATTAAAATAAATGAAAACATAAAATTAAATAATTCTTTAAAAAAGTCAGATTTCCTTTGTAATAGAATGCCAAAAAAATTTCAAAATGGCCATACTGTTTTGTATTCTCACAAGAAATAAATAAGAATTCCTGTTGAAGACAGAAACCTGCTAGCCACCTCCACGTTTGCCTGTTTTTTGTCTCTGGCTTCAACTTCAAAGCTGTGAAGTCATCCCAAGTCAGTGCCCCTCTGCCCCCAGATGCTGACCCAGCCAGGTAGGATAGCTGCTTTGGTCCCTCTTGCTGTCCTCCTCTGTCCATTCTAACTTTTCTTTTCTGTTTTTGATAAAACAGCTCTTTCCTTCTTTGGGCCTTCCTCTTTTTAATCTCTGTCTTTTTCTCACCTAGGACACAAGCCTGCTAGCCACCTCCAAGTTTGCCTGTTTTTGGTCTCTGTATTGGGCCTGCAAATCCTTATGTTAGCAATAATCCTGAAAATTTATATTAGCAATAATCCCCTCACAATTGGTATGCAATTAGTACAATTCATTCCCACCCTTAATGTCTAAGTCCTAGGCTGGCTTTAAGATTTCTATAAGGTCAGTTTAGAAAGAATTATCCTATGCTGGAGGGTTTCTCTTAATGATTTTCCATTCATGGGACCAGCAGATGGCATAATGGCTATATCATTGGACTCCCACATAGTCAACTACAGTTTGAGACCCAATCCTGGTGTCTTAAACTCACACTGGCACATGTGCATGGATGCCCAAGATCCGATGATGAGAATGGAGGAGAAGGGATCGCAGCATGGTCATTCTTCCTGGGGGCTGATTTCTCACTTTCTGTCTCTCTTTGTCTTTCTGGCAAGCACACACCCTATAGCAAAAACCTCTTTAAAAATCCTCCATTCATAAATCCAAACCTCTAGACATATTTTCTATACTTATAATTGAGATCAGTTCTATACTGAGATCTCATTTTTCTACTGCAATAGTACTGAATAACATCTACCTTTACTACCTTTGACATGAATCTACCTACCTTTCTTTTTCTTTAACCTCTGCAATAGTCTTTTTAACTGTTTTAAATTTAGATGTAAGTAGCTTATGAATAAATGTGTTTTGCTGAGATAGAAATGTAAAGTAAGTCAAAGTGTGTATGTTACATTGGTATCCCATTTATTCAAAAGATAATTTTTATGAAGGGCTCACCTGGTCATGTATGGAATATTTCTTACACAAATGTTGGAATTTACATGGGTCTACAACAAAGCAAAGGTAATTGTCCTACATATTTTATACTATTTTCCAAGTACTTCTTAATTTTTAATAATATGATTTTTAAATGAATGAGAAATGTGTTTTCATATCTAAGTGTACATATAAAAATTCAGTATAAAAATCCTATGTATGCCATAACTATCACTTTCACTTGACTATTCATTGTAGAAAAAAAGAGGGGTTAAATGAAAAGCAGTGTCTTGATTATAGGAAACCATACAGATCTAGATTATATGATTCTAGTCCATTCTGTTTATAAGCTCTTTTATACTCGTTTGTATACATTAGGTCATAATAGACCTCCACAGTATCTTGTCCAGAATAAGGACCATTTTATTTTCTCCCACACTCTAATGAAATGTGCTTTCCCTCCATTTATGTATTTATTTCAGTATTCCTAATTAATATTTTAGTGTGTGCTCTTTGTATTTTATTTTTGTCTTGGTTATATCTGCTGATTCCTGTATGAGTTACACAAATATTTTAAGTGTGTTCCTATTTTTATGAATGTCATGCCATTTCTTTCTTTTAAAATGATCTTTTAAATACTTCTTTCGTCACAACAACATGCCCAGTTGATACTTCTACCAGAGTCAGGTAAATATCAATGACAGAGAAGTGCACCACCAAGCAGGTTGAAATCTGAGTGTATCTTTTCTAGCCTTACTAGAATAATCCAAAGCACCAATGTAACTTTGCTGATGTTTTGTATCACTTCAATGTTTCTTTCTGTTAATTTATTCTTTTTTTTTTTTTTGAGAGGTTTTTGCTATAGGCCGCATGCGCTCGCCAGCCAGACAGAGAGAGACAGAGAGATGGAAAGCGAGAAATCACCCCAAAGGGGGGATGGCCACGCCACAGTCCCTTCTCCTCCATTCACCTCTTGGGATCTTGGGCATGCGCACACACACATGTGCCTGGCGTGAGTTTAAGCCACCAGGTCCGGGACTCGAATTGCGGTCAACTATGTGGGAGTCCAGTGACATAGCCATTATGCTAACTGCTGGTCCCATCAATTTATTCTTTTTTAAAAAATATATTTACTGGGGCCAGCAGAAAGCATAGTGGTACGTCACCGGATTCCCACATGGCTGACTATGGCTCGAGTTCTGGACTTCATGGCTTGAATCTCCTGCCAGGTGCATGTATATGTGAGCCCAAAATCCTAGAAGGATAATGGAGAAGGGATTGTGGTATGGCTATCCCCCAAAGGAGTGATTTCTCACTTTGCCTCTCACTGTCTCTATTTTTTCCTCTCTCTCTAGCAAGTGCACACACCATTAGCCAAAAACCTCTAAAAAATAATTTAATTTAATTTAATTTAATTTAATTTAATTTAATTTAAATATATATTTTTCTCTATGAGAGAGAAGGATGGGGAGAGAGAGAGGTATCCCCAACAGGGTCTGCAGGCCATGTTCACCCTAAGCCTCTGCTAGCCTGGATCACAGGCTCATGCACAACCTGCATGTACAGAGAGGCCTTGAGACTTGCATTAAGACTCCTTGGTAACTACCCAAAGGACAGAAGAATACATAATCGAAAAAGTGCTTGCACATTGATGTTTATTGTGGCACTGTTCACAATTGCTCAGTCATGGAAACAACCCAAATGCCCACGAACAGATGAATGTATAGAAAAACTGTGGCATATGTACTCAATGGTATACTATTCAGCCATAAAAACCAACAAAACCCTGGCTTTTGACAGGAAGTGGATGAATATGGAAGATTTACTGCTGCGTGAAACAAGCCAGGTTATGAAGGAGAGGCATTGTACGTCCCCACTTAATATATACTGAGTATCCGCACTCTATGATTGAAACTAATTGACTAAAGGATATAGAAACACAGTATATAGATGTAAATACCAGATATAGTGTGTGTGAAAGAGTACGGTCTGAGGAAGGACATTTAGAAGAAAAATAGGGAGGCAAAGCATTAATGGCGCAAAGAAATGTGGTATTATCTCTTGAAGATATTTTGTAGTTTTATCAACTGTACTAGGGAGAAATGTCCACCTGTTGAAATATCCATTTTGTAAGCCAACTGTGATTGAATGTATAAAAGAAAATAAAATGAAAAATAAATAAATAAACAAACAAATAAGTAAATAATAAATAGATCTTTTATGAGTCCAGCATGATAAAATGTTCCATTACTGCTGTACCAGCTGGCCTGTTTCTGATAATGTCCATATTATTTGTTACATTTACAACTGATAAGCTATCAATAGTTTAAAAATATGGGCAACAAATATTTGAACTTTGTATGTTTTCTATATATTTTTTAATAAGATAGAATACACATGTCATAAAACGCAACACATTAACCATTTCATGGTTTACAATTTATTGTATTTTGTTTATTTACAATGTTGTGCAACCATCATTAATATCCAATTTTAGAACACTTGCATCATCTCCCCAAGAAGGCCATAACTGTTAAGCAGTAACTTCATTCTTCTCTACTTTAAAGTCTTTGACAAACATGAATCTCTACAGATTTGCCTATCCCAGATATTTTATACAAGTAGAATTATACCCTATGTATCCTTGTGTCTGACTTTATTCACTGACCATGATTCTTTTGATATCCTTCCATGTTGTTTCACATATTAGTACTTTCTTTTTACAGTTGAATAATATTTCCTTCCATGACCATACCAGTTGATTCAACTAGTCACCCATTGATGAACATTTGAATTATTTCCCCTTTTTTGATATTTCAAATAATGTTTCCATGAGCATGAATGCACAACTTACTGTGTGAACATATGCTCTTGTTGCTTCTGGGTATATACTTGAAAATGGAATTACTGGACCATATGGTAACCTATGGAGGAACTGCCAAAATGTTTCCCATAATTGCTAAATAATTTTACATTACAATCCCACCACTACTGTATGAAATCTTCAATTCCTCTACATTTTCACCTCAATTTCTCTATCTTTTAAAAATATATCTATCCTAGTAGATAAAAGTAATATCTCATTATGGTTTTATTTGCTTTTCTCCAGTGAGTAAGGATGCTGAGCAACCTTGCAGATGCTCAATGGCCACTTATATGATGTGTTGTTTTTACCAATAATTGCGATTGTCTGTTATAGAGCGTATTTTTCTAAGTTAGCTTATTATTTAAAAAATTTACAAGGGTACAAAATGATTGACTTAATAAATGTGGTCATGTCATTTGATTGTGTATATTAAAAATCATGACTCAATTGTCTAATTAACACATTCTATATTTCTAAAATAAAGCATTCTCAGGCGTTTTACATTCTTACACACTCATTTTATATTCAAAACTATAATGTACATTGGCTTAGTTTTAATGTTTTGTTATAATGATAGATAATAGTCACATAATATAGTTTTATGTCTTTCCTTCTTTTCTCTGCTTTATAAGTTTGCTCTTTGAAAATAAATTTTAAAGAGAAAAATCTAAAACCTAACAATGTTTTTTAAAAACATATTTAAAGTAATCATAATTTTAGTTTTTAAAACAGAATTTATTTATGGTTTTTGATATTTTAATTTTTCTTATTCAATTTTGTATATTTTGCACAAATTATTTTTTTCAGTTTTAAAACTTATTAGGATAATGATGTTTATATTTGTCTCTATCTATAAAGAGCTTAAATAATATTCCTTATTAAAGTTTGTTTCTTGGGACCAGAAGATGGTGTAATGGTTACATTGCTGGACTCCCATGTAGTCAACTGCAGTTCAAGTCCTAGACATGGTAGCTTAAAACTCACGCTGGGCACATGTGCTTGTGTGTCCAAATTCTTGAGAACAGATTGGAGGAGAGGGTATTGTGGTGTGGCCATCAACCCTGTAGGGGTGATCTCTCATTTTCTATCTCTCTGTCTCTCCAGCAAGCACATGTGCCCTATAGCAAAAACCTCTGTTTATAAAATGTTTGTTTCTTTACATCATGAGTGAGAGAAAGAGAGAGAGAAAGAGAAACAGAAATACAACACCCTGGCAGACTCTTGATATAGTGATCCATCCCCAGCCTCAACCAACCCCTGATCATGAACACACATATGCCTGACATACCCAGGGGAGGGTTCAAACACAAACTGATCACCTTCCCATGTGTGTCTGCCTCACAGACTGTTGCATTTTACTAAGGGTTTTAAAAACCAGTTTTCTTTTAGTCTTAGTATTAATATTTGAAACTGATTTTAATATTTAGTCTCATATTAATCAACCTGGCCTTGAATTTTAGTTAAAACACATATTTTGTTTTTAGTTTGTAATATAATTTGTGCCAGAGAAAGACAGGGGAGAAAGTGAGAGATCAACCTCCAAACTGAATGGCCAAACCACTATCCCTTCTCTTCCCCATTCTTCTTTCAAGATATTTTTGGACATGAAGGTCCATGCACCCAGTGTATTTTTCCATTTTCCAGGTCTGGCACCCAAACTGTGCAGTTGGGATATAGTCACCTAAGCCACCATGCTGCCTGGCTGGCCCTAATAAAAAATCTTTTAATATGATTTTTGTATCCACTTTGCCTACTAGGAGAATTCTACTATTACATAAAAAACATGTGAAATATGCTGCTGTCATCTCACCAAAAAAGTACATATTTTTATTGGCTAGCTTTCTTTGTAAGACTTAAAACAAAATTTACAAGCCTTTTCTTTGCTATCCTGCAGGGTCTGATATATCATTTTTCCCTCTAGCTCCATCCTGGGGCTCATGCAGTATAACCACTATTTTTCCTTCTCATTTTCTTAATTAATAATTAGTCATGATTTGCCATTCCATTAAACTTGTACTTCTTGCACTTTTATGTCTATTCAATTCTAGGGCATTTAAAATTAATCAGTATTAAGATAAGTAATCATATTGGCTTTACATTGTTTCCAAATTACTATAGGGCACATTTATTATGAATTATTATCCTCTTGGACCAGCAGTTAGCATAATGGCTATGCCACTGGACTCCCATGTAGTTGACCGCAGTTTGAGTACCGGACCTGGTGGCTTAAACTCACGTCAGGCGCGTGTGCGTGTATGCCCAAAATCCTGAGAGGAGAATGGAGGAGAAGGGATTGCGGCATGACCATCCCCCCTGGGGGTGATTTCTCACTTTCTCTCTCTGTCTCTCTCTGTCTGTCTGGCGAGCACACGCACCCTATAGCAAAAACTTCTCCAAAAAAAGAAAAAATATATTATCTTCTAAAGCTCTCCATTTCAGCATATATCAGTAGGCAATTCACATCCCATCATCTATGTAACTGCATATTTCAGAGGTAAAACCCAGCAAGGAAAAAATAAATAACGTTGTGCTGTAGGGAAAAGGAAAGAAAAAAGAATACAAACAACACAAAATGCGTAGCTATCTGACCAGCTCAGAGAACTGTGTCTTTCTCCTGTAGCAGGCAGAGCCAAGCCTGGATATCCTAGGGTCACAACTCATGAGAACAAAGGGGCTTACTGTAGGGAAACAAGAAGTGATTAGTGAAGAGATGGTCCCCACCCACCTACTGGGGTTATAAAAAGACATACATAATGAAAAGATTGTGGAGAGGGTGTAAAATGATGCAAAGGTGCTCACTAGGATAAGGAGGCTCTGGGAGGCCCTGGACTTGGGGGATGGTCTCAGGGAGAGGTTGGTCCCATGAATGTGTTGGACTCGCTGCTTGTGCCTGTACAGGATCACAGCCATGGAGCCACTGGCCCAGATCATGAGTCCCAAACACAAAACATCGTAGAATGAAAACAGTAAGGTATGTAGTGGCTGTGCAGCCCTATTGCTAACAGTCCAAGAACAGTATCCATAATCAATTTTTGAAGTGCAATTTTTGCTGTTCCACTTGCCAGTCATATACGTATGAACAGGGATATTGACCAACATGTTCAAGATCCAGCACAGGATGCTGAAAGGTCGAATGTATTTGGGAGCTTATAGCTTCAGCTCTGCCTACCTACTGTTCCTGGGGCTCATGATGATGGCCTGGAAAATACTCAAGAGGCAAGTGCTTCCCATAGACACACCTCTGCCCACTCTGTGAATATAGAAGAGAAATTTGCACTCAATCTTACTCAGGTATTGTTTCAACACAAAAGTGGTCAGTGCATGTGGGATTCCTTTAAAGAGTATGACCAAGGAGTTGGCAACAGCCAGGTGCTTGATAATCAGATCTGTAGACCTCAAAGTGAATCCAGTGATATAGAAGAAACTGTAATGGTAAAGAAGAAAGAGATTTCCCAGGAATCCAACTATGGTTTGGGATAAGAATATCACTCCTATCGACAATTCACTGGAGGCCATGTGTCATTTTCCAAGGACTGATAATCCCCTTTGGAGTGAGAGGATCCTGCATGGAAACATGAGGGCAGTTTTGCTGGGGTGATTGAAATACACTATTGTCCACTTACTGTTTCCAACCATAAAATTCTTACTAAAAGCTATTTTCCTTTTTTGGAGAGTTTTTCCTATAAAGAGAAAACAACAAGGACCTGGAATTTGATAGAAAGTGTATGACTATGGAAGATTTGTTGCTGAGTGATGCAAGTCAGGCTATGAAAGAGAGACACTGTATGTCTCCACTTAATACATACCAACTGTCCGCACTCTGGTAGAGACTGAAACACTAGAGGACATAAAAGCATTGAAAATTGTTATGGACACTTGAGACAAAGTGCAAGGAGAGTGAGGGAGGAAAAGAGCACTGGAAAGGAAATTTGGGGAAATAAATAGAGAGGTAAGATATTTGTGGGACACAGGTATGGTTTATTATCTGTTAAGGAGGATGTGTATAGTATTCTCAACTGGACTGAGGTGTATATCATGCTGGGTAAATTCTCTTTACAATCTAAATTATGTATAGTGATTGAATGTATAAATAATAATAAAATAATAATAATAATAATAATAATAAAAGTAAAAAGATTTTCTGAGTATCCACATGCTATGACTGAAACTGATTGACTAAAGGATATAAAAACACAGTAAATGGATGTAAATACCAGATATAGTGTGTGTAAAAGAGTAGGGTCTGAAGAAGGACATTTAGAATAAAAATAGAGAGGCAAAGCATTAATGGGACAAAGAAATGTGGTATTATCTGTTGAAGATATTTTATAGTTTTATCAACTGGACTAGGGAGAAATGTTCACAAGCTGAAATATTCACTTTGTAAGCTAAATAATGTAATTCAATGTATAAGAGAACATGAAATTAAAAAAAATGTAAATGAGAAAGAAAAAGAAAAAATAATCCTCTACCACTGAAATAGTGTTAGTGGTATAAAAATGAAAATAAAAAAAATAGTAATTTCTCTCGTTAGAAAGCAATATAAGAATGAGGTAGCTATGTAAAGGATATCATTGAAACATTAGGCAAAATTTGAATAAAATTTGTAGATTATGTAAATATATTGTAAAAATATCCATTTTTACATTATGTCCATTTTTGGACATTTTGTAAATTTGTTATGGTTATATAAGGGAATGCCCTTGTTTTTAAGTAGTACATGCCAACATATTTAGAGGTAAAGGGATATTTTATCTATATGTTACTATCAAATGGTTCAGAAAAATTGAATGATTCAGAAAGAGTCAAAGAACAAAAGTTAGGTAATAAAATGTTAACATTTGAGGAATCTAGGCCATATTGGGATTTTTATCCTAGTCTTGTAAAATGTCAAGTTTTTAATTATTTCAAAGTAGAATGTCTTCATAAATATGCTCACACTACAAATTAAAAGGTAATCAGCTAAAAAAGTTACTATATTAGTGTTTTAAATACACTACTTAAATCTTATATATAAATGGCATTTTAAAATATTTATATTTATTTATTTATTTATTTATTTTAATATACATTCAATGACATTGTTTAGCTTATGAAGTGAACATTTCAATATGTGAACATTTCTCCCTAGTCCAGTTCATCAAAATATCTTCAACAGATTACACCACATCTACCTGTCCTGTCAATGCTCTGCCTCTGTATACCTCCTCCAAATGTCCTTCCCTAGGCCCCTCTCCTCCACACAGACCACATCTGACATTCACACCCATCTCTTGTGTTTGTATATCTTTTAGTCAATCAATTTCAGTCATAGAGTGCAGACACTTGGTATATATTAAGTGGGGGCATACAATGTCTCTCCTTCATAGCCTGGCTTGCTTCATTTAGCAGTAAATTTTCCATATTCTTCCACTTTCTGTGAAAAGCCAGGGTTTTGTTGGTTTTTATGGCTGAATCGTATTCCATATAGTATATGTGCCACAGTTTTTTAATCCATTTATCCATACGGGGGCATTTGGGTTGGTTCCATGTGTTAGCAATCACGAATAGTGCTGCAATAAGAGCTTTTTTATTTCTGTTTTACAGTTTAAGAGATCTAATTTACTGATGATAGTTCGGTAAAAGACATTTTAAAAGTCAGTTCTTTGCAAGATACAGAGTCAGAAAATGACTATGATCTAAACCACTATGTATCCACAGTTCTGTTATGGTTATTTTCTTCTAATATGCTACATATTTTATGTTTTTTGTATATAGTGCCAGTTTTTAAAGCAAAGTTATAGTTTTGAAACAAAATTGTGATGAGAAAATATTTAATATATTGATAAATATAATTGTTGATTTAATTGCAAATACCACATAATAATATACAGACCCAAGTAGAACATACATGCCATGATTTTCATGTAATGTTAAAGAATAATAAAAAACAATTAGAATTTATTAAATTAATTAACAGTTATGTTACAATTAAAAGTATTTTTTTAGCTTTAATTAAGAGCACACCATGAAATGACTTTGTGCTAAGCAATATAATATAAAATATGAATAACAGACAAAATATTCCAATGAAGAAATTAAATGATCATTAATTAAAGAGATTGTTAGTATTTATTTGTGAGTGTAAAAATATCAAGGTTACTTCGATATCAAAATTGTTCAATTTATAAAACATAAATCCATTATGTTTTTTAAAAAGGTGGATATTTGGGAAATTATTTTCTACATAAATTTGAAAAATATTAAAATAAACATTGAGCTTGGGAATGACATTACAACAATTTTTTACAGCAAGAAAACATTTAAACAATTTAATTCTAAAAAGTGCTGAAGACCAGGGCTTTTTTTATAATATGAAAAACCTGAGTTTATCAAGTTACCTTTGCTTTAGTCTCCTTTCTGGACTTCAAGAGGGGAAAGAATCTCATCACAATAAATTGATAACAAATGCTTTCAGCTGTGTTGATGTACGGTAATTAAATGTACAAAATAAGTTTTAACAAAATAATTTATAAAACTTTTTGTCACCACACAGTTCCTGTCTCTATTAAATATGTAATATGCCAAGAGAAGATTAAAAAGCTATATTAATTATTTCTGACTAGTGTAAGATAATTCAATCAGCTACAACATACACTGTCACAGGAACTAAAGTACTATAGGCATACTCTACTAATACTGGAAATGTCCCTGACACTGTAGAAAATAAAATTAGCTAAAAGATTAATTTCCAGATTATTCTAGAGAAATCAAAGAGATACATATTTCATAGTTTTTTGTTTTGTTTTGTTTTGTTTTTTACATCAAAAACTAACAATGATGAACAGTAAGGATTGTGTTCAATTAAGTTAGGAGAAGTTAGAGACTGGCCTATAGGCTTGGACCCACATGCCTTCTCTGCAAGTTCAAGACATGACTCAGTAATTATTTCCTTCTGGCTTTGACAGTAGCTCTGTATCTAACCCCAAAGAATCCATATTCCAGGAAGAAACACTTCCTTTGCCTTCTGATACACCTCCTTCCCATTCATACTCTTCTGGCATACCAAAATATATAATAACCACCTGTTTTCTTTCTGCTCTCAAATCAAAGGGCCCAAGGTGATTCAGCAACGACAGTGAGTGTGAAGAGGCAGCCAGGCCTGGGATATGGGGCTCTGATCCTGTGATCTCACCTCCCCACAGGACTGCAATTACGATTTCACCGGTAGCAACAATGACAGGGCCCACTTGGGAAGGTGAAGGTTTTTTGGAAACTTTGGCCCCAGTTACCAATTACTCAAAACACTGACAAATTTCAGTGAGCTTCTCCAGAGAAATGAGGGCTTGGGAGATGTTTTTTATTCCCTGATCTCTGGAGGCAGATGCCCTCACATGGAGGGAGCGTAAAATGCAGATTTCTCACACATGAGAGATTGGGAGCAAGCCTGTGCTTCCTACCAATTTTCCCCTTCCTAAAGATGTGCTCCTGATGAAATTCTAATTTGTATCTAAACTTCCATTTCATTTCAAATACAGAAATGGGATCAGATAGATCTTGAAAGGACTTATCAATATGTTGCAGTACCAATAATATAGTCACATATTGATACCAAAATACATAAAAATATGATTTACATCTTCGTGCAAATTACAATACAAATGTGGATTATATGTATTCGAAATATATATTTTATCGATATAATCTATAAAAATAGAGGTTATAAACTGTAGTGTATTCATAAATCTCACATAAACATTTATCAAAGAATCTCCTCCCACAGAAAATAGCACCAGGTTCACATAGCATAGAGGAAAAATCAACTTATGTACTAATTAATAAACCAATGCTACTTAAATTATAATATTTAAGAATCTTCCTAATAGATTTTAGGGAGGATATATATGAGTTATATGGAATGCTTCCAAGAGCAAGCCATACAGAACATGATAGAAAACTAGGCTAGAGGAATATAAAAGTAAAAGCTTTAAATATTAGAAACCTTTGTGTCAAAACATCAAAATATTTTATCACACTCAGTCACCCTTTAAGCCAGGAATGCAAATAAGATTCAGCCTTAGGAAATCCATTAACACACTTAATAACACTACAGAAGTAATGAGCATGCCATGTGTTCATGATCATAATACAAAAAAGACATTAGCAGGATATCCATGTTCCTTGTTGCTTGCTGTCCTGAAAAAGGTGATTGTAGGGAAATGAACCTGAGGCTCCTGCTGCTGAGCTTTCATTTGTGTCTGAGGGAGTGGGTGGTGAGCAAGAAGAATCTGCAGCAGCTCATCTTTAGCGACTCTCCAGTTGACCTCCAAGTGACACTCCTGCCACTGTCCTTGGTTGGAGCATTTGATACTGGGCAACAAAGAAATAGTTATGGAGAAGTCCAGTCCACTGCTTATAGAGTGGGAGATTGAGAGACAGTATTCTGCTTTGCTGAATAAAGCACCAGAATATTTACACAAGTTTTTTATGCAGGAATTCTTCCTGTAGTCATGGTGGAGTAAATGTAAGTGAAAAGCCTTAGGAAGTGTTTTATAATCAAAATGATATACAACACAAAGTATTATCTCTGAACTTCAGTGAATTGACACTAAAATTCATCATGTGGATGCTCATGAAACTTTGAGTGATGGAATGGTTTTCCATGTCATAGGTTGCTATCTAACAGTGGACAGACAGGAAGTCCATGCAAACCATTGTTCTCGCTCCCTAAAGGTCTATTCCAAGTAAATTTTATGTTCACAGTGATATGCTTTGTAATAAAGATGAATTATTTGGTGGTTCTGAAGCAGAATTTGTTGAAGAATCTAAAGATGAAGTAGAAGAGGAACAAGAAAAAAAGGCAACCATCTCTTGAACCTGTGCAAGAAAATGTTAACTGTGGTTCATGGCTTAAGTTAGACATGTATTCATAGATATGTATATATCCGCAGAGCTTGCTATTGAAAGTAGTTAGATTATTTAATCAATAAAATATAGGGGGTAAAAGTAATGGAAAACAACTGTGGTAGCATGGGAGGAGCATGGGAAATGGCAGAGGGTGAGAAATGGGGGAAATATATATATATATATATATATATATATATATATATATATGTATATATATATATATATATATATATATATATACATACACACATATATAATATATACACACACACATGTGTGTATATATATATATATAACTAGAAATGAAAAATTATTGATGATAACATGTATGATTAAGCTACTGTGCAGTATCTACTAGATGTGAAATTACATTTTGTATGTTGTGACAATGCTCAGTGAATAAGTGTAAATTAATTAATTTTTAAAAAACAGAATGCAAAGTTGGTAAATTCTGAAAGAAAAGCAATGGTAAAACCAGAATTAAAAATATAGAAAAAAAGCATCTCCCTGTAGTGTCACAGGCAATAGGGTGCTTCTACACAATATTGCAACCCCATAGGATGTACAGGTTTGAATTCAGGATCAATCTGAACAGAGTCACCTGTAATACTAGCTGGCTAAAAGGCTAGGGGATAGATATGGTGTGGCAGGGCCCTGAGCAGGGTGCCTATCTCTCTCTCAATATATGAATAAACTTTTAAAATATTCTGAGACTTGGACCAGCAGATGTCATGGTGGTTGAGGTGCTGGCCTCCCACATAGTAACTTGTGGTTCACATTCTAGACATGGCAGCTTGCTTTCTCACTTTCTCTCTCTCTCTCTCTCTGTCTCCCTCTCTCTCTCTCTTAGGTGAGTGCAAGTGCCCAACAGCAAATTAAATAATAATAAATAAAATGTAAAAATAATTATTAAAAATGTTAAAGGACAAAAATAAATGAGGACAACATACAGAAATTCTAGACACTGTGAAATGCCCAAATATGGGAATAATGAGTATTCCAGAAGGTGAAGAATATACTAAAGGCATGGAAAACCTTTTCAATAAATACTATCTCAAAATTTTCCAAATATATGGAAACATAAAGAAATTTAGACCCAATAAATAAAAAGGACCCCAAATAGAATCAACACAAAAATATCTTCCCCAACATCAGAGCCAGGCTGGTAAGAATCAAAGACAAAGACAGTATTCTAAAAGTAGCAAGTTACTTATAAAGGGTATCCCATTAGGCTAACATCAGACCTCTCAACTGAAACAATTCAGGCAATGAAAAGATGAGAAGATGTATTCAAAACATTAAAAGAAAAACAATTTCAACCAAGAATACTGTATCAAGTAAAATTATGGGAAGAACAAATGAAAATAGTTTCAAATAAATAAAAGCTGAAAGAATTTGCCAATATTAGACCAGCTCTACAAAAAGAACTAATGGGAGTATTGTATCAAGAAAACTAAAGAGAGATGAACAGAAATAAGACAACAAAAAATAACTGAGAAAATGACTAACAAAATGACAGGGATACATTTGCAAATATCAATAATAACATTGAAGGTTAATGCATTAAATTCTCCTATTAAAGACAGAGACTAGCTGAATGGACAAAAACAGAAGCCATCTTTATGCTACCTTTAAGAAAGACAACTCAGAAATAGTAGTTGGGGTAATGGCTATGTCACTGGACTCCCATGTACACGACTGTGGTTCAAGTCCTGGACCTGGTGACTTAAAGTCATGCCAGGCACATGTGTGTGTGTGCCCAAGATCCTGAGAGAAGAATGGAGAAGAAGGGATTGTAGCGTGGCCATCTCACCTGGGGGGTGATTTCTTGTATTCTGTCTCTGTCTATCTCTGTCTTTTTGGCGAATGCCCATGCCCTATAGCAAAAACCTCTCAAGAAAAAAAAAAAAAAGAATGAATGATAACTTACTGATAAGGACATACATAGACTGAATGTCTGAAAATAAAGGGTTGGGCAAAAGATATTCCATGCAAATGGAAACAAAACAAAAAAGACTGGGGTTATGAAACTGATATCAGATAAAATAGACTTTAAGATATAAGCTGTAATATTCTCATTAATGTGGAATGGGGGAAGTGAAGAGAAGAGGATAGAGAAAGATAACAAATGAACAATAGAGAGGTAGGACATTAGTGAGAAACAGATATGGCTTATTAACTGTTGATGTTGACATGTATAGTATTCTCAACTGGATTTGTCTGAGAAGTATTTCATGATGGGCAAAGTATTTGTACAAGCAACATGAGAAATAGCGATGGACTGTCTTAAAAAATAATTAGAATAATAATAATGATTGGGGAAAACATAGAAAAGATATTGAATGTTGAAGCGGGGAGATTAATGTCTCTGTACTGACTGACATGCATGGCATTCCCTTTTGAAAAAGTAATGTAATACAATGTAAAGTTATATGTAATTCAATGTAATATAAAGAAGAATATGATGATAATAAAAAAAAAATTTGAAAAAAAAAAAAAAAAGATATAAGCTGTAAGAAGAGGGACCAGCAAGTGGAGTAATGTTTATTTCACTGGACTCCCACATACTCAAATACAGTTCAAATACTGGACCCAGTAACTTAAAACTCACACAGGACACATGTGCATATGTGCCCAAGACCCCAAGAGAAATATGGAGGAGAAGGGATCGTGATGTGGCCATCCCATATTTGTGATTATTTTTCACTTTCTGTCCCTCTGTCTCTCTGGTGAGTGCATATACCCTACGACAAAAATTTATCAAAAAAATTTAAAAAGATATAATAAGAGACAAAGAAAGACATTATATGCTACTAAGAGAATGTGTTCACCAAGAAGATATAAAACATTTAAGTATCTATGCACTCAACACTGGAGCACACAAATAAATAGAAGAGAGACTGTTAGATCTTAAGGGAAAGATAGACTGCAATATCATAATCATTGGGGATCTCAGAACCACACTGTCTCATCTGTACAGATCATCTAGACAAAAAATAAGCAAAGAGAGGGACCAGCAGTTAGCATAATGGCTATGTTGTTGGACTCCAATGTAGTCGACTGCAGTTCGAGTCTCGGGCCTGGTGACTTAAACTCATGCCGGGCGTGTGTGCATGCATGCCCAAGATCCCAAGAGGAGATTGGAGAAGGGACTGCAGCATGGCCATCCCCCCTGGGGGGTGATTTCTCGCTTTCTGTCTCTCTCTGTCTTCTTGGCAAGTGCACACACCCTATAGCAACACCGTACATAAAACAGACTTGACAGACATCTACAGACTCTTTCACCCAACAACCACAAAATATACATTTTACTCACCCTCATATGGAACGTTTTCAAAAATAGATCACACAATAGGGCACAAAACAAGCCTTTAAATTCAAATTTACTGAAAATGTATCTAGCATCTTTTCTGGCCATGAGGGATCAAACGAAATCAAATACAGATAGAGCCCTTGAAAATAAACAAACACATGGAAACTAAACAATCTACTTCTGAATGACTTTACATGTATGGAAGAAATTAAGACTGAAATCAAAAGGTTCATACAAATGAATGATAAGAAACAGCCAAGTGCTTATATCCTATGGTATATTAGGTATATTCCCTATTAGGAACAAAAGCAGTCAAGAAAACAGGTATGTGGACCAACCGAACAGAATAGAGATCCCACACATAAACCCAAAAATATAAAACCAACTGATCTTTGACAAAGGGTACCAGTCAATCCACTGGGAAAAGGAGAACATCTTTTAGCATGTGATGGAAAACTGGGTATCAACCTGCAGAAGAATTATTCTGAACTCCTATCTCTCAACATTAACAAAAATAAAATCAAAGTGGATCAAAGATCTAAACCTAAGACCTCAAACTATAAAACTATTGGTGGAAAATTCTGGGGAAACTCTGGGAGACACAGAGGTAGGCAAAGTGTTCTTAAATAAGACCCCTACAAAGAACAGGCAATAATTCCAAAGATAAGTAAGTGGGATTATATTAGATTAGGAAGTCTCTGCACAGGAAAAGACACAGTAACTAGTGTGAATCAACAACCCTCAGAATGGGAGAATATTTTTTGTAAGCTATACCCCAGATAAGGGACTGATAACCAGAATACACAGGGAACTCAAGTGACTTACTTGGGGAAAAAAAAAAATAATCAACCCAGTTAAAGGACGGGAAAGTGAGCTGAATAAACAATGCAATAAAGAAGATATACAAATAGCCAAAAAACATATGAAAAAATGCTCAAAGTCCCTTATCATAAAGTATATGCAGATGAAAACCACAATGAGATACTATCTACCCCAGTCGGAATGGTGAAGATTTAAAAAAAAAAAAAAATGATATAGCTCCTTCTCAACCTTAAAAACTGGTGAAAATTTTCAACTAATGAGGAAAAATAGTCCTCAATCTCATTTCAAGATGTCCAAAGAAGAGAGATTCAACAGAGGTTTTTGTGACATATGCCAAAAGCCATATCATGTTTCAAAAGGAAAATGAGAAGGTATCTACAATGCTCAGCAACACAGAGTTCCTCAACTGAGAACAACAAGAATATCTGTATGTGGGCTGAGAACTGCTGGAGGGTGTTTGCTCAAATGTTCAAAAGACTAGTCATGAGCTTATAATTACTCATTTAAATAAAAAATTAAAAAGAGACAAATATGAACATTTCTCTTATGTGTGAGTCTATGATTAAAATAAAGCTTTCATGACTAATCTAAAAAAATTAAAAAGAAGGAAGTTCAAAACAAATCAGTGCTCACTAGGGAAGAAAAACAAAACAAAACAAAACCTAAAAAAGGAAAGTGAACTCCAGCTCCAGCCTCAACTCCCAACTTCAGAGCCCCAACTCCTTCCTGCCAGCAAGGGCAGCTCTCTGCTCTCAAGCAGAGCCCACTTTCAACTGAAGCCCCCTGGCCAAACAGGGAAACTAAAGCAAGGCCATCCATTGACCCCAGTTCCAGCCCCAGCCCTAAGTCCTAACTTCAGAGACCTCCCCTCCTCACCTCCAGCAAGGGCAGTTCTCAGCTCTCAACCAGAGCCCACTTCACTGACAGTCAGGGAAACCGAGACAAGGCCATCCATTGGTCCCAGCTCCAGTTCCAGCCCCAATTCCCAACTTCAGATCCCAGACTCCTCCCTGGGAGCTAGGTAGGCTCTTTCCTTTTCCTTCTTTCTTTTACTAATTCTTTACTTCTCCTTCCCCTATAGGGAAGCTCTCAGATCTCAAGCAGAGCCCACTTCCATCTACTGCCCCCTGTCCAGTCAGGAAAACTGAGGCAGGGCCTTTCATTGGCCCCAGCTCCAGCTCCAGTTCCAACTCCCTAATTCAAAACTGCCCCTCCTCACCACCAGGAAGGTAGGCTGTTTTTATTTCCTTCTTTATTTTGCTAATTTTTACTTTTCCTCACACCATAGGGAAGCTCCCAGCTCTGAAGCAGAATCTACTTCCCTCCGCAGCCCCTTTCTGAAATTGCAAGCCTCACAAGCTTGGTATGCAACTTTATATTTTTTACTCTTTAATATTCTTCTTCTTTCCTGTTATATTGTCATCCTCCCTTAATCCTTCACCTACCCAGAAGGACTAGACAGGTCTAGAATCATAGTTTTCAAACATCCTAGCATCTTGAGGCTTCCAGGGATCCTCACTCTATACTGAACCACCTGCAAAAAAGGAGAAACTGCTTTTCAGAAACCTGAATAGAAGGACCAGCAGTTAGCATAATGGCTATGTCACTGGACTCCCATGTAGTTGACCGCGGTTCACATCCTGGACCCGGTGGCTCAAAATTCACACTGGGCACATGTGTGTGCATGCCCAAGATACCAAGAGCAGTATGGAGGAGAAGGGATTGCAGCATGGTCATCCCCCCTGGAGAGTGATTTCTCACTTTCTGTCTCTCTGTCTCTCTCTGTCTGGCAAGTGCACATGTCCTATAGCAAAAACCTCTCAGAGAAAAGAAAAAACATGAATAAATAAACCTGAATAGAAAGGTCCTCCCATTAGGGACCACATTGTTAAACACAGCAGAAGAGAAACTTTGGCACAGGAACAATCCACAGCAAAAGGGAAGCAAACTCGTTCACATTAGCAGAAATATTCTCCAAAAAGCTATCCAAAAGTGAATATACCACACAATGACTAGAAGTCACAGAAGAGTCTCAAATTTGAAAACAATACAAAACAAACAAAAATGGAAAATATGTCTTCATCAAAAGAACACAATAATGCTTCTCCTCCTCTTAAAAAAACAGAAGTTACCAAAATGTCAGAGAAAGAATACAAAACATTCTAACTGACAAAACTCTATATATTGGAATGGGAAAGAGAAAACAAACTCCAGGAGTTGAGGACGTTCTTTCAAGATTTGAAAGAAGAAATGGACAACAGAAAAAAGAATTAAATGAAACTATTAGAGATGAAGTCTGTAATACAGGAAATCAAAACCCTCTTGAAAGTATTAAAAGACAATTAGACCATGCTGAAGATCGAATCTAGGAAGGAGAAGACAAAACCTCTGACCTAGAAAAAAAAATACAGAAAATAACAACAACAACAAACAATGAAAATAATATACAAGAAATACTAGATTCCATGAAAGTCTAAACATCAGAATAATTGGTATCCCAGAAGGTGAAGAAACTAATAAAGGCATTGAAAATCTATTCCATAAAACTGTGGAAGAAAGCTTTCCAAGTTAGAGAAGCACTCAAACATCCAAACCCAAGAAATACAAAGGGCCCCAAGTAGAATAAACCCAAGAAGATCCTCTCCCCGGCACATCTTAGCCAGACTGGCTGAAACTACAGACCTGAAAACTAGCAAGAGGGAAATGTCAAGTGACTTACAAAGGTCATCCCATCAGGCTAACATCAGATCTCTCAATGGAAACAATGCAAGCAAGGAAAGCATGGGAAGACAAATTGAAAGTGGTAAGAGAGAAACAATTTCAACCAAGATTAATATATCCAGCAAGATTAACCTTCATATGGGAAGAAAAAGATTAAAATATTCTCACACAAACATAACCAGAAAGAATTTGCCAACACCAGGCCAGCTCTTCAGGAAACTCTGAAGAGAGTTTGGTTGCAGGAAAACTAAACAATGAGCAGACAAAAAAAGAGAATAAAAGACAACCAAGACAATGGCCATCTTAAAGGTAGGGAAAGTCAAGAAATATCAAAATAACATTGAATGTTAATGAATTAAATGTTCCAATAAAGAGACACAGACTGACTGACTGGATAAAAATACAGAAACCCTCTCTCTGTTGCCTACAAGAAATTCACGTCATGGATAAAGAAATACATAAACTAAAAGTGAAGTACTAGAAAAAGGTATACTATGCAAGTAGGAAGCAAAATAGGGCTGGAGTCGTAATACTAATATCCGATAAAATAGACTTGAAAACAAAAACTGTATGAAGAGACGAAGAAGGACATTATGTAGTAGTAAAAGGGCTAATCCACCAAAAAGATATAATGTTTATAAATATCTCTGCACCTAACTCAGGAGCACCCAAATATATGAAGGAAAGACTGTTAGATCTAAAAGGAGATATAGACTACAACACACTAATTGTTGGAAAACACAACATCTCACTATCTCCTTTGGACAGATAATCTAGACAAAAAGTAAGCAAACAGATAAAGGATCTGAATGACACCATTAATCAAAGGGACTTAACAGACATCTATAGAACTCCCACCCAATAACCATGAGATACATTTTTCTCAACTCCACATGGAACCTTTTCAGGATTGACCACATGATAGGGCATAAAGCAAGGATTTACAGAGTCAAAGGTATAGAAACCATATCCAGCATCTTCTCCAACCGTGATGGAATTAAACTTGATATAAGTATCAGGAAAAATCCTAAAAAATATAATTACATGGAAAATAAATAACCTACTACTGAATGATTTCACAGTTACTGAGGAAATAGACTGAAATAAAAAGATTCATGGAAGCTAATGATAATGAGTACATGAGCTTTCATAATCTTTGGGACACTGCAAAAGCAGTCATCATATGTAAGTTCATAGCAATTAGTGCACATAAGAAGATGGAAAGAAGGCAAATGGATCACCTAACATCATGACTCAGAGAATTGGAAAGCAACAATGTAAATCCCAAAAATGCAAGAAAAAAATAATAAAAATTCAAGCAGAAATAAGTGAAATAGAATATAAACTATACAGAAAATAAATGCAAGTAAAAGCTGGTTCTTTGAAAAGATAAAATCGACGCACCATTAGCTAATTAACTAATTAAGAGAGAAAAGAACCAGGTAAATCAATTTCACAATGAAGCAGACAATATAACAAGACATAATAGAAATACAAAACTTTATTACAGGATACTATGAACAGCTGTACACCAACAAACAAGAAAACCTGGATGAGATGAACAAATTCCTGGACACATATAGTTTTGTTAAGTAGTTGTTTGTTTATTCAAGTTTTTAATTCATTTATTTTTATTATTATTTAATATTACTTATTACTATCATAATCTTTTTTATATTAAATTGAATCAAATATACCTTTACAGTGTATTACATTCCTTTTTCCAGCAGAAATACCATGCATATCAGTCAAGACAAAGACATTACTATCCACATCATCATCAACAAATAGCTTTTCATTCATCATTATTATTATTATCATCATTCATTTTTAAACATTCAATCACTACATAAAATTTGGCTTGTAAAAAGAATTTAGCCAACATGAAATACTTTTAAAACCAGTCCAGTTGAGAATACTATACATGTTATCATCAACAGGTTACAAACAATTTCTGTGTCCCACTACCATCATGCCTCTCTCTTTGTTCTCTTGCAATCCTTCTCTATACTCTTCCCTTCTCCCTGGGTTTTGGCCCCTACTTTCCACAATGAGATATTACCTAAACCCTGTCAGAATGACAAAGATTAAAAATACAAAAAGCGATAAGTGTTGGCAGGGATGTGGTGAAAGGGGAATTCTCCTGCACTGTTGGAATGTAAACTGCTTCAGCCAAAAGGGAAAACAATATGGAGTTTCTTCAAAGATCTACAAATAGAACTACCATTTGATCCAGCAATTCCACTTTGGAATATTTACACAATGGACAAAAGAATGCTCATTCGGAAAAGTGCTTGCACATCAATAATTATTGCAGCATTATTTACAATCAGTAAGACATGAAACCAACACAGGTGTCCACAGACAGATTAATGGATTAAAAAAAAAAAGAGTGGCACATACACTCTATGGCATACTATTCAGCCATAAAAATGAGCAAGACCTTGGCATTTGATTGAAAGTGGCTGAATATTGATGATCTATTGCAGAGTGAAGCAAGCCAAGATATGAAACAAAGATACTGTATGTATCCACCTAATATATACAGACTATCCATACTTTATGGTAAATATAGAAATTATGGAGGGCTTAAATGCAGTGAAAATAGTTACAGATGGAAGACACATATAATCTACCAAAACTGAGTCAGGAAGACATAGAAAGTCTGAACAGGCTCATAAGAAGCCTTGGGGTTGAATCAGTAATAAATAACCTTCCAACAAAGAAAAGCCCTTGTCCTGATGATTTCACCTCTGAATTTTTTCTGAACTTTTAAAAAACAGTTAAGCCCCATTATACTCCAGGTATTTCTAAGCATCCAAAAGGATGAAACTCCCACATTGCTTCTATGATGTCTCTATCACCCTTATACTTAAAACAGAAAAGGACATGACAAGGAAGAAAAACTATAAACCATTATCTCTGATGAATATTGATGCAAAATTTCTCAACAAGATTCTAGGAAATCATATACAACAATGTATAAAAAAGATTATTCATCACAACCAGGTAGGCTTTACTCAGGGATGCAAGGGTGGTTCAATACATGTAAAACTATAAATGTAATACACTATATTAACAGAAAGAAAGATAGATAAAAAAACCATATAATCATATCAATTGATGCAGAAAAAGAATTTGATGGGATACAACATCCCTTAATTGTCAAGACTCTAGGCAAAATCTGCATAGACGGGTCATTTCTCAATACAATAAAAGCTATCTACGAAAAACCCATAGCTAATATCATTCTGAATGAGGAAAAGCTGAAAGCTTTTGTGCTAAATACAAGACAAAGATGCCCACTTTCTCCACTCCTTTTCAATATGGTACTGGAAGTCCTCACCAATGCAATAAGAAAAGAGAATAAAATAGAAGGCATTGGGACCAGCAGTTTGCATAATGGCTATGTTGCTGGACTCCCATGTAGTCAACCGCGGTTCAAGTCCAGGACCCAGCGGCTTAAACTCACGCCGGGTGCGTGTGCGTGTGTGTCCAAGATCCCAAGAAGAGAATGAAGGAGAAAGGATTGTGGCGTAGCCATCCCCCCTCGGGGGTGATTTCTCACTTTCTATCTCTCTGTCTTTCTCTGTCTTTCTGACGAGCGCACACACCCTATAGTGAAAACCTCTCAAAAAAAAAAAATAAAAAAAATAGAAGGCATTCAAATAAGAAAAGAAGAGGTGAAATTACCTTTGTTTGCAGATGACATGATTGTATACATAGAAGACCCAATACCATGAGAAAAATCCTGGAAGCAATAAATTAATACAGTGAAGTTGCAGGATACAAAATCAACATAGAGAAATCTATATATTTCTATAGACGAACACCAGGCAGACTTAGATAGAAGTGAAGAAAGTAATTCCATTTACCATTGCCACAAAAAGTATAAGATACCTGGGATTAAATCTAACCAAAGAAGTTAAAGACCTTCGAAGGAAAACTATGAGAAGCTAAAAAACGAAATTGAAAATGACAGCAAAAAAGTGGAAGGATATCCCATGTTCCTGTATTGGAAGAATTAATATATCCAAAATGGCAATTCTAGCCAAATTCATCTACATATTAAACACAAACCCAATCAAAGTACAAGAGACGCTTCACAGATCTAGAAAAGACAATTACACAAATTTTTCTGGAATCATAAAAGATCTCATAATTCTAAAGCAATTCTGAGCAAGAAGAGTGGAGTGGGCAGCATCTCACTCCCTGATTCCAAAATATACTATCAAATTATCATGGTATTGACATAAGAACAGATATACGGACAGATGGAACAGAACAGAGACCCCGTAAATATACTTCCAACATATAGCCAACTGATTTTTTACAAAGGGTACCAATCAATCCAGTAGGAAAATGAAAACCTTTTTAGCAGGAGAAACTGTAAGAACAGATGCATCTAAATGCTTACCTCTCACTATTAACAAAAACCAACTGAAGGTGGATCAAAGATCTAAACCTAATACTTTACACAATAAGACTACTGGTGGAAAAGACTGGCGAACTCTGGGAAACATTGAGGTAGGCAAATACTTCTTAAATAAGCACCACAAAACATAGTCAATAACACCAAAAATAGACAAGTGGGATTACCTCAGACTAAGAAGTTTATACATGGTAAAAGACACAGTAATTAGTGTGAATCAACAGCCCTGAGAATGGGAAAATATTTTTGTAAACTGTGCTTCAGATAAGGAACTGATAACCAGAATACACAGGGAACTCAAGCAGCTTACCCAAATGATGATCAATCCAATTAAAAGATTGGAGAATGAACTGAAAAACAACTCTCTAAGGAAGACATACGAATAGCCAAAAGGCATATGAAAAAATGTTCAACATCTTTCATCATAAGGGAAATGCAGATAGATTAAAACCACAATGACATACCACCTAACCCCAGTCAGAATGACTAAGATTAAAAGAACAAAAAAAAGAAAAGTGCTGGCAGAGTTGTGGTGAAAGGAGAACTCTCCTACACTGCTAGTGGGAATCTATATTGGTCCAGCTACTGTGGAGAACAATATGAAGATTTCTTAAAGATCTACAAATAGAACTACCGTATGATCCAGCAATCCCACTCCTTGGTCGTTAACCAAAAGACAGAAGAATGCTTAGTCAGAAAAGTGCTTTGCACATCAATGTATATTGTGGAATTATTCATGATTGATAAGACGTGGAACCAACCCAAAATGTTCAAAAATAGAGGATTGGATTCAAAAAGTGTGGCATAAATACCCTATTGGATACTACTCAGCCATAATAAACAATAAGACCCTATATTTTGACATAAAGTGGATGAATATGGAAGATTTACTGCTGACTGAAGCAAGCCAGGCTATGAAGGTGAGACATTGTATGTCTCCACTTAATATATACCAACTGTCCACACTCTATGGCTGAAACTGAATGTCTAGAGGATATGAAAACTTTAAAATGGTTATAGATATCAAATACACCATGGGTAGAGGGTGGGAGAAGGAGGAGAGTAGAGGAAATACATTAAGGAGAAAAATAGAGAGGCAAGACATTTATGGGTCAAAGAAATGGGTTATTATCTGTTGATGATAATGTGGATAGAGTATCCCCAACTGGGTGAGAAATGTATTCTTGTGGGAACATTCCATTTACAAGCTAAGTGACATAGGTTATTGAATGTATAATAGAATTTAAAATAAAAATTTTAAAAAAGAAAAAAAGAAACATAAAAGTGGCAAATAATCAACCTAGACACAATTCAGGGAACTTGAATGACAACTACAACAACACACCAAACTTTCAGTGAAAATAAATAATAACTATCTGAGCAGAAATAAATGAAATAGAGACTAAAAGAACTATACAAGGGACCAGCAGTTAGCGTAATGGCTATGTCGCTGGACTCCCATGTAGTCGACCGTGGTTCGCGTCCCGGACCCGGTGGCTTAAAACTCATGCCGGGCGCGTGTGCGTGTGTGCCCAGGATCCCAAGAGGAGAATGAAGGAGAAGGGATTGCGGCATTGCCATCCCCCCTGGGGGTGATTTCTTGCTTTCTGTCTCTCTGTCTGTCTGGCGAGCGCACGCACCCTATAGCAAAAACCTCTCCGCCCCCAAAAAAGAACTATACAGAAAATAAACAAAACGAAAAGTTGATTAAGATAAAAAAAGACACACCATTAGCTAGATTAATCAATAAGAACAGAGAATGGAACCAGATAAATCAAACAGCAAGGAAACAAGCATTATTACAATGGACATAACAGAAATACAAAATATCATCAGAGAATACTATGAGTAATTGTATTCCAACAAACAAGAAAATGTAGATGAGACAGACAAATTTCTGGACGCTTATAACTCACTAAGCTTGAACCAAGAAGAAATAGAAAGACACTAGACCCACAACAAGCATAGAGATTGAATCTGTAATACTCTCCCAACATAGAAGAGCCCAGGTGATGATGTCCTTACTTCTGAATTCTCCCAAACATTTAAAGAAAAACAAACCCAAATTTTCCTCAAAATATTTCTGAATATTCAAAAGGAAGGTAATTTTTTAATTAATTGTATGAAGACTCCATAAGCTTTATTTCAAAATCAAACAAGAATATGACAAAAACAAACAAACAAACAAACAAACAAAACTTCAGGCCAATTATCCTGCTGAATACACATCCAAAAATTCTTAAAAAGATATTAGATTGTATTCAACAAGATATTAAAGCACTCATGCACCATGACCAAGTAGGCTCTATTCCAGGGATACAAGGTTAGTTCAACAAATGCAAAAATAAGAAATGTAATAAATCACATTAACAAAAGGAAAGATTAAAACCATCGGATCAAATTAATTGAAGCAGAAAAAGCATTTGGGAAAATACAACATCTCTTCATGACTAAGACTCTCAGCAAAATGTAAAAGAAGAGACATTACTCAACACAATAAAAACCATTTATAAAAAAAAACCCATAGCTAACATACTGTATGGGGAAAAGTTGAAAGCTTTTGCATTAAACATTGGAACAAGACAAGGCTAACCACTTTATCCACTGTTTTAAACATAGTACTGGATGTTCTAGCAATGCAATTAGACAAAAGAGCCACATAAAAGCATCGAGATAAGAAAAGGAGAGAAATTATCTCTATTTGCATATATGATTCTATACATAGAAAATCCAAAAGAGTACACACAAAAAAAATTCCTGGAAGTAATAAATGAATATGGTAAAGTGGCAGGATATAGAATCAACACACAGGAAACCAGCAGTTAGCGTAATGGCTATGTCGCTGGACTCCCACTTAGTCGACCCCAGTTTGTGTCCTGGACCCGGTGACTTAAAACTCACGCTGGGCACGTATGTGTTCATGTCCAAGATCCCAAGAGGAGAATGGAGGAGAAGGGATTGCGGTGTGACCATCCCCCATGGGGGGTGATTTCTTGCTTTCTGTCTCTCTGTCTCTCTCTGTCTGTCTGTCTGGTGAACGCACGCACCCTATAGTGAAAAAACCTCTCCAAGAAAAAAAAAAAAAAGAATCAACATACAAAAAGAGGATTTTTATACACCGACAATGGATAAACTGAGACATAATTTAAGAAAACAATCCCATTTACAATAGCCAAAAGAAAAAAAAAAAGATATCTAGGAATAAACCTTACCAAAGACGTCAAAGATGTCTACAAGGAAAGCTATGAAACACTAGAAAGACATTAAAAATGATATCAAAAAAGTGGAAACACCTCCTGTGTTTCTGGATTGGAAGAATTAAGATATAATCAAGATGTCAATCTTACCCAAATTAATCTACAATTTCAATGCAATTACAAGCAAACTACCAGAGATATTTCTCAGAGAAATAGAAAAAAATCATAAAACTTGTGCAAAATCATAAAAGGCCTCATATTCTCTGTGCAGGGGAATAAAATAGGAGGGATCTCACTTCCAAACACAAAACATATTACAAAGCTGTGATATTTAAAACGGAATGGTATTGGCACAAAAACAGATATAACAATGGAACAGTAATAAGAGCAACCAATTAATTCCAGAAATATACAGCCAACTAATTCTTGACAAAGGAACAAGACAATTTACTGGGAAAAAGAATATCTCTTTAGCAAATGGCGCTGGGAGAACTGGATATCAGCCTGTAGAAGAATGAAACTAGATCCTTACCTTTCACCACTAACAAAAGTTAACTCAAAATGGATTAAAGATCTAAACATAAAACCTCAAGCTATCAAAGTACTAATGGGAAAACTCTTGGAAACCTTGGGGCAGGAAAGGCCTTCTTAAAGAAGACCCCCAAAGCACAGGCAATAGTTCCAAAAATAGTTAAATGTGACTATATTAGTCTGAGAAGTTTCTGCACAGCAAAAGAAACAGTAAGTAGAGTGAGAAGAAAATCCTCAGAGTAAGAAAATATATTTGCAAAACTATATCTCATATAAGGAACTGATAACCAGAATGTAGAGGGAACTGAAGCAACTTACCCATAAAAAAAAAAAAAAATCCAATTAAAAGATGGGAAAATGAGCTGAACAGACAACTCTCCAAAGAAGACATATGATTGGCCATAAAACATACAAAAACATGCTCAGCATCTATTATCATAAGGGAAATGCAAATCAAAACCATAATGAAATACTGCTTAACCCCAGTCAGAATGGCTACAATTAAAAATAATGATGATAAGTGCTAGCAAGGCTCTGGTGAAAGGGAACTCTCCTACCCTGTTAGTGGGAATCCAAAGTAGCACAACTACTGTGAAAAACAATATAGAGATTCATCAGAAATCTACAAAAAGAATTACCACACAACCAAGTAATTCCACTCAGGTTTTTACCTGGAAAATTCTCAGTCATTAAAACACTTGCACATCCATGTGTATTGCAGCATTATTTAAAATTGCTAGAACATGGAATCAACACAAATGTTCAAAAATGGAGAAGGAGATTGTAAAAATACGGTATATGTACTATGTGGAATACTACTCAGCCATAAAAAAATGAGATCCTGACATTTGATACAAAATGGATGAATATGAAAGACTGAATGCAGTAATGCAGTAATATATATAGCCTCAGCTATATGCTATTTTAGAGTATACTCATTCTACCCACTGAGTTTCATGCCTAAAGTCAACTGTTGTTCCCAGATATCTATATCATCTATACCTATATCTATCTATATCTATATCTATATCATCTATATCTATATCTATCTATCTATATATATATCATCTATAGATATAGCTATAGCTATAGATAGATATAGACAGAAATATAGATATAGATACAGATAGATATAGATACCAGCTGAACTTACTATTGAAAGTATTTAGATTGGGACCAGCAGTTGGCATAATGGCTATGTCGCTGGACACCCATGTAGTCCACCACAGTTTGAGTCCCAGACCAGGTGGCTTAAACTCATGCCAGGCACGTGTACGCATGCCCAAGATCCTGAGAGGAGAATGGAGGAGAAGGGCTTGTGGCATGGCGGGGGTCATTTCTCACTCTCTGCCTTTCTGTCTCTCTCTGTCTTTCTGGTGAGCCCATGTGCCCTGTTGAAAAGCCTCTCAAAAAAAAGTATTTAGATTAATCGAGATATTTTGTGAGTCAATAAAATGTGGGAAAGAATAAAGAAATTAAAAGCAACTGCAGATACCAGACAGGGTGGGAGGAGGATGGAAAATGGTGGAGGGTGAAATTGTTGTGGGCTCTACATACGGAAGCCATCTTGAGTTATCCGCCATCTTGAGCTATCCACCATCTTGGAAACCATTAGGTTTCACTTCCTCACTGAGCAAACCATTTCTCAGAAATCATGTGACCAACCGTTCTCCCTGGGGGCAGTTGGGTTTCTAGGCAACGGGAAAGATCCACCCACACCAATGATTGGTTCATGCTGCTCTATCTCATTTGCATTTTGGGTAACCAATCGGTGCCCACCAGCCTGTATATAACTCGCCATTCTTCCTCAATAAGCGGAAGACTTAATCAGCACCTTGTATTGTCTCCACTCTGTGTGTGTGCATGTGTTTATCCCTTCTCTCACTCCCTCCCCCAGGAAACCTGTTTGACTGTCCCATGGGTCGGGACACGTGGTGCCCGAACAGGGACCTGGGTACAAGGGATCTAGTGAAGAGCACCGAAAAACAAGGAAGGCTGGCAAAAAGCAGAACAGGACGGCAGAATCATCCTGGGACCTGGGTATGAAGGATCCAGTGAAGAGCACCCGAGAGGAAAACATAAGGGGACGGCAAAGACTCATCCTGAGAAAGGCCAGCAAAAAACATAGAAGGATGAAGAGAAGATGTCCTGGTAAGTATTTACTTACATTTTATTTTAAGTATGGGTAATAATGGGACAAGAACTTACTCAGCACAAACTATCCGTTCAGGGCTTAAAAGAAGCCCTTGCAATTATGGTTACTAAGGGAGAGCAGATCATGCAAAATGATCAACCCCAGGAGGAGGCTATAGCCGCCTCAGGATTCTAAAATCGAAAAGAACAGGGAGAGGATCTTATTTCCTTAGATAGTGAGAAAAAAGTAACAAATTTTACTAAACAATCAGATGTCAGGTCAAAACATCTTAAGAAACCAAATATCAATGAGAAAGTAACAAACCTTGAAAAGCCTCAGAAAAAATTATACCCATCTCTTACAGAACTTAAAGCTCATTTGGATGACCAATTAACTGATTTTGAAAAAGAAATTTTAGAAACAAAGGCAGCCTAATACAATAATCCAAAATGGCTGCCTGAAGAAGAAACTTTAGAAACAGAGGCAGCCGAGTACATTAATTCAAAATGGCCACCTTTCAAAAAACGACCGCCATCTTACAACTTGGTCACATTTGCACCACCTTTGGTGATGCCAGTTATTGACCCTAGGGAAGAGATTTTGCATAAAATGAAACAACTTGAAGAACAAATTCAATTAGAAAAGAAACATCAAGACAATATCACAATTGGAAAAACTGAGAGTGGGTAAATCTAAAAGTACAGGTTCCTCACAGAATCACTATCAGCCCACTTTTACCCCTGACACAAAAATTAAGCCAGTTCAGATACCACAACCATCAATGAATTTTGAGGAACGGGAAGCCTTCCTGGTAACAGAAACCATAGATCAACAAGGGCAAGCATGGCGCCACGTACGTGGCTTTGATTTTAACATTATAAAAGAAATTAAAACAACAGTTGCTCAATATGGAGCTACAGCTCCATATACTTTAGCCATAGCTGACTCAGTGACAGAAAATTGGCTTCCACTGTTACCTTTGTTCAGGACCAATTAGACTCCCTTGCAGAAGTAGTACTCCAAAATAGACATGAGTTAGACCTCTTCTTGGCAGAACAGGGGGGTGTCTGTCTTGCTTTACAGGAACGCCGCTGCTTTTACGCTAACAAGTCCGACATAGTTCGTGACAAGCTCAACCAATTACAAGAAGATCTTCTTCAATGTAGAAAACAGCTTGCCGACAATCCCTTAGGAACCGCGTGGAACGGACTCCTCCCATTTTTCCTCCCCGTACTTGGTCCGATTCTGGGTTTACTGATTGTTTGCTCTTTGGGGCCTGTCCTTTTTAATAAGCTCATGGCTTTCCTTAAACAACAGATTGATTCCATAAAAATGCAGCCTATCCAAGTCCACTACCACAACCTGGAGATGGGAGTACCACAGAGCCTAACTTATGCTCCTGCCTGAGGCACTGAATCGGTTAGCCAAAGATGGGTAAGAGTGTCTGAGCCTAACAGCTGTACAGTCCTCACACCTAAGACAGGAAACCCATAATTGCAATGGAATTCTCCAATGACGGGTAAGAATGGACGTGTGGCTATAAAAAACGACTCCAACCTAAGATGGGCACGATTCCCCCAGGTTTTACTCCTCTCTTTGAAAAAATATAAAAGGGAGACGTGTGGCAGGCACTGCATACGGAAGCCATCTTGAGCTATCTGCCATCTTGAACTATCCACCATCTTGGAAACCATTAGGTTTCACTTCCTCACTGAGCTAACTGTTTCTCAGAAATCATGTGACCAACCGTTCTCCCCAGGAATGGTTGGGTTTCTAGGCAATGGGAAAGATCCACCCACAGCAATGATTGGTTCATGCTGTTCTATCTCATTTGGATTTCAGGCAACCAATCGGTGCCCACCAGCCTGTATATAACTCGCCATTCTTCCTCAATAAATGGAAGACTTGAACAGCACCTCGTATTGTCTCCACTCTGTGTGTGTGCGTGTGTTTGTCCCTTGTCTCACTCCCTCCCCTAGGAAACCTGTTCGACTGTCCCACGGGTCGGGACATGAAATATATATATGTATATGAAACGAGAAATGGAAAATTATTTATTGATGATAATATGTATGATTAAGCCACTTTACAGTGTATTCTGGCTAGAAAAATCACATTTTGTATGCTATGGTGATGTTTAGTGAAAGTATGTAAAATACTTGCAACCACTTAAAACTGTTTGCTAGCATGGAAGACTTTGCCATTCTCTCTTAGGAAAAACAAACAAACAAAAATCTATGTGCCGTAGTAGCAGACTGGTTCTGAAATATATAACGTCCTTCAGTGAACTAACAAATGATGTGCAGTTTTTTTGTTTTTTTTTTTTTTCAAATATTGGGCATTAAGAGTAAAATTATGTGTCTTTTTTCCACTCCTTGCATCAGGTCTTTCACGTTTGAGAGAAACACTTGCACTATATGGAAGGGTGCATTCGTTTTGAATCTCTAGAAATAGCTTGAGTGAATGGGAGTTACCTCTTCTTTAAAAGTTTTGTAAAATTCAGAAGTGAAGCCATCAGGACCTGGACTTTTCTTTGTTGGGAGGTTATTTTTTTTCTGATTCTATCTCATTTCTTGTTACGAGTCTATTCCGGCTTTCTATGTCCCCCTGACTCAATTTTAGCAGATTATAGGTGTCCAGGAGTTCGTCCGGATCATGCAGGTTTCCTTGTTTATTGGCATATAGTTGCTCATAGTATCTTCTAATGATATTTTGTATTTCTATATATCTGTTGTAATATAGCCTGTTTCATTGCAAATTTGACTTATCTGGTTTCATTTTCTCTTCTTAATTAGTCTAGCTAATAGTGTGTCAATCTTGTTTATTTTTTCAAAGAACCAGCTTTTGCTTTCATTTATTTTCTGTATAATTTATTTTCTATTTCATTTATTTCTGCTCAAATCTTTATTTTTTATTTCTCCTGGCATTTTTTGGATTGTATTGTTGTTTTTTTTTCCAATTCCCTAAGACATGATGTTAAGTTGTCCTTTTGCCACCTTTCCATTTTTTTTTATGCGTACTAATTGCTATGAACTTCCCTCTTATGACTGCTTTTGCAATGTCCCATAGATAATAGAAATTCATACATTCATTATAATTTATTTCCATGAATCTTCTGATTTCAGTCTTAATCTCATTGGTAATCATGAAGTCATTCAGAAGTAGATAATTTAATTTTCATGTGTTTGTGTATTTTTGAGGGTTTTTCCTGAAATTAATATCAAGTTAAATTCCATCATTGTCAGAGAAGATGCTGGATATAGTTTCTATGCCTTTGAATCTATAAAAAGGCTAGTTCTGTGCCCTCTCACATAGTGAATCTTTAAGACAGTACCATGGGGGTGAGAAAAAATGTATATTTGTGATTTGGGGTGGAGAGTTCTATAGGTGTCTGCTGAATCCATCTGATTTATGGTAATCATTTAGGTCCTGTATATCTTTGCTTACTTTTTGTCTCATTGATCAGTCTGAAGGAAATAACATAGTGTTGAGATCCCCAACAATTAGAGTGTTGCAGTCTAGCTCTCCTTTTAAATCTAGCAGTCTTTCCTTTACATTTTTGGGTGCTTCTGAATGGGGTATGTAGATGTTTATAAGTGTTATATCTTCTCGATTAATTAGCCATTTTACTACGATATAATGCCCTTCTTTGTTTCTTCATCCAGTGTTTGTTTTAAAGCCTATTTTGTCTGAATTCAGTATAGACACTCCCACTCATTTTTGGTTTCCATTTGCATGAAATACCTTTTTCAAGTTCTTCACTTTTAATCTGTAAATGTCTTTATGCATGTGATGGGTTTCTTATAGGCAGCAGATGGAGAGTTTTTGAACTTTTATCCATTCAGCCAGTCTGTGTCTCTTGATAAAAGAATTTAATCTAGTGACATTCAACGTTATTATCAATATTTCCAGACTTGTCCCTACCATTGAGTTGGCCATATTCTTGGTTGTTTTTTGTTCTCTTATTTCTGTCTGTCTGTCTTTAGTTTTCTTGGTATAGTACTCCTTTCAGAATTTCTTGAAGAGCTGATCTGGGGTTGGTAAATTATTTCAGGTTTTGTTTATCTGAGAACATTTTTATCTTTTTATCCCATGTGAAGGATAATCTTGTTGGGTATAGTATTCTTGGTTAAAATTGGTTTTTTTTATTTAATACTTTGAATATATTTCCCCATTCTTTCCTTGCTTGCAATTGTATCAGATGAGAGGTCCAGTGTTAGCCTGATAGAATAACTTGTGTAAATGACTTGATGTTTCTCTCTTGCCACTCATAGTATCTTGTGTTTGTAGTTTTTGCCAATCTGGGTATGATGTGCCATGGAAAGGATTTTCTTGGATTGATTCTATTTGGGGTTCTTTGTACTTATTGGGTCTACATGTTTGAGTGCGACTCTAGACTTGGAAAGTTTTCTTCCAGGATTTCATGGAATAGATTTCCAATGTTTTTATTAGTTTCTTCACCTTCTTGGATATGAAATATTCAGATATTTGGGTGTTTAATGGCATCTAGTAGTTCTCATATTATCCTAATTTTTGTTGGTAACTTTCTCAGTATTTTTGATAATTTTATCTAGTTAAGAGATTTGATTTTTTCTCCTACTTCTGAGATTTCATCTTCTGCATGATAAAACCTGCTTTTAATACTTTTGAGGGAGATTTTGACTTGCTATATTACAGGATTCATATTGAACAGTTCTGTTTTATTCTTTTTTATGGTGTCCAATTCTTGGACTTCCTCATGTTTTGGAGTTCAGTGTCTCTTTTCTCTTGAATCTCATAAGGTTTTGTCACTATAAATGTTCTAAATATTTTTTCTGACATTTCAGTACTATACTCTGTTTCCTTACTTGTAGAACAGTTACTGTGTTCCCTGGCTAGAGATTTATTACTTGGTTTTCTCATCCTCGAGGCTCTTCAGTTTTTAGTCATTTTGTACTGTATTTACTTTTAGATAATTTCTCAGAGAAGGCTTTTGTAACTATGACCTCATATGTTTCCCTTTACTGTGAAGTAGTTCAGTCCTATTTTCTCCCTTCTACTGTGTTTTCCAATGGGGTAATCCCAGGAGTTTTGAAATCAGATTTATGAAGCTTCCATCTAAAAGGATATGACAAAAAGGAAAACTATCTATGAATATAGCTGCAAAAATTCTTAGCAAAATACTTGCAAACTGTATCCAACAGCATATAAAAAAGATTATTCATCATGATCAGGGAGGCTTTATTCCAGGTATGCAAGGGTAGTTCAACATATGCAAAACCATAAATGTAATATACCATGTTAACAGAAAGATAACCATATGATCAATTCAATTGATGCAGAAAATTCATTTGACAAAATACAATAGCCCTTCATAATTAAGGCTCTCAGTAAAATCCGTATAGAAGAATCATTTCTCATTATAATAAAAGACATCTGTGGAAAAAACCTATAGCTAACATTATACTGAATGAGGAAAAGCTAAGAGCTATGCCACTAAAAGCGAGCACAAGATAAGGTTGCCCACTCTCTCCACACCTATTCAATATAGTATTGGAAGTCCTAACCAATACAATCAGATGAGAGAAGGAAATAAAAGGTATTCGAATAGGGGAAGAAGAGTTGAAATTATCTCTGTTTGAGGATGACAGGATCTTATACATAGAAAACCCAATAGAATCCATGAGAAAACTTATTGAAGTAATAAATGCATAGAGTAAAGGTCAGGATACAAAATTAACTTACAATAATCTGTAACGTTTCTATGAAAAAAAATGATGATTAGTACTGAAGAAAATAATTCCATTTGCCATATCTAAGAAAGTATAAGATACATAGGAAGAAAACTAACCAAGGAAGTCAAAGACTTCTGTAAGGAGAACTATGAAATTCTTAAAGAAGAAATTGAAAATGACACAAAGAAATGGAAGGACATCCCATGTTCCTGGATTGGGAGAATATAATCAAAATGGCAATTCTACCCAAATTAACCTATACATTTAATGCAATCCATATAAAATTACAAGAAACATTCTTCACAGGCTGAGAAAAGACAATTGTAGAATTTTTCTGGAATCATAAAACACCACATGTTGTCAAAGCAATCTTCTTCATGAAGACTGGAGTGTGTGCAATCTCACTCTCTGACCACAAAATATATTACAAAACTGTGATAATCAAGACATTATGGTATTGGCACAAAAATAGATATGTGGACCAATGGAACAGAACAGAGACTCCAGAAATAAACCCCCAAACATACAACAAACTCATCTTTGACAAAGATACAAGCCAATCCACTGGGAGAATGAAAATCTCTTTAGAAAATGGTGCTGGAAAAATGGTATCCAACTGCAGAAAGATGAATTTGAACCCCTATCTTCACCATTTACAAAAATCAACTCAAAATGGATCAAAAATCTAAACCTAAGGCCTCAAACTATAAAACCACTGCTGGAAAACACTGGGGAAACTCTGGGAGACCTTGGGGTAGGCAAAGACTTCTTAAGCAAGACCTCCAAAGCACAGGCAATAATCCCCCAACTAGATAGGTGGGATTGTATCAGATTAAAAAGTTTCAGCACAGCAAGGACACTGTAATTAATGTGAATTGACAGCCCTCAGAATGGGAGACAATTTTTGTTATCTGTGCCTCAGAAAAGGGACTGATGACCAGAATACACAGGAAACTCAAGTAGCTTATAAAGAAAAAAATGATTAACCCAATTTAAAGATGGGAAAATGAAATTAATAAATAACTATCTAAGGAAGACATACATACAAACAGCCAAAAAGCATATAGAAAAATGCTCAGCATCCCTCATCATAAGGGAGATGCAGATCAAAGTCACAATGAGATACCACCTAACCCCAGTCAGAATGGCAAAGATTGAAAAAAAAGTAAGTGCTGGAGGGGCTGTGGTGAAAGGGGAACACTCCTGTACTGTTGGTGGGAATATAAATTGCTCCAGCCACTGTGGAAAACAATATGGAGGTTCCTCAAGTACCTTCAGATAAAACTACCATATGATCTAACAATCCCACTCCTGGGTATCTACCCAAAGAATAGGAGAATGCTCAGTGGGAAAAGCACTTGTACAACTATATTCATTGCAACATTATCATGACTGCTAAGACATGGAACCAACCCAAATGTCCATAAACAGATGAATGGATTGAAAAAGTTTGGCACATATACTCCATGGAATATTACTCAGCCATAAAAAAGCAAGCCCTGAGACAAAGACTGAGTCTTCCACAACAGCTGAGATCTAGAGATTTTAGGGATAAGAATGATGAAGATGTTCTACTGAGAAGTCACTCTGCCTCCATGCACTGAGTGCCTAGACAGGTCTAAGTGAAAAGTTACCAAAATCTGAATACTATTTGGGTCTTCATGTTCTTCAATTCCCACTGAATCTGCAATACAAAGGGAGAAAATGCAACGCCAAAGATTTTGCAGACTACATCCTCCTGTGCACCTCTGACCACTCAGATAGAGTGTCTAGAAATAAGGAAGAAACCAATAACACATGAGATGATTAGAAATCACCACAGGGGCACCAGAAATATGTGAAACCAAGAAAATACCCATCCCCCAAGGAAAAATAATAACTCCTTTTCATCCACAGACAATTCGATGGAACTCATGGAAATGTCTGATAAAGAATTTAGAGTATTCATAGTGACAAAGCTAACAGAGATAGAAGAGAGACAATGAACACCAAAAGAAAAAAAGTCAATGAGGTCCAGGAGGTGAGGTAGTTCTTGAGAGAGCTGAAAGGGGAAATACACACAATAAAAAAGAATCAAGGGACCAGTAGTTAGTGTAATGGTTACATTGCTGGACTCACATGTAGTTGACCACGGTCTAAGTCCTGAACCCAGCGGCTTAAAAATAATCATGTCAGGCGCATGTGCATGCATGCCCAAGATCCCAAGAGGAAAATGGAGTAGAAGGGATTGTGGCACGGCCATCCCCCCTGGGGTGTGATTTTCTGTCTCTCTCTGTTTTTCTGGTGAATGCACACACCCTATAGCAAAAACCTCTCAAAAAAAAAAAAAGGGAAAAAAGAATCAAATGGAACTGTTGGAGATGAAGGCTAAATACAGGAAGTCAAAACCTCCTTTTAAAGTATTAAAAGCAGACTAGATCATACAGAACATTGAATCACAGATGTAGAGAACAGGATCGCTGGACTAGTAAAATCCACCATGAAGACTGAGAAAAAAAGTTCCCCCAAATGAGAATAAATATGAAAAACATTAGATACCATTAAACACCCAAACATCCAGATAATCGGTATCTCAGAAGGTGAAGAGACTAATAAGGGCATTGACAATCTATTCCATGAAATTCTGGAAGAAAACTTCCCAAAACTAGAGATGATTCAAAGATCCAGACCCAAGAAATACAAAGGACCCCAAATAGGATCAAACCAAGAAGTTTCTTCTCCAAGACACGTTATAGCTAGTATGACCAAAACCACAGACAAAGACAAAATACTCAGATTGGCAAGAAAGAAACATCAAGGTTAACTATGAAGGATATACCATCAGGCTAACAGCGGACCTCTCATCAGAAACAATGTGAGGAAGGAAAGAATGAGAAAATATATTTAAACTGTTGAGTGAAAAACAATTTCAACCAAGAATACTATATCCTGCATGATTGTCCTTCATATGGGAAGACAAGTACATTCTCAGATAAACAAAACCTGAAAGAATTTACCAAAAACACCACACCAGCTCTCCAATAAGTTTCTGAAGGGAGTGCTAGCCCAGAAAAACTAAAATCAGACACACAGAGATAATAGTTCTAAAACAATTAAGAAAATGGCCAGCTTAATGGTAGGGACTAGTCAAGAGCTGAACAATATCTTCCAGAATTTAAATGGAAAGATGAGACTACAACAGAAGATAAAGTACATGAGTTTGAACTGGTGAAATATAATTTTATGACTTTTGACTAAAACATTACTGATCTTCTATGCTTTGTTTTCCAGTATTAAGAAGTTTTATCTTCTCTTGGATAGGTCCATGTACCTACTATTTGAACAGAATCTTAACCTGTTTCTTGACTTTAAGTGTTAATCAAATTTCTCTTAACATTTTTTATTTTGTTTTATTAAAACTAAAACTGCTTTTCATGCCTAAAGTCAAATTTTGTTCACAGATATGTATATATATTAGCTGAACTTACTACTGAAAATATTTATATCAATTAAGATATTTTGTGAATCGGGACCAGCAGTTAGCATAATGGCTATGTCGCTGGACTCCCACATAGTCGACTGCGGTTCGAGTCCCGTATCCGGTGACTTAAACTCACGCCGGGCGCATGTGTGTGTGTGCCCAAGATCCTGATAGGAGAATGGAGGAGAAGGGATTGTGGCGTGACCATCCCCCCTGGGGGGGGTGATTTCTCGCTTTCTATCTCTCTGTCTCTGTCTGTCTGGTGAGTGCAAGCACCCTATAGCAAAAACCTCCCAAAAAAATAAAAAGATATTTTGTGAATCAATACAATGTGGGAAAGAATAAAGGAATGGAAAACAACTGCAGATTCCTGTGACAGGGTGGGAGGAGAATGGGAAATGGCAGAGGGTGAGAAACAGAGAGAAAAAATATATATATAAGAAATAAGAAATGGAAAATTATTCATTGACAACATGTATGATTAAGCGACTTTATGGTGTATTCTGGCTGGAAAATCACATTTTCTATGTAGTGATGTTCAGTGAAAGTATGTAAAATAAATATATTAATAAAAAAACAAACAAAAGATGTAAGAAATAATAAAGCCCTGGAATTTGATAGAACATGGACAAATATGGAAGATTTGTTGCTGAGTGAACCAGTCAGGCTATGAAAGAGAGACATTGTATGTCTCTACTTAACATATACCGACTTACCAACTGTCCTCACTTTATGGTAGAGATTGAAAGACTGGAAGAAATAAAAGTATTAAAATATGTTATGGGCACTAGAGACAAAATTGAAAGAGTGTGAGGGAAGAGAAGAGCGTAGGAAAGGAAATTTGTGGGTAAAATAGAGAGGTAAGACACTTAAGGGACACAGATGTGGTTTATTATATGTTGATGATGATCGGCTGGACCGAGATGTATATCATGCTCGGTAAAGTCTCTTTACAATCTAAATGATATATTCTTTACAGTGTATAACATTTTTTACAGCATAATTACCATGCATAACAGTCAAGACAAAGACATTACTATACACAGAATCAGCAGCAAATAGCATTTCATTATTTTAGATTATTATTATTTTTTAATTTTTTATGATTCTTATTATTTTTAAAAATATTCCATTGATATTCATCATTTGGCTTATAAAGAGAATTTACCCAACATGAAATACTTCTCAGAACAGTCCAGCTGAGACTACTATACATGTTAACATTAACAGGTAATGAACCATTTATGTGTCCCACAAATGTCATACCTCTCAAATAGACTCTATCTTTTAGGACAGTTTTAGGTTCACAGAAAAATTTCTCAGAAGGTATAGGATTCCTATATATGTACTTTCCAACTCATGCGCAAGTACCTAAATTCCCCACATTTGTTGCCATTAATAATCCTGCATTGAGACAACCCATCAACCATAGTGAATAGTTTACATTATGATTAACTCTTGGTCATATGTACTTAATCAGCTTAAATGAATATATAATTAAAGGTACCCACCATTACAGAGTCATGTAGCGTAGTTTCATTGGCATAAAAATGTTCTCTGCTCCACCTATTCATTCCCCCTCCACACAAACACTTGATCTTTTTACTGTCTCTATAGTTGTGCATTTTCCACATTGTCATATAGTTGAAATAATTGTGTACATAGCCTTTTTTTAGATTGAATTAGATTATTTAAGACTATGTATTTGAGAGGGAAGCTATGCTCTAAACTCCATCTTCTAGACTCCCAAAATATTCAAACAAGAGGCCATATTAAAGCTAAGGCGTGTCCTGGCCTGTTCAGGGAAACTATGTTCTAAACTCCATCTTCTAGACTTCTGAAATATTCAGACAAGTGGAGGAGAGACTTTGCCACAGAATGACCAGAAACCACCACAAAGGCACCAGAAACATGAGAAACCAAGAAAATATCTCTTCCCTGAGGGAAAAGAACAATCCGTCATTATACAAAGTACAATAGAACTCGTGGAAATGTCTGATAGAGAATTCAGAATACTCATAGTGACAAAACTAAACAAGATGCAAGAGATGAGAGATAATGAACTCCAGAAGATGCAGGGCAAAAGAGACAATAAGTTTGAGGAGGTGTTGAAATTCTTCCATGATCTGAAAGAGGACATACACAACATAAAAAAAATCAAATGTAGCTATTAGAGATGAAGGCTGCCATTCAGGAAATCAAAACCTCTTTTGAATGCATTAAAAGAAGATTAGTCCATGCAGAAAATTGAATTTCAGAAGTTGAAGGCAAAACCTCTAAATTGAAAAGAGGGAGAGGGAGAAAGAGAGAGAGAGGGAGCAAAATGATAATACTATACGAGAAATTCTAGACAGCATTAAGTGCCCAAACATCTGCATAATCGGTATCCCAGGTGAGGAAATCAATAAGGGCATTGATAATTTATTCCATGAAATCTTGGAAGAAAATTTTCCAAATCTAGGGAGTCATTCGAATACCCGGACCCAAGAAATACAAAAGATCCCTACTAGAATCAACCCCTAATAGATCTTCTCCAAGGCACATCATAGACAGACTGGTCTAATTTACAAAGACAAGATACTAAAATTGGCAAGAGAGAAACATCAGGTTATTTTCAAAGGTCATCCAGTCAGGCTAACCTCAGACCTTTCATCACAAACAATGTGAGCAAGAAAGAAATGGGAAAAAAATATTCAAAGTGTTAAGTGAAAAACAGCTTCAACCAAGAATACTATACCTGGCAAGGTTATCTTTCATATGGAAAGAAAGGACAAAAACATTCTCAGATAAACAAGACCTGAAAGAATTTGCCAATAGCAGACCCCTCTTGAAGAAGTTCTGAAAGGAGTGCTCTACCAGGAAAACTAAAGACATATACAGAAATAAGAGAACAAAAGGCAACCAATAAAATGACCAATTTAATGCTAGCGACAAGAAATATCAATAATATCAATAATAACATTGAATGTTAACTTGCAGGATTTAAATGGAAAGAATGAATCATAGCAACACTGCATATTCGACTGAAGAGAGTATGAACATAAGACTGAAAAGGTGAAATAGAATTTTATTTCTTTTCAGTAAACTTTACTATGCTTTCTTTTCCCAATTTAAACATTTTATTTTCTTTTGAGGGGTTGATAAGTTCAGCAATTTGTTAATATTTTCTTTTCGCTTGTTTCTTTAAATGGAAAGAAACTTCTTTTTTTCTGACTCCTCTTGAATTGGAAAATATTTGGGAGTTTTCTTATTTTGTGACAAAAGGGTTATTTGCATAAGTTCAATAATGCTTGTTGCATTGAATCAGAAACTGGAAATACTCATCATTGGACAGGGGTTTGAATGGAATGTCATGCCTAAAGTTTAATCAGAAAACTATGGAACTAAAGTGGATCACAAGGAAGCCAACAGAAGCTCTTAGGAAGATGGCCTAGCACCATAAATAGTTCTGCCTGGCAGAGAGGACTAGAGCAGTTATATAACGGAATTTATAACATCAAATAACCTGGATTTTTCCAGCCCAGTATTGCAATCAGTAGGGATTGCAAAAGAGCAACCATACCAGAGGATTACCTTGAGAAAGATTTTGAAGGAAGATAAAAGGACTAATCTTTGCTAGCAGATGGCATATCACAGAATACTTGGTAGAAAGGGCTAAATTGAGAAGGTTTATGTGGGACTTATGTGCTGGACATTTGCTTTTCAACAGTTTGAGTAGTTGACCTGTAAATATTTTCTCAAAAATATTTAAAACCATAATGTCTCTGTTGCTATAGAATCACAAACAAAATTATAAGAAATATTTTGAACATTATCTTTAAAATTCAGTATTTTGAAATTTTGATAGTTGTTTATTAATGGTCAATAACTATGGAATATGAGCAAAATTTTTTTGATATGTAAAGTAAATGTTTGGGGAAAATGTAAAAATAAATAAATGAATAAATAGAAAAAATTAAAAATACACATATAACAAAGATTATTCATCACAACCAGGTAGGATTTATTCCAGGGATGCAAGCGTGGTTCAACATACACAAGACCATAAATATAATACACCATATTAACAGAAAGAAAGATTAAAAATAATATAATCATTTTAATAGATGCAGAGAAAGCATTTGATAAAATAAACCATCCCTTCATGATTAAAAGTCTCAGGAAGACTGACATAGAAGGGTTATTTCTCAAGACAATAAAAGCCATATGAGAAAAACCTATAGCTAACATTATACTGAATAGGGAAAACATGGAAAAGCTAAAAGCTTTTCCACTAAAAAGTAGTACTAGACAAGGCAGCCCACTCTTTCCACTACTTTTTAATACAGTGCTTAAAGTCTTAGCCAATGCAATCAGGAAAGAAAATAATATAAAAGACATTCAAAAAGGCAAAAAAAAAAAGAGTTCAAAATATCTTTATTTGCAGATGACATGATGATATACTTAGAAGTCACAAAGTTTTTCACTAAAAAACTTCTTGAAGTAATAAGTGAATACAGTCAAATGGCAGGATACAAAATCAACATCCAAAAATCTATAGCATTTTTATATACAAACAACAAGGTAAAGTAAGTAGATCTGAAAAAATAAATTCCTTTTACTATAGCCATAAAATGTATAAGATACCTAGGAATGAATCTAACTAAGGAAGTCAAAGACCTTTACATAGAAAAGTATGAAAATATTTTTTTAAAAATTGAAAAGGAAACAAAAAAGTGGAAGGGCATCACATGTTCCTGGATTGGAAGAATTAATATAGTCAAAATGGCAATTGTATCCAAATTAATCTACATATTTAATGCAATTATTAAAAAATACAAGAGATATTCTTTTTTTATTAATTAATTTATTTATTTTGTATATACTTTCAATCATATTGTTTGGCTTACAATGAGACCATTTCGATATGTGAACATTTCTCCCCAGACCCGTTGATCGAAATATCTTCAACAGATAACACCACACCTCCCCATCCCGTCAATGCTCTACCTCTGTATCCCTTCTCCAAATGTCTTTCGTTGGGCCCCACTCCTTCATATACACCTCATCTGACATTCACACCCATCTCTTGTGTTTGTTCAACTGTTAGTCGATCAGTTTCAGACATAGAATGCAGACAAATGGTATATGTTAAGTGGGGACATACAATGTCTCTCCTTCATAGCCTGGCTTGCCTCACTCAGCAGTACATCTTCCATATTCTTCCACTTTCTGTCAAAAGCCAGGGCTCTGTTGGTTTTTATGGCTGAGTAGTATTCCATAGAGTATATGTGCCACAGTTTTTCAATCCATTCCTCCATACAGGGGCATCTGGGTTGGTTCCATGACTTAGCAATTGTGAATAGTGCCGCAATAAACATCGATGTGCAAGCACTTTTCCAATGAAGGATTCTTCTGTCCTTTGGGTAGATACCGAGGAGTGGGATCTCTGGATCATATGGCAGATCTATCTGTAGATTTTTGAGGAATCTCCAAATTATTCTCCACAGTGGTTGGACCAATCTACATTCCCACCAGCAGTGTAAAAGAGTTCCCCTTTCACCACACCCCCGCCAACACTTATCATTTTTTGTTTTTTTAATATTAGACAATCTGACTGGGGTTAGGTGGTACCTCATTGTTGTTTTTACCTGCATTTCCCTTACGATGAGGGAGGTTGAACATTTTTTCATATGCCTTTTGGCCATTCGTATGTCATCTTTAGAGAGTGTTTTCTTCATCTCCTTCTTCCATCTTTTAATCGGGTTGATCATCTTTTTTCCAAACACCTTTTTTAGTTCCTTGTGTATTCTGGTTATCAGTCCCTTATCTGATGCAACATTTACAAAAATATTTTCCCATTCTGAGGGCTGTCGATTCACACTAACTACTGTGTCTTTGGCCATGCAGAAACTTCTTAGTCTGATGTAATCCCACTTGTCTATTTTGTGGACGATGGACTCTGCTTTGAGGGTCTTCTTTAGGAAGTCTTTCCCTACACCAATGTCTCCCAGAGTTTCCCCAGCATTCTCCAGGAGCAGCTTTATAGTTTGAGGTCTTTGATTTAGATCCTTGATCCACCTTGACTTGATTCTTGTCAAAGGAGAGAGGTAGGGGTTCAGACTCATCTTTCTGCAAGTGGAAGTCCAGTTTCTCCAGCACCACTTGCTGAAGAGGCTTTCATTTTCCCACTGGATTGACTGGTACCCCTTGTCAAAGATCAGTTGACTGTATGTTTGGGCACTTATTTCTGGGGACTCTATTCTGTTCCATTGGTCCACATGTCTGTTTCTGTGCCAATACCATGCTGTCTTTATTACCACAGCTTTGTAATATATTTTTGGATCGGGGATTGAGATGCCACCCACTCCATTCTTCTTGTGTAGAAGTGCTTTGGCAATACGGGGTCTTTTATGATTCCAGACAAATTTTAAGATTGTCTTTTCTAGATCTGTGAAGAATGTGTCTGGTACTTTGATTGGCATTGCATTAAATAGGTAGATTAATTTGGGTAGAATTGCCATTTTGATTATATTAACTCTTCCAATCCATGAACATGGGATGTCCTTCCATTTTTTTTGTGTCATTTTCAATTTCTTTTTTTACCTTCTCGTAGTTTTCCTTGTGGAGGTCTTTAACTTCTTTGGTTAGATTTATTCCTAAATATCTTATACTTTTAGTGGCTATGGTAAACGGAATAAGTTTTTTCAGTTCTATCTCAGTCTGCCTGTTATTCGTATATAGAAATGCTATCGATTTCTGTATATTGATTTTATATCCTGCAACTTTACTGAATTCATGTATTACTTCCAGTAGTTTTTCCATGGAGACCATTGGGTCTTCTATGTATACAATCATGTCATCTGCAAATAGAGAGAGTTTCACCTCTTCTTTTCCTATTCGAATGCCGTTTATTTTTTCCTCTTTTCTAATTGCATTGGCGAGGACTTCCAGTACTATATTGAAAAGGAGAGGAGAAAGTGGGCATCCTTGTCTTGTTCCTGTGTTTAGTGGGAAAGCTTTCAGCTTCTCTCCATTCAGGATGATGTTGGCTATGGGTTTTTCATAGATGGCTTTTATTGTATTGAGAAATGGCCCTTCTATGCCAATTTTGCTAAGAGTCTTGATCATGAAGGGATGTTGTATCTTATCAAATGCTTTTTCTGCGTCAATCGATATGACCATATGGTTTTTGTCTTTCTTCCTATTAATATGGTGTATTACATTTATGGTTTTGCGTATGTTGAACCAACCTTGCATTCCTGGAATAAAGCCTACCTGATCATGGTGTATGATTTTCTGTATAAGTTGTTGAATATGATTTGCTAGTATCTTGTTGAGAATCTTTGAGTCTATGTTCATCAGAGATATTGGTCTATAGTTTTCCTTCCTTGTCCTGTCCTTATCTGTTTTGAGGATGAGGGTGACAGAGGCTTCATAGAATGAATTAGGGAGAGATTCACCCTTTTGGATCTTTAGAAATAATTTGAGCAGAATGGGAGTTAACTCTTCTTCGAAAGTTTTGTAGAATTCAGAGGTGAATCCATCGGGGCCAGGGCTTTTCTTTGTTGGGAGGTTACTTATTACTGATTCAATCTCCTGGCTTGTTATGGGCCTATTCAGACTTTCTATTTCTTCCTGGCTCATTCTTGGTAGATTATATTTGTCCAGGAATTTGTCCATCTCATCCAGATTATCTTGTTTCTTAGCGTATAGATGTTCAAAGTATCCTCTAATGATGTTTTGAATTTCTACTATGTCTGTTGTTATGTTACCAGCCTCGTTGCAGATTTGATTCACCTGGTTCCTTTCTCTCTTCTTCTTAATAAGTCTTGCTAGTGGGGTATCAATTTTGTTTATCCTTTCAAACCACCAGCTTTTGCTTTTACTTACTTTCTGTATAGTACGTTTATTTTCTATTTCATTTATTTCTGCTAGGATCTTTATTATTTCCTTTCTCCTGTAATTTTTTGGATTTCTTTGCTGTTGCTTTTCCAATTCTCTAATGCTTGATGTTAGGTGATCCATTAGCCTGTTCTCTGTCTTCCTCTTATGTGCACTAATTGCTATGAACTTCCCTCTTATGACTGCTTTGGCAGTGTCCCAAAGATTATGGAAACTTGTATCTTCATTGTCATTGGCTTCCATGAATCTTTTGATTTCGGACTTTATTTCTTCGGTAATAGTGGAGTCATTCAGGAGTAGGTTATTTAGTTTCCATGTTTTTAGGTATTTTTGAGGATTTCTCTTGAAATTAAACTCGAGTTTAATTCCATCATGGTCAGAGAAGATGCTGGGAATAGTTTCTATGCCTCTGAATCTGCAGAGGCTTGCTTTGTGTCCTATGATGTGGTCAATCTTCAAGAAAGTTCCATGTTGAGGTGAGAAAAAACTATATCTTGTGGTTTTGGGTGGAAAGTTCTATAGATGTCTGTTAAGTCCAATTGATTTATGGTATCATTTAGGTCCTTGATCTCTCTACCTATTTTTTGCCTAGATGATCTGTCCAGAGGGGATAATGCGGTGTTGAGATCTCCAACAATTAGTGTGTTGCAGTCTATCTCCCCTTTCAGATCTAACAATCTTTCCTTCACATATTTGGGTGCTCCTGTGTTAGGAGCATAGATGTTAATAAGCGTTATATCTTCTTGATCTATAGAGCCTTTTACTATGATATAGTGCCCTTCTTTGTCTCTTCAGACACTTTTTGTTTTAAAGCCTATTTTGTCAGAAATTAGTATCGCAACTCCAGCTCTTTTTTGGTTCCCAACTGCATGGAAAACCTTTTTCCAACCCTTCACTTTCAGTCTATGTAAGTCTTTTTCCATGAGGTGGGTTTCTTGTAGGCAACAGATAGAGGGTTTCTTTTTTTTATCCATTCAGCCAGTCTGTGTCTCTTGATTGGAGAATTTAACCCATTAACATTCAATGTTATTATCGATGTTATAGGATCTGTACCGACATTTAAGTTAGCCATTGTCTTAGATGCCTGTTATTTCTTTGTTTCTGGCTGTTACGTCTTTAGTTTTCCTGGAACAGTACTTTCTTCAGGATTTCTTGAAGAGCTGGTCTGATGTTGGCAAATTCTTTCAGGTTTTGTTTGTCTGAGAAGATTTTAATCTTTTTTTCCCAAATGAAGGATAATCTTGCAGGGTATAATAGTCTTGGCTGAAATTGTTTCTCTCTTAACACTTTCAGTATGTCTTCCCATTCTTTTCTTGCTTGCATTGTTTCTGATGAGAGGTCTGGTGTTAGTCTTATGGGATGTCCTTTGTAAGTTATTTCTCGTTTCTCTCTAGCCAGTTTTAGTATCATGTCTTTTTCTGTGACGTTAGACAGCCTGGCTAAGATGTGCCTTGGGGAAGATCTTCTGAGGTTGATTCTATTTGGGGTCCTTTGTATTTCTTGGGTCCGGATGGTTCGGTGCCTCTCTAGGCTTGGGAAATTTTCTTCCAAGATGTCATGGAATAGATTTTCCATTCCGCTATTAGTTTCTTCACCTTCTGGGATGCCGATTATTCTGATGTTTGGGCGTCTAATAGAGTCTAGTATTTCTCGTATATTATCCTCATGTTTTTTAGTTATTTTCTCAATCTTTTTGTAGTTTTTTTCTAGATCAGAGGTTTTATCTTCTACATCAGAGATTCGATCTTCAGCATGGTCTAATCGGCTCTTAATACTTTCCAGAGAGTTTTTGATTTCTTGTATTATAGACTTTATCTCTAATAGTTCCACCTGATTCTTTCTCAGAGTATCCATTTCTTCTTTCATATCCTGGAAGGACTTCCTAATTTCCTGTAGTTCGTTGTCTCTTTTTTTTTTCCAATTCACAGAATTTGGTCACCATGAATGTTCGAAATTCTGTGTCTGTCATTTTGGTAACGTCCTCCATATTTACGAGACATGGGGGGGCATTTTCCTTTGTTGGAGATATATTTTCTTGTTTATTCAGACCTGAGGCTCTTTTTCTACTTTTAGCCATTGGAAGATTACTTCCCTTTTAAAGACTTCTTTGGAGAACTTTTGTCCCACGAGAAGTAGGAGTCTTTCCTTTTTGATGGGAATAGCTGTTTGTTGAAGTCTCTCTTCTGTTGTTTTTACCAATGTGTTTTCAGGGGGGAACTCTACAGAAGTGTCTAACAAGCAGTATCTCCTTTTTCAAAGGGGATCAGTACTAGGGAGGATCCCAGAGACACTTACCTTCCTAGGAAATTTCAGATATATGATTCTAGACCTGTCTAGTCTGTCTGGCACGGTAAAAAATAAGTAGGAGAGGACAATATGCAACGAAAGGAAAGACAACACAGAAAAATAAAGAAAAAGTCAGAGGCTTGCAGGAGACGCTATTGCCTGCTGGCAGTCCAGGAAAGTCTGGAGGGAGAAGGAGAGCTAGGTGTTAACAAGAGAATGCAGGGGGTGGGGGTTCAAGAGAAAAGAAAAAAAAATAAAATGGCCTCAAGGAGATCCTGGCTACCTACCTAGAAGGTGGAGTCTGGGGCCTGGGGGTCTGGAAGTGGGGTGGGGGTCAGAGGTGACCCTCCCTCAGTATCCCTTGCTGGCCAGAGGCTTGCAGGAGACGCTATTGCCTGCTGGCAGTCCAGGAAAGTCTGCAAGAGATATTCTTTACAGATCTAGAAAAGACAATCATAGAATTTGTCTGGAAACATAAAAGTCCTCGTATTGCCAAAGCAATCCTGTGGAAGTAGAGTGGAGGAGGTGGCATATCACTCCCTGACCCCAAATATAATATCAAGCTGTGATCATCAAAACAGTATGGTATTGGGAAAAAAAAAAAAAAAAAAAAAAAACAGACAAGTGGACAGATAGAATAGAATATAGACCCAGAAATACACCCCAATGCTTACAACCAACTGATTTTTGACAAAGGATACAAGTCAATCCATTGGGGAAAGGAAAACCTTTATAGAAAATGGTGCTGGAAAAACTGGGTATCCACCTGCAGAAAAATGAAACTGAATCCCCAATCTTTCACCATTGCAAAAATCAACTCAAATGGATCAAAGATCTGAACCTAAGACCTAAAACTATGAAGCTACTGGTGGAAAATACTGGAGAAACTCTGGGAAACATTGGGGTAGGCAAAAACTTCTTAAATGAGACTCCCAAAGCACAGGCAATACTCCCAAAAATGGACAAGTGGGACTATATCAGATTAAGAAGTTTCTGCACAGCAAAGGACACAGTAACAAGTGTGAATCAGAACCCTCAGAACCAGAGAATATTTTTGTAAAATATACCTCAGACAAAGGACTGATAACCAGAATATGTAGGGAAATCAAGTGACAAAAAAAAAAAAAAAAAAAAAAAAAAAAAAAAAAAAAAAAAAAAAAAAAAAAAAAAAGATTAACCCAATTAAAAGATGGGAAAAGGAGCTGAACAAAAATCTTTTTAAGGAATAAATACCAACAGCCAAAAAGCATATGAGGAAATGTTCAACATTCCTCATCATAAGGAAGGTGCAGATTAAAACCACAATGAGATACCACCTAACCCCTGTCAAAATGGCAAAGATTAAAAATACAAAAAGTGATAAGTTTTGGTGGGGTCGTGGTGTAAGGGGAAATCTCCTACCCTATTGGTGGGAAAGTAAACTGGTTCAGCCACTGTGGAAAACAATATGGAGGTTCCTCAAAGATCTACAATAAGAACGACCATTTGATACATCCATCCCATTCTGGGTATCTACCCAAAGGACAGGAGAACAGTCAGTCAGAAAAGTGCTTGCAGGGGGACCAGCAGTTAGCGTAATGGCTATGTCACTGGACTCCCATGTAGTCGACCGCGGTTCGCGTCCCAGACCCGGTGGCTTAAAACACGCCGAGCACGTGTGTGTGCATGCCCAAGATCCCGAGAGGAGAATGGAGGAGAAGGGATTGCAGTGTGGCCATCCCCGTGGGGGATTATTTCTCGCTTTCTGTCTCTCTGTCTCTCTCTGTCTGTCTGGCGAGCGCACACACCCTATAGCAAAAACATCTAAAAAAAACAAAAGTGCTTGCACATCAAAATTTATTGCAGTATTATTCACAATTGTTAAGACATGGAACCAACCCAAAAGTGCACAAACAGATGAATGTATTGAAAATATGTGGCACATATACTATATGAAGTATTATTCACCAATAAAAAACAAGATCCCGGACTTCAAGGTAGTCAGGCTATGAAAGAGAGATACTGTATGTGTCTCTATTTTGCTTAAAATTGCCCCTCTATTTTTCTTAAACTTTCCTTCCACAGACTCGACTCTATTGTATGTCTCCATTTAACATATACCAAATGTTCACAATGTTTGGTAGAGACTGAAAGATTGGAGGACATAAAAACATTAAAAATTGTTATGGACAATAGAGACAAAGCAGAAGGAGAGTGTGGGAGGGGAAGAGCTCAGGAAAGATAATCTGAAGGGTAAATGGAGAGGTAACATATTTGTGCGCACAGATATGTTTTATTATCTATCTATTGATGAAGATGTGTATAGTATTCTCACCTGGACGGATATGTATATCATGCTGGGTAAAGTCTGTTTACAATCTAAATGATGTATAGTGATTGAATGTATAAATAATAATAATAGGAAAAATCTGAAAAAATGAAAGTGGTTGAATATGAAAGATTTATCGCTGAGTGAATCAAGTCAAGCTATGAAAGAAAGATACTGTACTGACTATATGTACTATATGGTAGAGATTGAAATATTAGAGGGCATAAAAGCAGTGATAATAGTTATGGATGCTGGACAGTGTGGAATGGGGGAGTAGAAATGAATAGTGTGGATAAAGAGAGCATGAGACTAAATAGAGAGGCATGACATTAGTGGGACACAGAAATGGTTTATTACCTGTTGTTGACAACGTGTATAGTATTCTCTACTGGACTGGTCTGAGAAGTATTTCATGTTAGCTAAATTCTCTTTACAAGCCAAATGATGTATAGTCATTGAATGTTTAAAAAATAATAAAGAGAATAAATACTAATAATTGGAAAAAAATGGAAAGCTATTCGATGATAATTATGTGAAGAGTAATGTCTTTGCCTTGACTGATATGCATGGTAATCATACTGAAAAAAGAAAAGTTATGCACTCTAAAGATAGATGTATTGAAATGTAATATAAAATACAATAAAAAATTTTAAAAGAGATTAGTCAATCTATTTATGTAGACCTATTTATGGGCTGTCTATTTGGCTCCAGTGATCAATTTATCTATTATTTTACCAATACCACACTGTCTCGGTTACCTTAGGTTTATAATAATTTTTTATTTTGAGTATCATCATTCCCCAACTTTGTTATTCTTCACTATTCAATCAGCTATTCTAAATGTTTTACCTCTCCTATAAACTTTATAATCCATTGTAAAGCTATGAAATTTGGACATTAAGCGTTTCATCCATGAACATGGTATATTTTTATTTATTTTGGTTTTCTTTTATTTATTTAATCAAATATAAACATTTCTGGGATGAAAGGACTTCTACCCACCTTGAGCAAAGAACAATGATGAATGCCACATTCCACAGCAAGCAATGTACATCAAAGGCTAGATATCTGATTATTCATAGGAGGGTCATGGGTGATCTAGGCACACCAGGAATATTGTAAAACCCAAGAAAAGACAATTGTATATAAGACAAATTTCTACAAAGTCTTCAGAGTGCCTGTAAGTCCAGCCAAAACTGACAGTCCATGTCAAGGTTGGTAGTGCTTCAGATTTTCTTCAACTCTAACACTGGTCCTACCTTTGGATGTGTGTTTCTTAAAGATAACCAGAAAATCTTTTTTTTCTTCTTTTTATATTTTTATTTCATTTCCTTTTATACATTTGATCATATTATTTATCTTGTAAAATAAATATTTTAATATGTGAACATTTTTCCCTAGTCCAGTTGATAAAACTATAAAATTATCTTCAACAGATAACACATTTCTTTGTCCCATTAATGCCTTGCCCCTCTATTTTTCTTAAAATTTCCTTCCGCAGATTCTACTCTTTCCCACACACTATATCTGGTATTCACAACCATTTACTGTGCTTCTATATCCTTTAGTCAATCAGTTTCAGTCACAGAGTGAAGACACTCAGTATATATTAAGTGGGGACACACAAAGTCTCTCCTTCATAGCAAGGCTTGCTTCACTCAGCAGTAAATCTTCCATATTCTTCCACTTTCTGTCCAAAGCCAGAGTTATGTTTAAGGCTAAATAGTATTCCATAGAGTATATGTGCCACAGTTTTTCAGTCCATTCATCTGTTTGGGGACATTTCAGTTGGTTCCATGTCTTAGCAATTGTGAATAGTGCCACAATAAACATGGATGTGCAAGCACTTTTCCAATGAAGAATTCCTCTGTCCTTTAAGTACATAGTAAGGAGAGGGAATGCTGGATCATATGGTAGTTCTATTTGTAGATTTTTGAGGAATCTCCAAATTGTTCTCCACAGTGGCTGGATGAATTTGCATTCCCACCAGCAGTGTAAGAGGGTTCCCATTTCACCACACACTCGCCAGCACTTATCATTTTTTGTTTTTTAAATCTTAATCATTGTGGGGTTAGGTGGTACCACATTGTTGTTTTGATCTGCATTTCCCTTACAATGAGGGATGCTGTGCATTTTTTCATGTGCATTTTGGCTATTTGCATGTCATCCTTAGACAGTGGCTTTTTCAACTATTTCTCCCATCTTTTAATATGGTTGATCATCTTTATTTGGAGCAGCTGCTTGAGTTCCTTGTATATTCTGGTTATGAGTCTCTTATTTGACGCATAGTTAACAAGAATACTTTCCCTTTCTTAGGCTGTCGATTCACACTAATTACTGTGTCTTTTGCTATGCAGAAACTTCTTAGCATGATGTAATCCCATTTGTCTATTTTGGGGATTATTCACTGTGCTTTGGGGGGTCTTATTTAAAAAATTTTTTTCCTACCCCCATGTCACCCAGAGTTTCCCGTGTTTTTCAGGAGAAGTTTTATACTATAAGGTCTTAGGTTTAGATCTTTGATCCACCTTGACTTGATTTTTGTCAAAGGTGAGAGGTAGCGATTCGGATTCATCTTTCTGCATGTGGAAATCCACTTTTTCCAGCACCATTTTCTGAAGAAGTTTTCCTTTTCCCACTGGATTGACTGGAAATCCTTGTCAAAACTCAGTTGACTGGGAACCAGCAGTTAGCGTAATGGCTATGTCGCTGGACTTCCATGTAGTCGACCGTGGTTTGCGTCCTGGACCCTGTGGCTTAAAACTCACGCCGGGTGCGTGTGTGCCCAAGATCCCGAGAGGAGAATGGAGGAGAAAGGATTGCAGCATGACCATCCCTCCTGGGGGGTGATTTCTCGATTTCTGTCTCTATGTCTCTCTCTGTCTGTCTGGCTAGCGCATGCGCCCTATAGCGAAAAGCTCTCCAAAAAAAAAAAAAAAAAAAAAAAAAATCAGATAAGAATAGTGTTCCAGTACTTTTATTGGGATTACATTAAATAAGTAGATTAATTTGGGTAGAATTGCTATTTTGATTATATGAATTCTTCAAATTCAGGAACATAGGTGATGGGGCCATGCAGGCAACACAAGCTGGTAAGGATGCTGCCTCCCATTCTAAGGCAGGGCCTGGACTGGGAAGAAACTGAGGCAGGGCCCAGTTTACAAGCCCTCCCTTGTGTCCTTGTACTGGCCGGTATTCAATTTCTCTGCCATGAGTTTTACTGTTATTACGGCACCCTGTAAGGGTAAAACATCACCCCCAACCATTACAATAAAGCCAATTTGTGATTTTGTAAGAATGTGGTTCCCTAAGACTGACAGGAGGACCAGGAAGTTTAAGACTCCCCCACCTGTCTGTTTTTAAACCAAAATTAACATATAGATTGTTAGTATAAACAAAATTAGCATTAGAAGCATATGTAGACTAAGTTAGTTTAAGGCTAGTTTTTGTAAATATCCCTTGTTACAACTACAGGCTAAAGTTAACTCATGCTAGGCAAAGTCAGCACATTCACCACCTAACAGAGACTCAGAGATAAAACAAAAGAACTCACTAATTGACAGACTCAGCAAATAAAATGCAGAAGCCCACAGGTTTATAAAAGGAAAAAGCCTGGCTGGGACAACAGGATGAACAAACCTGAAGGCTCCAGAGAAAGATTATCTTAGCTGGGAGCTCTTATCTAAAGCAACAGGTAGCTTTCAACTACAAAGAGTTTCTCATCTATGTGCTGTTGACTATGAAAAACTGCTAATAAAACATCCTGTGTTGTCTCCTGAGCTACAAGATCATTTTCCTTTCCCATATAAGATCATAGACTCACTTTCTATTGTGGTAATGTATGGATAGTCCATATATTAACTGTGTCTTTACTTAGCAAGACAAGATTTCTATCTAGGTCTTTGCAACCAGCAATGTTATCGGCCTGGCCCAGGACTAAAGTTATCAAACATCCTGCAAGCCCCCTCTTCTGAAGATCCTTCCCAGTAATCAAGATCTAAGAAGATACAACAGACAAATGGACTTCCTCATCCTGAGAACTGCGATTGATTTTTAACTAATCTGACAAGACAAACAGCGTGTTTTATAATTATTGTTTCCATGCTTTGTATACCCTGTTCCTTAGAGTGGGTTTTTTACTACCCCTCACCCCCTTTACTTCCTAAACCTCCCTCAATAAATACGCGTGTCTTATTAGCCACGGTGCTGCAGCCTGGAGCTGGCTCTAGCTGTGGCCAGCTGAGAACATGCAAAAGGGCAATGAGGTCTCAGTCTAATTTTTTGTTCCTGATCACCCGTGTCGCCTTCCTGTGTACGAGCCACCCACCGCTGCCAAGGCTGATCCCCGGCATATGGGATGTCCTTCCACTTTTTTGTGTCATTTTCAATTTCTTTTCTTTTCCTTTTTTTTTTTAGCTTCTTGTAGTTTTCCTTGTGCAGGTCTTTAACTTCTTTGGTTAGACTTATTCCTAAATATCTTATACATTTTGTGGCTATGGTAAATGAAATTACTTTTTTCAGTTCTATCTCAGAATAAATGCTTATATATAAAAGTGCTACAGATTTCTGTATATTCGTTTTATTTTCTACAACTTTACTGTATTCATATATTAATTCCAGGAACTTTTTCATAGAAACCATTGTGTCTTCTATGTATACAATCATGTCATCTGCAAACAGAGAGTTTCACCCTTCTTTCCTTATTCAAATGCCTTTTATTTTTTCCACTTTTCTGATTGTGTTGGCAAGGACTATCAGTACTATATTGGAAAGGAGTGAAGACAGTGGGCATCCTTGTCTTGTACCCATCTTTTTGTGGAAAAACTTTCAGCTTTTCTTCATTCAGGATGATGTTCACTATGAGTTTTTCATAGATAGCTTTTATTATGTTGAGAAATGACCCTTGTATGCCGATATTGGTGTGAGTCTTAATCACAAAGGGAGCTGTATCATATCTAATGCTTTTTCTGCATCAATTGATATGATCATATTGATTTTATCTTTTTTCTTTTAATATGCTGTATTACATTTATGGTTTTGCATATGTTGAACCAACCTTGCATTCGTGAAATACAGCCTACCTGAACATAATGTATAATCTTTTCTATAAGTTGTTGGATACGATTTGCTAGTATCTTGTTGAGAATCATTGCATCTGTATTCATCAGAGATATTGGTGTATAGTTTTTTATCCTTGTTCTGTACTTATCTCTTTTAAGGATAAGGGTGATAGAGGCTTCATAGAATGTATTAGGGAGAGATTCACCCTTTTGGATCTTTAGAAATATCCTCCTGCCTCAATCTTGGTACATTATATCTGTCTAGGAATTTGTCCATCTCATCCAGATTGTCTTGTTTATTGACATAAAGTTTAATAGTATCCTCCAGTAATATTTTGCATTTCTATTATGTCTGTTATAATGCCTGCTTCACTGCAGATTTGATTTACTTGGTTGGATTCTCTTTTCTTAATAAGTCTTAGTAGTGGTTTATCGATTTTGTTTATCTTTTCAAATAATTAGCTTTTACTTTCATTTATTTTCTGTATAGTTTGTTTATGTTCTATTTCATTTATTTATGCTCATATCTTTACTATTTCCTTTCTCCTGGAGTTTTTTGGATTTTTTTGCTGTTCCTTTTCCAATTCCCTGAGGCATAATGTTAGGTGCCCTATTTGCCTTCTTTCCATCTTCTTATGTGCACTAATTGCTATGAAGTTCCCTTTTATGACTGCTTTACCAGTGTCTCAAAGAATATGGAAAAACGTGTCCTCATTGTCATTGGCTTTCATGAATCTTTTTTTTAATTTAATTTTATTTTTTTACATTTTTAATACATTTAATCACACTTTTTAGCTTACAAGGTGATCATTTCAATATGTGAACATTTCTCCCCAATCCAGCTGATCAAAATATAACAATACTAACTCCCTGTCTCAACAATGCTGTCTCCATATCCCTCCTCCAAATGTTTTTCCCCAGGCCCCACTTCTCCACACATACCACATCTGGCATTCACACCCATCTCTTGTGTTTGTACATCCTTTAGCCTGTCAGCTTCAGTTATAGAGTGTGGACACTTGGTATATATTAAATAGGGACATACAGTGTCTCTCCTTCATAGCCTGGCTTGCTTCACTCAGCAGTAAATCTTCCATCTTCGAACAGTTTTTGTCTTAAAGCCCATTTTGTCCAAAATTAGTATTGTGACTCCAGCTCTTTTTGGTTCCCATCTGCATGGAAAACCTTCTTCCAATCCTTCACTTTCACTCTATGTATGTCTTTCTCCATGAAGTGTGTTTCCTGTAGACAACAGGTAGAGGATTTCTGGGTTTTCTTATTCATTCAGCCAGTCTGTGTCTCTTGATTGGAGAATTTAATCTATTAACATTCAATGTTATTATCGATGTTACTGGACCTGTCCCAATGTTTAAGTTGGTCATTGTCTTGGTTGCCTTTTATTCCTTTGTTTCTGTCTGTTAATTCTTTAGTTTTCCTTGCACAGTACTTTCTTCAGGGTTTCTTGAAGAGCTGGTCAGGTGTTGGGAAATTCTTTCAGGTTTTGTTTGTCTGAGAAGATTTTAATCTTTTTTTTTCCATATAAAGGATAATCTTGCTGGATATAATAATTTTGGTTGAAATTTCTTCTCTCTTAACACTTTCAATACATCTTCCCATTCTTTCCTTGCTTGCATTTTTTTCTACTGAGAAGTACAGTGTTAGCCTGATGGAATGACCTTTGTAAGCCACTTGTCATTTCTCTCTTGCCACTTTTAGTATCTGTGGTCTTTGCCAGTCATCTTTCATCCCTTTTTTGGAGGAAAGTTTCACTCATGAAAAGTATCAATCCAGGCATAGCAAATTTGTTAGATTTTATTCTAGCAACCTTCTAAGGAAAATGTTTATTATTACCAGGGATGCTTATTCTTTCCAAATTAATATATACATATTCCTAAAAGGAATTGCAGTTTTCTGTCTCTGCAAGTTTGATACACGGTAAGAATATCCCTCCTCGAAGTGGCCCGTCTTAGTGTCTCCATCTTGTTTTTCAATTCCCGTACTGTTTCTAGACTCTTATCACCTGTCAGCTATGTGGAGGATGTGTCTCCCCAGGTAGTTTATAACCAGACAGTCACCATCTAAAATAACTGTTGAAACAGCTTGTGATTGTTGGTTCCAAATATAGAAATGTGGTTAGTTGTAGGCAAAAATCTTTTCAGATGGAAGTAATATCTCCGGTAACCTGAAAACATACTGTAGGCCTTGTGACTGTTTTATAATACATACATATTAGCCAGCAGAAATCTTATTCATCAAATAATAACCACAGATGTTCTTCTTCAAGTATTAAATGTTCTCCCGGCAAGTGCAGAGATGACAACAGGAAGTAAAAATGTTTGGAGAAAAGTCTGTGCTGCATGATCATGGGCTTTAGTCTTCAGTGATACACGCAGCCTATATCTCTTCTTTCACCACTACTACTTTTAGTGCACAGTACATCTTCATATATTTTTATTCTATTATTTTGAATTTTGTATTCCATTGGTCTTTCAGTATAGTCATGAATTGACACAATTTTAATATCCTAGTATTAATAATGCACTATAGTTACAGTTACTCTTTCTTTTCAGACTTTTTATGAATATTTGTATCTGTTTATTCTTCTATACAAAGAGATTTTTCTCTATAAAATGCAATTATATGGTAACAAAAGTAGAATCTATCTCAATTTTAAAATGATTAAAGTATCATTGACTTCTTGTTACTTCAGAATTATCTATACCAAACTTACAGTGTTATTACTTTTCAATTTTATAAAACTATTTTCCTGAATATTTTACATCAATTTGGTACTTATTGCATTTATTAAACTGTAGTTTCCTGGACCAGTTATGTGGTGTGGTTATTAAGGTGGCTGGATCTCACATAATCAACTGCATGGTTTGAGTCTGTTGGCTTAAAAAATACACTGGGTGCATTTTGGTTCTTGACCGAAATCCTGAGGAGAAAATGGAGGAGAAAGAATTGAGGTATGGCTATTCCCCCTTGGGAGGGGTGATTTTTTTCACTTGATTTTTCTCTCTTTGTCTCTCCCCAACCAGCACATGCACCCTATAGCACAACTTTAAGAAAAAGAAATAACTGTCCGTAAAATCCTAGTAATTTCTTTTTCTTTAATGTATGAGCATGAATGTATGACATTCTCACTAATCTGTAAATGTGATTAATTATGTCAATGACGTGCTAAATTCTGAATCTCACTTGCATTCCTGGCATAGAGGATGAGTGCCCATGATAAAAATATTTCAATATGTTGACACAATAGTTTTCCTTTTTTTAAATTTATTTATTTTTTTGCTGGAGAGGTTTTTTTTTTTTTTTTTTTTGCTACAGGGCACATGTGCTCACCAGAAAAGCAGAGAGAGAGAGAGAATGCGAGAAATCACGCTCCAAGGGGGATGGCCACGCTGCAATTTCTTCTCCTCCATGCCTCTCAGGATCTTGGGCATGCACGTACATGCACTCAGTGTGAGTTTAAGCCACCGGCTCCGGGACTCAAACCATGGTCAACTACATGGGAATACAGCAACCTAGCCATTACACTAACTGCTGGTCCCAATAGTTTCTTATTTATTTATTTATTTATTTATTTATTTATTTATTTATTTATTTACATTCATTCACTATACATCATTTCAGCATACAAAATGAGATTTTCCATCCAGAATGCACTGTATATTGGCTCAATCAAGCACATAAACATACGTGTTATCGTCAGCAAATAATTTTCCATTTCTTGTCTCCTTTATATTTTGCTATTTATTTATTTATTTTATTTTATTTTATACATTCAATCACATTATCTAGCTTACAAAGTGAATATTTCAATATGGGAATATTTCCCCCTAGTTCAGTTGGTTAAACTATAGAACAGCTTCAACAGATAATATCACATTTCTTTGTCCCATTAATGCTTTTTCTCCATATATTTCTTCTAAATGTCCTTCCTCAGGCCCTACTCTTCCACACACATTATATCAGGTATTTACAATCATTTATGAGTTTGTATATCCTTTAGTAAATCAGTTTCAGTCATAGAGTGTGGACATTCTGTATATATGAAGTGTAGGGACATACAATGTCTCTGCTTGAGTTCCTTGTGTATTCTAGTTATCAGTCCCTTATCTGACACATAGTTTGCAAAAGTATTTTTCCATTCTGAGAGCTGTTGATTCACACTAAGTACTGTGTCTTTTGCTATGCAGAAATTTCTTAGTCTGATATAATCCATTTGTCTGTTTTGGGGATTATCAATTACGCTTTGGAGGTCTTATTTAAGAAGTCTTTCCCTATCCCCATGTCTCCCATAGTTTCCCCAGTGTTTTCTTGGAGAGATTTTATAGTTTGAGGTCTTAAATTTATATCTTTCATCCACCTTTACTTAATTTTTATCAAAGGTTAGAGGCAGGGGTTCAGATTCAGCTTTCTGCAGGTGGAAATCCAGTTTTTACAGCACCATTTGTTGAAGAGGTTCTCCTTTTCCCATTGGATTGACTGGAACTCCTTGTCAAAAATCAGTTGACAGTGTGTTTGGGAATTTATTTCTGGGGACTCTATTCTGTTCCATTGGTCCACATGTCTGTTTCTGTGCCAGTACCATGCTGTTTTGATTACCATAGCTTTGTAGTATACTTTTGGGTAGGGAGTGAGATGCCACCCACTCCACTCTTCTTGTGCAGTATTACTTTGGTAATACAGGGTCTTTTATGATTCCAGATGAATTTTATGATTTTCTTTTCTAGATGTGTGAAGAATGTGTCTGATACTTTGATTGGCATTGCATTAAATATGTAGATTTATTTGGGTAGAATTGCCATTTCGATTTTATTAATTCTTCCAATCCAGGGACATAAAACATCCATCCACTCTTTTGTGTCGTTTTCAATTTATTTTTTTAGCTTCTCATAGTTTTCCTTGTGGAGGTCTTTAACTTTTTTGGTTAGATTTAGTCCTAAGTAACTTATACTTTTTGTGACTATGGTAAATGGAATAACTTTTTCAGTTCTATCTCAGTCTGCCTTGTTGTTCACATATAGAAATGCTACAGATATCTGTATATTGATTTTGTGTTCTGCAACTTTACTGTATTTGTGTATTACTTCCAAATTTTTTCTCATGGAAACCATTGGGTCTTCTACGCATACAATCATGTCATCTGTGAATAAACAGAGATTCACCTCTTCTTTTCTTATTTGAAGGCCTTTTATTTTTTGCTCTTTTTTACTGATTGTGTTGGGGAGGATTTCAAGGACTATATTGAAAAGGAGTGTAGAAAGTGGGCATCCTTGTCTTTTATCCATTTTATTCTCCCCAGTCCAGTTGATCAAAATATCTTCAACAGATAACAACACTACCTCCCCATCCCGACAATGCTCTGTCTCCGTATCCCTCCTCCAAATGTCCTTCCTCAGGTCCCCCTCCTCCACACACACCACATCTTGCATTCACATCCATCTCTTGTGTTTGTACATCCTTTAGCCCAACAGTTTCCGTTGTAGAGTGCAGACACTCGGTATATGTTAAGTGGGGACATACAATGTCTCTCCTTCAAAGCCTGGCTTGTTTCACTCAGCAGTAAATCTTCCATATTCTTCCACTTTAGGTCAAAAGCCAGGGTTTTGTTGTTTGTTATGGGGCCTGAGGAATACGGAAACAACATTGTTGAGACAGGGAGGTAGTTTTATATTTTGATCACCTGGACCGGGAGAAATGTTCACATAATGAAATGATCACCTTGTAAGCTATAAAATGTGATTGAATGTATTAAAAAATGTAAAAATAAAAAATAAATTTAAAAAAATTAAAAAAAAAGAGAAAACGGAGTGAAGAAAGTGGGCATCCTTGTCTTGTACCCATTTTTAGTGAGAAAGCTTTCAGCCTTTTTCCATTCAGGATGATGTTCATGATGGGTTTTTCATAGACAGCTTTTATTGTGTTGAGAAATGACTCTCGTATGCCGATTTTGCTGAGTCTTGATCATGAAGGGATGTTGTATCTTATCAAATGCTTTTTCTGTATCAATCGATATAACCATATGGTTTTTGTCTTTTTTCCTGTTAATATGGTGTATTACATTTATGGATTTGCATATGTTGAACCAACTTTGCATTTGTGGAATAAAGCTACCTGATCATGATGTATAAGTTTTTGGAGACAGTTTGCTAGTATCTTGTTGAGAATCTTTGCATCTATATTCATCAGAGATATTGGTCTATAGTTTTCCTTCCTTGTCCTGTCCTTATCTGTTTTGAGGATAAGGGTAATAGAAGCATCATAGAATGAATTAGGGAGAGATTCACCCTTTTGGATCTTTAGAAATAACTTGAGCAGAATGGGGGTTAACTCTTCTTTGAAAATTATATAGAACTCAGAGCTTAAGCCATCAGGGCCGGGGCTTTTCTTTGTTGGAAGGTCACTTATTACTGATTCAATCTCCTGGCTTGTTATGGGCCTATTCAGACTTTCTATATCCTCTTGGCTCAATCTAGGTAGATTATGTGTCCAGGAATTTTTCCTTCTCATCCAGATTGTGTTGTTTCTTGGCATATAGTTGTTCATAGTATCCTCCAATGATGTTTTGTATTTCTCCTTTGTCTGTTGTTATATTGCCTGCTTCATTGCAGATTTGATTCACCTGGTTCCCTTCTCTCTTCTTCTTAATAAATCTCACTAGTGGTGTATCAATTTTGTTTATCTTTTCAAAGAACAAGCTTTTACTTCCATTTATTTTCTGTATAGTTCCTTATTTTCTATTTCATTTATTTCTGCTCAGATCTTTATTATTTCCTTTCTCCTGGAGTTTTTCATATTTTTTTTTTTGCTGTATGGCAATTGGCTATGATAGACATTTGGAGGCTCAGGATTGATCAACAGTGACAGAACACTAATAACATGCTGGAGTCTAGGTAGGGCCTCACAAAGACATCTCCTTCACACAACGACCAGAAACTATACATTATTCTCACCTCTGCATGGAATATTTTTGAAGACTGACCACAGGATCTGGCACTAAACCAGCCTTTACAAATTCAAAGGTATGGAAACAATACCCAGCATTTTTATTTTGGCTATGATGGAGTTAAACTAGATATTAATTTTAGAAAAATCCCTCTAAAATACACAAACATATGGAAACTAAACAAACTCCTCCTCAATGACTGCAGAACTACTGAAGAAATTAAGACTGAAATCAAGAGCTTTATTGAAATCAACAATAATGTGTACTAGTTTCCATAATTTATGAGACAAAGTAAAAGCAGTATTAAGAGGGAAGCTCATAGCAATTAGTGTACTACATAAAAGATGGGAAGGTGGCAAATAGACAACCGAACAACACCTAGGGGAACTGGAAAAATACCAAGAGGAAAAATATAAAGATTCAAACAGGGGGCCAGCAGGTGGTGTGATGGTTAAGGTACTGGACTCCCACATGGCCAACCATGGTTTGAGTCCTGGACCTGGTGGTTTGCTTTCTCACTTTCCTTCTCTCTCTGTCTCCCCCTCTCTCCTTGGTCAAACTAAAGAGTAATAATGATAATAAAAAATAAAATATTGTAAAAGGATTCGAGCTGAAATAAATAGAGAGTAGGTGAACTACACTGAAAATAAAACAAGAAACTGGTTTTATGAGAAGGTAAACAAAAATTATACAGATTAATTAGTTAGATTAAGAAGTAGAGAGAAAGGAACCAAGTATATCTAAATTGCAATGCTAGTACAACAAGAAAAATACAGACCACTATCTCTGATGAACATAGATGCAAAAATTCTCAACAAATACTAACAAATTGTATTTAACATCATATTAAAAAGATTATACCATGTTGGCTTTATTACAAGGATGCCAGGATGGTTCAACATACACAAAATCATAAATGTAATATACCAGTCCACTTGAGAATTCTATATACATTATCATCAACAGGCAATAAACGATTTCTGTATGTCACAAATGTCTTACCTCTCTATTTTTTTTCTACCAAATTTCCATCCTTACACATTTACCCTCTCCCACTCTCCTTCCACATGGTCGCTAGTGTCTATAATTATTTTCAATGCTTTTATGTCCTCTAATCTTTTGTTTTCTATCATAAAGTGTGGACAGTCAGTATATGACTGACTGAGATAAGGATATTAACAGAAATAAAGATTAGAAACCGCATGGTAATATAAATTGATGCAGAAAAAGAATTTGATAAAATACAACATTGTTCATGATTAAGACAGCACTATCAACATAGAAGGGATATTTCTCAACACAATAAAAGTCATACATATATTTAAAAAATAGCTAAAATCATATGATCCAGCCATTTCACTCCTGGGTATCTACCCAAAGGATAAGAGAATGCTCAGTCAGAAAAGTGCTTGCACATCTATGTTTATTGGAGCATTATTCATAATTGCTTAGACATAAAACCAAAGCACATGTACACAAATGGATGAATGGATTGAAATAGTGTGGCACATATACTCCATGGAATACTATTTAGCCATAAAAAACAAGACCCTGGCATTTGACAGAAAGTGGACAAATATGGAAGATTTATTGCTGAGTGAAGCAAGTCAGGGTATGAAAGAGAGACACTGATTGACTTCACTTAACATATACTGACTTTCCACACTCCATGGTAGTATATAAAAGATTGTAGGCAATAAAAGCATTAAAAATAGTTATAGACACTGGCGACCATGTGGAAGGAGAGTGGGAGAGGGTAAAAGTGTAGGGAAGAAAATTTGGGAGAAAAAATAGAGAGATAAGACATTTGTGGAATACAGAAATTGTTTATTACCTGTTGGTGACAATGTGTATAGTATTCTCAACTGGACTGGTCTGAGGTGTATTTCATGTTGAGTAAATTCTCTTTACAAGTTAAATAATGTATAGCAATTTAATCTATAAAATAATATTATTTTAAAGTATAAAAAAAAGTCAAAATTGTAAAAGTAAGATTAGTGGAACCAAAAAAAAAAAAAAAAAAAAAAAAAAAAAGAAAAAAAGAAGGAATGAACATTCCAGGGAGAAAAGCAACACATTTCACCTGTATGTGTACCTTAGAGTGTAGCTGTGACTTTGCCAAACACATTTTTACAATGCACAGAATACAGAGCCAAAAAAAAAAAAGGATAGAAGAGGATCCCTGATGTTGTCAATTGAGCCACAGCATAAACCCTCCTGACAGAGGCCAGCCTTACTTCCACTCTTTTTCAGGTACCCAAGTCAATAGATTTTCTACTCTGTTTAAGCTAGTTGAAGTGTGTTTTCTGTCATTTGTGTCCACATCTTTCTTCACAATAAAGGGGGCTCTCCATTCCTTCTTTCATGCTAGCTCTCTATACATGTATACATCTCTCAAGTTACCTTCCTATAAAAGGAGATTGGCCATGCCTATTTCATAGTGTTTTAAAAGTTGTAAATACCAGATATAGTGAGTGTGAAGGAGGAAGGTCTGAGGAAGGACATTTAAAAGAAAAATAGGGAGGCAAAGCATTAATGGTACAAAGAAATGTATTATCTGTTGAAGATATTTTGTAGTTTTATCAACTGTACTAGGGAGAAAAGTTCACCTGTTGAAATATCCATTGTGTAAGCCAAATAAGAATGTGATTGAATGTATAAAATAAAATGAAATTAAAAACATATAATTACAAAAAGTTTCATAAAATAATATACATAAAACTGAATTTGTCCTACAAAAAATTAAAATAAAATCCTACTGAGTGGGGGAAAACTGAAAGCTATTCCACTAAAATCTGGATTAAGACAAGGCTGCCCACTTTCTCCATTCCTTTTCAGTATAGCACTGGAAATCCAGACCAATGCAATCAGACAAAAGAATAAAGTCATTCAAATAGGAAAAGGTGAAGTGAAATTATCTGTATTTGCAGATGAAGTGACAATATATATAGAAAATTCAAAAACTCAACAAACAAACTCCTGGAAGTGATAAACAAATACAGTAAAGTGGCAGGATAGAAAACCAGCATACAAAAATAATCTATAGTATTTCTATACACAAACAATGAGCAGACAGATGTAGAACTGAAGAAAGCAATCAAATTTACAATAGTTACCAAAAGAATAAGATTACTATGAATAAACTTAACTAAAGAAGTCAAAGACTTCTGTAAGGAAAACTATGAAAAACTTAAAATAAAAAATGAAAATGTTTTTTAAAGTAGAAAGATATCCTATGTTACTAAATTGGAAGAATTAATATAATAAAACTGTCAATACTACAGAAATTAATCTACAAATTTAACACAATCCTGATCAAATTACCAGAGACATTCTTCACAAATTAAAAAAAAAAATTGTCTGGAATCATAAAAGACCCATATTGCCAAGAAATACTGTGCAAGAAAAGTGGAGTAGAAGGTATCTCTCCTTGATATTAAAATATATTACAAAACTGTGACAATCAAAACAGCATGGCATTGGCACAAAAACAGGCATGTGGATCAGTGGAACAAAATAGAGGTCCTAGAAACAAACCCCAATAGATATGCCAACAGATTATTGACAAAGAGCACCAGTCAATCCAGTGGGGAAAAGAATATGTCTTTAGAAAATGCTACTGGTAAAACTGTATCCACCTGCAGAAAGAAGAAACTGGACCCCTTTCTCACCATTAACAAAAATCAACTCAAATGGATCAAAGATCTAAACTAAAGACCTCAAACAATGAAACTACTGGTGGTAACACAGCAAAAACTCTCAGAAACAATGGAGCAGGCAAATATTTCTTAAATAAGACCTGGAAAGCACAGGCATTCATCTCAAAAGTAGACAAGTGGGACCATACTAAGTTAAAAAGCTCCTGTACAGATAAAAAGTAGAGTGAATCAGCAGCCCTTAGAATGGGAAAATATATTCGCAAATTATGCCTCAGATAAGGGACTGATAACCAAAATATACAGGGAGCTCAAGCAGTTTAACCAAGCAAAAAAAAATCAACCCAATTTTTAAAATTATTTTTAATCTTTTATACAAGCAATCACATATGTCATTAATTTGTAAACTGAATGTTCCAACATCAATACATTTCTCACCAGTCCAGTTGAGGATACTATACACATTATTATCAACAGATAATAACACATTTCTTTGTCCCATCAGTGCCTGTCTCTCTATTTTTTCTCCTTAATTTCTTTCCTCAGACTCTTCTCCTTCAAAGGTGGATAAATGAACTGAATAGACAATTCTCTAAGAAAGACATATGAGCAACCAAAAAGAATATTAAAAAATGTTCAACATTGCTTATCATAAGGGAGATACAAATCAAAACCACAATGAGATACATCTAACCTCAGTCAGAATGACTAAGATTTTAAAAAATAATAATAATAAGTACTGCTGTGGAGAAAAGTGAACTCACCTACACTGTTGGTGGAAATGTAAATGAGTTCAGCCACTGTGGAGAACAACGTGGAGGTTCTCAAAGATTTACAAATATAACTACAATTTAATCCAGAAATTCCACTCCTGGGTGTCTACCAAAAGAATAGGAATATTTTCCATTGCACAACCATGTTTATTGCATGCAGCATCATTTACAATTGCTAGGACATGGAATCAACCCAAATGTCCACAAACACATAGATGGATTGAAAAAGTGTGGCACATATATATTATGAAATACCGCTCAGCTATTAAAAAAAAAAAAAAACAATGAGACCCTGGCATTTGATAGAAAGTGGATGAACATAAAAATTTACTGTTTAGCAAGGCTAGCCAGACTATGAAAGAAAGGCATTCTATGTCCACACTCAATATATACCCAATGTCTGCACTCAGTGTTAGAAATCGAAAGACTGGGAAATATAAAAAGCATGGAGAACAAGTGTGGATGCTAAAGGCAGTATGGGAGGAGAGTGGGCAATGATGGAGTGTGAAAGGGAGGGAATGAAGGTGGGAAAGAAAGAAGCAAAACATTGAAGAGACACAAAAATGGAAAATTACCTGTTCATGAAAATGTGTATAATAATATCTTTGATTGGACTAATATATAATGTAGCCATGCTGGAAAACTCATTTTGTATGCTGCAATGATATGTAATAATTGAACTGAAAAAATTTTTTTGAAAATGCAATTCTAAAAAGAAAGAATAGGAGAGGGCTCCCCTGCAGATCCCAGTGCTAGTCAGGACAGAAAGCTTCCAGGGTCCTCCACCTCTGTCTGGGTTGGGCCTCTGGGGGTTCAGCTTCAGGGCTGTGAAATACTCCCACCGCCAGATCTCCCTGACAGACCCCAGTGCTAGTCAGAACAGAAAGCCTCCAGGGTCCCCCACCTCTGTCTGGGTTTGGCCTCTGAGTTCAGCTTCAGGGCTGTGAAGTACACCTCCAGCGAGAGCTCCCCTAAAGACTCCAGTGCTTGTCGGGTACACAAACGTCTCCCTCTTGTTCTGCTCTGTCCCTTCTAAATTTTTTTCTCTTTAAAAGAAAACAGCTTTCTGCCCTGTTTGTGCCTATCTTGTGTTAACTTATCACCTTACTTCACCTAGGACAGAAAACCTCCAGGGTCCTCCACTTCTGTCTGGGTTGGGCCTCTGGGTTCAGCTTCAGGGCCATGAAGTACTCCCCCCAGCCAGGACTCCACCGCAGACCCAAGTGCTAGTCATGTACGCAAGTGTCTCCCTCTTGTTCTGCTCTGTCCCTTTTATTTCTTTAAAAAACAAAAACAAATGTAAAAACAAAACAGCTTTCTGCCATGTTTGTGCCTTTCTCATATTAATTTGTCTCTCTTCCTTTATCTAGGACAGAAAGCCTCCATGGTCCTCCACCTGTGTCTGGGTTGGGCATTCATGTGGCACTTAGGAGCCATGGGGATTTCCATTTTTAACCCAAATTCATGTTCAGTGACATAATTTTTACATTTTCCCCTCTTTTTATTTTTCTTTCCTCCTTTTATCTTTGCTTTTTCTTCCTTTATTTTCTACTCTTTTCTTTTACATTACTCTCTTGTTTTACTGATCAGCCCTTACCCATTGCTTAAAGACAACTAGGCACATAGTAGCTAAATTCTGAACATTATGAGTTTAGTACATTTAGTTTTTGAATCTCACTGTAGTGGTTACAAAAACAGTGAAATTTCTCTTCATAAATCTGATTGCAAATATTCTGGTTTTTTTTGTTTTTGTTTTTGTTTTTGTTTTTGTTTTTTTCTGCCCTGGAGAACACAGTGGAAGGGAGAAAATAGCACCAAATTATTTTACAGTAAGGGAAACACAAGAGCTCACAGTTTTATAACCTTCTCTAACTAGTTAGGCAGAAATGAATACATTACCAAATAACTAAAAATCAGAGAAGAGAATCAAGAATGAGAGAATAGAGTAATACATCTCCAGTAAGGGAACACTGTAACTTGTCTCCACGTAGGGGAATATTAGAGGATATTACCAAAATGTCAGAGAAAGAATTTAGAATATTTATGATAGCAAAATTCTATAAGATGTAAGAGAAAAGAGACATTGAACTCTAAGAGATAGGAAAGTCCTTCCGTGATATGAAAGAAGAATTAGACACCGTAAAAAATCAAACAAAATTGTTAGATATGAAGGCTATAATAGAGGAAATTAAAATCTCACTCAAAAGCATTAAAAACCAGTTAGATCATGCAGAAGATCAAATTTCTGGAGACAAAACATCTAACCTAGAAAAAGTTATCAAAAATACTCAGAAAACAGACGAGAAAACTGAGCATCATATACGAGAAATACTAGATACCATGAAACACTCAAATATCAGAATAATTGATATCCTAGAAGGTGAAGAATCTAAAAAGGGCATGGGTAATCTATTCCATGAAATCACAGAAGAACATTTTCCAAGTCTAAAGAAACATTCAAACATCCAGACCCAAAAAAATACAAAGAACCCCAGGTAGAATCAATCCAAAAAGATCCTTTCCATGCCACATTATAGCTAGACTGAACAAAATGACAGACAAAGACAAGACACTAAGATTGGCGAAAGAGAAATGTCAAATCACCTACAAAGTCTATCTCATCAGCATAACACTGGATCTCTCATTGGATACAATGCAAGCAAGGAAAGAATGGGGAAATATATTCAAGGTATTAAATAAAAAACAATTTCAACCAAGAATACTTTACCCGGAAATATCCTTCATATGGAAAAAAAATAAAAACATTCTTAGATAAACAAAACCTGAGAGAATTTACCAACTCTAGACCTGCTCTTCAAGAAATTTTGAAAGGAGTACTACACCAAGAAAACTAGAGAGAGACAGACAACAAGAGAATAAAAACTAACCAATAATATGGATAATTTAATGTGAGAGCAAATCTACAAATATCGATAATAACGTTGAATGTCAATGGATTAAATTATCCTATCAAGATACAAAAATTTGGGACCAGTGGTTAGCATAATGGCTATGTTGCTGGACTCCCATGTAGTCGACCACGGTTCAAGTCCTGGATTTGGAGGCTTAAACTCATGCTGGGCGCATGTGTGTGCATACCCAAGATCCTGAGAGGAGAATGGAGGAGAAGGCACTGCAGCGTGGCCAACTCCCCGGGGGTGATTTCTCACTTTCTGTCTCTCTGTCTCTCTCTCTGTCTTTCCAGCGAGCACATGTGCCCTATAGCAAAAATTTCTCCAAAAAAAAAAAAAAATTAAATTACAGATACAAAGACTTGCGGACAGGATTAAAAATCAGAAACCTTGCATCTGCTAATTACAAGAAACTCATTTCATGGATAAAGACATACATAAACTAAAAGTGAAGGGCTGAAAACAGGCATTCAATGCAAATGGAAACCAGAAAAGAGTGGGAGTCACTATACTGATTTGGGACAAATAAATGTTAAGACAAAAACTGTAAGAGACAAAAATGGGCATTATATAGTAGTAAAATGACTAATTCACCAAGAAGATATAACACTTACAAATAGCTATGCACCCAACTCAGGAGCACCCAAATATGAAAAAAAAAAAAAAAGACTACTAGATCTAAAAAGAGAGATAGATTGTAACACAATAATTGTTGGAGATCTCAACATCCCATTATCTCCTTTAGACAGGTCAATGAGACAAAAAATATGCAAAGAGATCCAGGACCTAAATGATATCATAAATCAGATGGACTTGATAAATACCTATAGAACTTTCCACCCAAAAAACACAAAATATACATTTTTCTCAGTCCCACGTGGTACTTTCATGAAGACTGACCAAATGATAGGGCAAAAACCAGCCTTTACAAATTCAAAAGCATAGAAACTATATCCAGGATATCTCCAACCATAATGGAATTAAACTTGATATCAATCTCATGAAAAACCCTCAAAAATGCACAAATATGTGGAAACTAAATAACCTACTTCTAAATGACTTCAACACTATTGAGGAGATTAAGACTGAAATAAAAAGATTCATGGAAAGAAATGTTAATGACTACACAAGTTTCCATAATATATGGGACACAACAAAAACAGTAGTAAGAGAGAAGTTCATAGCAATTAGTGCGTACAAGGAAAAGATAGAAAGGTGGCAAAAGGACAATATAACATTAAGCCTCAGGGAATTGGGGAAACAACAACAGAAAAAGCAAAAAAAAATGCCAGGAGAAAAGAAATAGTAAAGATTCTAATAGAAATAAATGAAATCGAAAATAAGCAAATTATACAGAAAATAAATGAAAGCAAACACTGGTTCTTTGAAAAGATAAACAATATTGACACATCATTAGCTAGACTAATTAAGAAGAGAGAAAGAAACCAGATATATCAAATTTGCAATTAATCAGCCAAGATTACAATAGATTTAACAGAAATACAAAACATCATCAGAGGATACTGGAAGTAACTATATGCCAACAAAGAGGAAGACCTGGATGAGATGGAAAAATTTCTAGAAACATATAATCTACCAAGATTGACTCAGGACGACATAGAAAGTCTGAATAGACCTAAAACAAGCAATGAGATTGAATCAGTAATAAATAACCTACCCAAAAAAGAAAAGTATGGATCCCGATGGCTTCACTGCTGAGTTTTAAAAAACTTTCAAAGAAGAGGTAACCCCATCCTACTAACACTGATTTTAGAGATCCAAAAGGAAGGAACCCTTACAAACTCATTCTATGAAGCCTCCATTACCCTCATTCCCAAAATGGTTTAGGATATGACAAAAAGGGACAACTACAGACCTATATCTCTGATGAATATAGATACAAAAATTCTCAACATGATATTTGCTAACCATATTAAACACAATAGAAAAGATTATTCATCACAACCAGGTAGGCATTATTCCAGGAATGCAAAGGTGGTTCAAAATATGCAAAACCATAACTGTAATACACCATATTAACAAAAAGAATGGTAAAAATCATAAGACCATTTCAATTGATGTGGAAAAAACATTCAAGAAAATACAACATTCTTTCATGATTAAGACTCTCAGTAAAAATGGCATAGAAGGATCGTTTCTCAGCATGATAAAAATCATCTATGAAAAACCTATAGCTAATATTATGCTGAATGGGGAAAAGCTAAAAGCTTTTATCCACTAGAAATTGGTACAAGACAAGGCTGCCCACTTTCTCCACTCCTATTTGATATATTACTGGAAGTCCTAGCCAATGCGATCAGATAAGAGAAGGAAATAAAAGCCATTCCAATAGGAAAAGAAGAACTGAAATGATCTCTGTTTGCAGATGACATGATTTTATACATAGAAGATCCAATAGTATCAAAAAATAGTATCTAAGTAATAAATGCACACAGTAAAGTGACAGGATACAAAATTAACTTACAAAAATCTGTAGTATTTCTATATACAAACAACAAGCAGACAGAGACAAAACTCGAGAGAATAATCCCATTTGCCATAGCCACAAAAAGTATGATACTTAGGAATAAATCTAACCAAGTAAGTTAAAGGCATCTAAAAGGAAAACTATAAAAACCTTAAAAAGGAAATCAAAAGAGCACAAAAAAGTTGAAGAACATCCCATGTTCCTGAATTTGCAGAATTAATACAATCAAAATGGCAATCCTACCCAAATTAATCTACATATTTAATGCAATTGAAATAAAAATACAAGAGACATTCTTCACAGATCTTGAAAAGACAAACATAGAATTTGTCTATAATCATAAAAGACCACATACTTCCAAACCATTTTTGCACAAGAAGAGTGGAGTAGGGGGCATCTCACTTGCTGACCCAAAAATACATTACAAAGCAGTGATAATCAAAACAGCATGGTCCTGGTTCCGTGCTTCCTTCTATCTTCGGTTTTGGTCGGCATTCGTAAGAGCAGCTACTGAAAAGGTGGTTACACTGCAGTTCTGAAGAAAGGAACAGAACTAAAATGCCTCCTCTTGAAACAGATACGACGGTGGAAACCCAAGATACAGAAAGAGTCGACTATCATATGGTACAGGAGCTTAAACACCTGTGCTCAATGATAAAGAAGGTAATGTCAGAGCACTTGGACCGAATCAGGGAATTGAGAGAGTTAACAGAAATGTGCAAGGAGGACTGGCCACAAAATCGAATTACTGAAGTAAATGCAAAACGAGAAATTTTCACAGAATGCAGAGAAAGTGGGAAACTAAACTATGATAAAAGAAGACAAGGAGAGACCAAGAGATACAATCTACACATAATTAGACTATCTGGAATGGGAGACAAAGCAAGTAGCTGAAACAATTACTAAGGAACTGTTTGAACAAAATTTCCCAGAGTTCAAGAACCAATTAGATCTACAAAAAGAAAAAGCTCACACAGTACTTTTAAAGTTTGACAGAAAGCAAGCAAAAAGTAGACATATCCTGGTACCATTTTTAAATTTCAAGAAAAAAAAATTAAAATTTTTCAAATATCCAGACAGAGTTACCTGTAAAGGGCAAAAGTCAGACTGATGTCAGCTTTTTCTCTTGCAACTCCAAATGTTAGAAGACAATGGAACAGTATCTACAGAGTCTTAAGGGAAAATAATTTTGAACTAAGAATTGTATACATTGCCAAGTTATTTGTGCAGGTAACTGGAAGATATTTTCAAATATGCAAGGTTAAAGAAATTATATCAGCCTAGAATCTTCCCTGAACACACTGCTGCATGATTTACTGCAGCCAGCAGAGAACATGAATCAAAATAAATGGAGTAGGGGGGCAATTGTATGAAGAAACATTCAACCATTAAAACTAGTTAAGGAGCATTAAGTTTAAATTGTTATAAGGTGACAAAAATTAATATAAAAATAGCTTTGTAAGTAGAGCCTAACATTTCTGTTTATATAGTTTTAAACTAAAAAGGTATGTCAAATGTTTAATATGTTGTACAAACAGGTACTGTTTTATTCTTAGTATGTAGTGCTGTAGATAAAGATAGGTATTTTCTGACATAGAATGCAGACAAACGGTATATGTTAAGTGGGGACATACAATGTCTCTCCTTCATAGCCTGGCTTGTCTCACTCAGCAGTACATCTTCCATATTCTTCCACTTTCTGTCAAAAGCCAGGGCTCTGTTGGTTTTTATGGCTGAGTAGTATTCCATAGAGTATATGTGCCACAGTTTTTCAATCCATTCCTCCATACGGGGGCATCTGGGTTGGTTCCATGACTTAGCAATTGTGAATAGTGCCGCAATAAACATCGATGTGCAAGCACTTTTCCAATGAAGGATTCTTCTGTCCTTTGGGTAGATACCGAGGAGTGGGATCTCTGGATCATATGGCAGATCTATCTGTAGATTTTTGAGGAATCTCCAAATTATTCTCCACAGTGGTTGGACCAATCTACATTCCCACCAGCAGTGTAAAAGAGTTCCCCTTTCACCACACCCCCGCCAACACTTATCATTTTTTGTTTTTTTAATATTAGACAATCTGACTGGGGTTAGGTGGTACCTCATTGTTGTTTTTACCTGCATTTCCCTTACGATGAGGGAGGTTGAACATTTTTTCATATGCCTTTTGGCCATTCGTATGTCATCTTTAGAGAGTGTTTTCTTCATCTCCTTCTCCCATCTTTTAATCGGGTTGATCATCTTTTTTCCAAACACCTTTTTTAGTTCCTTGTGTATTCTGGTTATCAGTCCCTTATCTGATGCACCATTTACAAAAATATTTTCCCATTCTGAGGGCTGTCGATTCACACTAACTACCGTGTCTTTGGCCATGCAGAAACTTCTTAGTCTGATGTAATCCCACTTGTCTATTTTGTGGACGATGAACTCTGCTTTGGGGGTCTTCTTTAGGAAGTCTTTCCCTACATCAATGTCTCCCAGAGTTTCCCCAGCATTCTCCAGGAGCAGCTTTATAGTTTGAGGTCTTAGATTTAGATCCTTGATCCACGTTGACTTGATTCTTGTCAAAGGAGAGAGGTAGGGGTTCAGATTCATCTTTCTGCAAGTGGAAGTCCAGTTTCTCCAGCACCACTTGCTGAAGAGGCTTTCATTTTCCCACTGAATTGACTGGTACCCCTTGTCAAAGATCAGTTGACTGTATGTTTGGGCACTTATTTCTGGGGACTCTAACAGTTGAACAAACACAAGAGATGGGTGTGAATGTCAGATGAGGTGTATGTGGAGGAGTGGGGCCCAACGAAAGACATTTAGAGAAGGGATACAGAGGTAGAGCATTGACGGGATGGGGAGGTGTGGTGTTATCTGTTGAAGATATTTCGATCAACGGGTCTGGGGAGAAATGTTCACATATCGAAATGGTCTCATTGTAAGCCAAACAATATGATTGAAAGTATATACAAAAATAAATAAAAAAAAAATTGTACCTCATTAAAACTGAAATAAATAAGACAAATGGGCAACCCATGGCCTGATGGTTGAGTGAGCTAAATCCCTCACAGCCAACTATGTGGTTTAAGTTCTTGACTCAGTGACTTGAGAAACATCGCAGCACATGTGTATGCATGACTCAAATACTGAAGGGAAAATGAGGAAAAGGGATTGCAGCGTGACTGTTCCCCATGGGAGCGGGTGCTTTCTTATTTGTCCTCTATCTCCCTCTTTTGCTCTCTCTCTCTCTCTCTCTCTCTCTCTCTCTCTCTCTAGCGAGTGCATGCACCTTCCAGAAATTTTTCAATAAATATATAAGAGAGCACTAGTTTTCTTAAAACAACCTACATAGAATATATTTTATAAAATATTAAATTTTGTTCACTGTAACAAAAAATATAGTAGAAATCAAGGTCCACTTGTGATAGAATTAAATTTTAAGGGACTCAGAAGGCTATTTAGCATTTTATATCGTGAGAAAATACATCTCAGTTCCATTTTCCAGAAATATAATTTTTATCACATTTAGAAACCTATTTAATAACACTGAGTCTTCAAACAAAAGTCATTATTGGGGCCAGCAGGTGGCATTGTGGTTAAGGCACTGGACTCTCACATGGCCAACTGCTATGGGAGCCTGTGTCACGGCGATTTGAAAATCACTCTAAATACAAGCAAAGGTTTGACTATGGCTTAACAAGTTGATTTCAATGTGGCCAGCCCCCACACACTCTGTGTGTGCATGTGCACCCAAAATCCCAAGAGGAGAAGGAATTCCGACATGGCCATCCTACCTGGGCAATGGTTTCTCACTTTCCCTCTTTCTGTGTCTCTGTTTCCAGTGAGCACAAGAGCCCTATGGCAAAAGCCTAAAGACTATCATCACTTTATGTAGATGAATCATTATAGCAGAAATGGTAGAAACTGATAAATGTTAGTGATAAGCAAACCAAGAAATTAAAGTTGAAGTACTTTTTCTATCAGGTCCCAAATTCAGAAATGAATTAACTAGTGATGCCTCAATTTACCTAAAGAGAGGGAGAGGAAAAAACAGGAATAAAGAGAAGGGAAGTGAATAGTGGTTGATAATGTTGCGATGATTAAATTAAGAAAAATGTGGGTTATACATGGGATTAGTGAGGTGACACTGGTAGTGATGCTAATTTTTGTAAAACAGGGAAAAACACTGAAATCAACTTGTTAAGCCATAGTCAAACTTTTGCTAACATGGCTCTTATTATTACTATCTCAAATATAATATACGAATTGGAGTTTTTTCTGTACATCTATACTAATGTTCCATTTATATCCTACAAATATATCTCAATTATTGCTTATTTATGTTTCCCAGAAATGGGTAAAAATTTATATGCAGTTATAAAAAATAAAAGTTTTCCTACTTGTCCATCCTTCCCTTGGTCATTGCTTAATTTTCTGACAGTCCTTGTCCAAAAAGTAAACTTGCTTATAGAAATGTGGCCCCTCACACATGAAATCATCCATATCAAGACATTTAGAGATTTTAAAGTCAGAAAGCATATGCATCCTGGGATACGTCAACCTCTGTATCATTAGTATTTGTATTGTAATTATTCTTTCAAATTCTTTAACCACACCATAATTCTCCTGCCCTTATCACATTTGAATTCAAATAATTATAATTTCTGTCATTCTTACCTGCTGCTCTGCTATTCTGTTTCATAAGAGCAGAGACCTTGTCTATTTTTGTCTAATGCACAGCAGGTACTTGAGAAATGAGTGAATTAATGTATTATTGTCATTAGTTGCCTTAATAATTTCCTACTATGTACCAATCATTGTACTAAGTTCTGCTAGCTGAAAATTTAGGAAATATAATTTCTAACTAGAATAATGTATATACATGAAAAACTAGAATAAAATATAAAAACTGTATCTGAAAAAAAAAAGATAGGTATTTTCTTATGCTAAACATAATACAAGTCATTGTGGACAAGACTAGTGAAGGCATTCTAAATGTTAATCTGACAAAACTGGAGAAAGCAGCTGGTAGTTTTATTTACCTTATTCCTAATTATAGAGGGGAAAGAGGGAAGATTGTCCATAATAGTAACACTAATAGTATAAAACAATTGGACAGAGGATGGACAAAACCTTGATTTATGTACATGTTATACGAAGAAAATGCATACTTGATATGTCATTTAATAGTTCATGTAAATAAATTTGATGTTGAGATATGTCTTAAAAAAAAAAAAAAACAGCATGGTACTGGCACAAAAACAGACATGAGGACCAACAGAACAGAGTAGAGATTTCAGAAATAAACCCCAAAACATACAGCCAACTCATATTTGACAAAGTGTACCAGGCAATCCAGTGGGAAAAAGAAAACCTCTTTAGCAAATAGTGCTGGAAAAACTCGGTATCCACATGCAGAAAGATTAATCTGAACTCCTACTTGTCACCATTAACAAAAATCAACTCAAAGTAGATCGAAGATCTAAACCTAAGACCACAATCTATAAAATTACTGGTGAAAAACTCTAAGAAAACTCTGGGAGACATCGGGATAGGCACAGACCTTTTAAGTAAGACCTCCAAAGCACAAGCAATAATCCCTAAAATAGACTGGAGGGATTACATCAGATTAAGAGATTTCTGCACAGCAAGGGACACCATAATTAGTGTGAATCAACAACCCTTAGAATAGGAGAGACTTTTTGTTAACTGTGCCTCAGGTAAGTGACTGATAACCAGAATACACAGGGAACGCAAGCAGCTTACTCCGAAGAAAATTATTAACTCAATTAAAAGATGAGAAAACGAGCTGAATAAACAACTCCCTAAGGAAGACATATGAATAGTGAAAAAGTATATGAAGAAATTCTCAACATCCCTCATCATAAAGAAGGTGCAGGCCAATACCACAATGATATAACACCTAACCCCAGTCAGAATGGTGATGATTTAGGGAAAAAAAAATGGTAAGTGCTGGAGGGGATGCTGTGAAAGGGGAACTTTTTTTTTGGTGGGGGGGCCCGGTGCAGTATGCTGAGGGTCGCAGTTTTGTGCTGTGGGTTACAGTGCTGTGTGCAGTGGTCATAACGAATTGTTCTGTGGGTCCTAGCAGTTTTTTTCTGGCTTAAAGTGGGGTGTGCTCTGGGAATCAGTACATCCAATTGTTGGTCTCAATGAATATTTCTCAGGGTCTCTTTGCAATTTGGGTCTCAGTGTGGTATGCTTATAGTCGCAGTTTTGTGCTGTGGGTTACAGTGTTGTGTGTGGTGGTCACAACGAAGTGTGCTGTGGGTCCTAGCGGCTTTTTTCTGGCTAAAAGTGTGGTGTGCTCTGGGTATCAGTGCATCTGATTGTGGGTCTCAATGAATATTTCTCAGGGTCTTTTTGCACTTTGGGTCTAAGTGTGGTATGCTGAGGGTCCTAGTGTTGTGTGTGGTGGTCATAATGAGGTGTGCTGTGGGTCCTAGTGTCTTTTTTTAGTGTTAATTAATTTTTATATACATTCAATGACATTGTTTAACTTATGAAGTGAACATTTCAATATGTGAACAATTCTCCCCAGTTCCATTGATCAAAATATCTTCAACAGATTACACCACACCTCTCCATCCTGTAAATGCTCTGCCTCTGTATCCCTCCTTCAAATGTCCTTCCCTATGCCCCACTCCTCCACAAACACCACATCTGGCATTCACACCCATCTCTTGTGTTTGTATATCTTTTAGTCAATCAGTTTTGGTCACAGAGTGCGGACACTCCGAACATTCTTACAATGTTGGTGGGAATGTAAATTGGTCTAGCCACTATGGAGAACAATATGGAAGTCTCTCAAAGACCTTCATATAGAACTACTATATGATCCAGCAATTTCACTCCTGGGTATCTACCCAAAAGACAGGGGAATGCTCAGTCGTGAAAAGCATTGTTGATATAAGTAGAGTATCTGATGAAAAAAATTTTTTAAATAACCAACGTAAAACATTTTTAGGATAACTCAGTGCCTACCTGAAAAATGTATTGTGTTTAGACTCTTGATTTCAAAAGGTTCCACAGAACTTCTCTGCACTGACCTGATCCGTGTTTATCTCCAGTCCTGCAAGAATTTTTATTTAGCAAATGTCTGCATAACGTCAGAGCCCATTCCCGTCTACATTACACGCCACATCACCAGGTTTCATTGCGCTTTTGAAATGCTTCTATGCCTGTCAAATAAGTTAAACTATTTAATTTGTTTTGAATATTTTGGATTGCTACACAATACAATATTCTAAATTTAGGCATGGGGGCTTATTTTTTGTTTTATTTTGGTTTGTTTGTTTTTTTGGTTTTTGTTTTTGGTGGGTTTCTGGGGGTCATCGAACTATGGAAAACCAATGAAATTCTCTTAATTTATAAGAAGATAGTAGGAATTAAAATTTGAAAATGGTTGTGATCAGCCATGAAGTTCAACCTTTATAATACAGGTACTGCTCTTTCAGACAAATAGTCCATTTTTGATGACTTCTTATTTTGTTGAAATTGCTTTAGCTTCTAATCATTGTGATTGCCAAATATTGACTTCAGAAGCAAAGATATTTGAACAAGCATACACTTGATGCAAATACCAATCTGGCTCTACTTTTGTAAATTATTTACAGTCCCTTTATTCTCTGTTTCACTCAGATTAGCTTAGTTTTCACATCAAAGCAGAATGCTATCTTATGTGTCTTTTTTTTTCATTACAAGACTAATGAACTGCTTTCATGCTGGAAATGCTCATGTCTGTTCACTTATAGGCACGTGAAGAAGAGGTTTATTGCTTTTTTTAAACATTTCTATAGGGCAGGTTAAAAATGCAAAACTTCAAGTGTTGGATGACTGATCTTTCATAGCAATAGATTTTCCTCAGTATCTTGAAGCTCTCACTAAGGTTTCATATTAATATGAAAAGGGAATGTACTTCAGAATAGCATTAAGGATGTGATTTTAAGAAACAATAATGTTAAAACTGCTTATTTACATGATTTCGAGACTGACTAGAAGCTTCCTCCCTAGACATTATAGTAATATTCCAGTCATAACTTTAATTCAAGAATGCAATTCTACTGAAAGAAAATTTGAAATTTTCTATTTAGGTTGCCAGAATTGGTTATTAAAAGAAAAAGAAAAAAATAATTCTGCTGCTTTCAGTATTTTCTGATTTCATTTTTATAAATATAAGAGGAAGTTCAATTATGAAAAAATTTAAAAAGATATATACACACATATATATATATACACATACGTGTGTGTGTGTGTGTATTTGATAATGTAATGAGATATATATATACACACACTGTTTTGTTTTCTATCTTAAAGATTTTGAGTTATGATATTTTTTCAGATTGGTTAATTCAAGTATGCTGTGTTTTGAAATGAGATCCCATTAGGGTTTTTTTCAATATAAATTGTTTTTCATAAAAGTCTAATATTGGTTTATGGCCTAGTACCTTGGGGTTTTACAGATTTTTCCTTTTAAATGCAAAACCTTTTCAAAAAATAGTGTTTGTCATCAGTTTGGTACTAAACATTTATAATTACGATGTAATTATAAACAAAAATACATAAAGCTTTGAATATAATTATGTAGCATAAAAGGTAAGATTGTTCACTATGATGGCATCTTAGAATTAAAACTATTTCTAGGGCTGAAAAGAAGAAAAAAAAAAACTCTCTTGAAAGTATTAAAAGTCGACTAGACCATGCTGAAGATCGAATCTCTGATGTAGAAGATAAAACTTCTGACCTAGAGAAAGCCACCAAAAAGATAGAGAAAATAACAAAAAACATGAGGATAACATACGAGAAATACTAGATTCCATCAGACGTCCTAACATCCGAATAATTGGTATCCAGAAGATGAAGAAACTAATAAGGGCATGGAAAACCTATTCCATGAAATATTGGAAGAAAATTTCCCAAGTCTAGAGAGGCACTCAAGTATCCATACCCAAGAAATACAAAGGACCCCAAATAGAATCAACCCAAGAAGACCTTCCCCAAGGCATATCATAGCCCGACTGGCTAAGACCACAGATAAAGATAAGATACTAAAACTGACAAGAGAGAAACGACAAGTGACATACAAAGGTCACCCCATCAGGTTAACACGGGACTTCTCAACGGAAACAATGCAAGCAAGGAAAGAATGGGAAGATGTATTGAAAGTGTTAAGAGAGAAACAATTTTAACCAAGATTATTGTATCCTGCTAGATTATCCTTCATATGGGAAAAAAATGTTAAAATCTTCTCAGACAAACACAACCTGAAAGAATTTGCCAGCACCAAGCCAGTTCTCCAAGAAACCCTGAAGAAAGTACTGTTCCAGGAAAACTAAAGAAATAACAACCAGAAACAAAGGAGTAAAAGGCAACTAAGACAATAGCCAACTTAAACGTCAGGACAGATCCAGTAATATCGATAATAACATTGAATGTTAATGGATTAAATTCGCCAATCGAGAGACACAGACTGGCTGAGTGGATTAAAAAACAAAAACCCTCTATCTGTTGCCTACAGGAAACCCACTCCATGGATAAAGATATATATAGACTGAAAGTGAAGGGTTGGAAAGATTTTCCATGCAAATGGGAACCAAAAAAAAACCTACTCCTGAATGACTCCACAACTACTGAAGAAATAAAGACTGAAATCAAAAGGTTCATGGAAACCAATGACAATGAGGACACGAGTTTTCATAATCTTTGGGACGTTGCTAAAGCAGTCATAAGAGGGAAGTTCATAGCAATTAGTGCACATAAGAGGAAGATGGAAAGAAGGCAAATGGATCGCTTAACATCTTGCCTCACAGAATTGGAAAAGCAACAGCAAAAAGATCCAAAAAACGCCAGGAGAAAGAAAATAATAAAGATACGAGCAGAAATAAATAAAATAGAAAATAAATGAACTATACCGAAGATAAATGAAAGTAAAAGCTGGTTCTCTGAAAAGATAAACAAAATTGATACGCCACTAGCGAGACTTATAAAGAAGAAGAGAGAAAGGAACCAGGTGAATCAAATCTGCAATGAAGCAGGAAATATAACTACAGACAAAGTAGAAATACAGAACATCATTAGAGGATACTATGAACAACTATATGCCAAGAAACAAGACAATCTGGATGAGATGGAAAAATTCCTGGGCATGTATAATCTACCTAGATTGAGTCAAGAGAATATAGAAAGTCTGAATAGGTCCATAACAAGATAGGAGATCAAATCAGTTATAAATAACCTCCCAAAAAAGAAAAGCCCTGGCCCTGATGGATTCACCTCTGAATTCTACAAAACTTTCAAAGAAGAGTTAACCCCCATTCTGCTCAAGTTATTTCTAAAGATCCAAAAGGGTGAATCTCTCCCTAATTCTTTCTATGAATCCTCTATCTCCCTTATCCTTAAAACAGATAAGGACAGGACAAGGAAGGAAAACTATAGACCAATATCCCTGATGAATATAGACACAAAGATTCTCAACAAGATATTAGCAAATCGTACACAACAGCTTATAACAAAGATTATACATCATGATCAGGTAGGCTTTATCCCAGGAATGCAAGGTTGGTCAACATATGCAAAACCATAAATGCAATACACCATATTAATAGGAAGAAAGATAAAAAACATAGGGTCAAATTGATTGATGCAGAAAAAGCATTTGATAAGATACAACATCCCTCTCAGAAAAACTGGCATAGAAGGGCCATTTCTCAACACAATAAAAGCTATCTATGAAAAACCCATAGCGAACATCATCCTCAATAGAGAAAAGCTGAAAGCTTTTCCACTAAAAACGGGTACAAGATAAGGATGTCCACTTTCTCCACTCCTCTTCAATATAGTACTGGAAGTCCTGGCCATCGCAATCAGAAAAGAGGAAAAAATAAAAGGAATTCAAATAGGAAAGGAAGAGGTTAAACTCTCTCTATTTGCAGATGACATGATTGTATACATGGAAGACCCAATGGTTTCCATAAAAAAATTTCTGGAAGTAATACATGAATACAGTAAAGTTTCAGGATACAAAATTAATATCCAGAAATCTATAGCATTTCTGTATACAAACAACAGTCAGACTGAGATAGAACTGAAAAAAGTTGTTCCATTTACCATAGCCACAAAAAGTGTAAGATACTTAGGGATAAATCTAACCAAAGAAGTTAAAGACCTTCACAAGGAAAACTATGAGAAGATAAAAAAAGAAATAGAAAAAGACACAAAAAAGTGGAAGGACATCCCATGTTCATGGATTGAAAGAATCAATATAATCAAAATGGCAATTCTACCCAAAATAATCTACCTATTTAATGCAATGCCAATCAAAGTACCAGACACATTCTTCACAGATCTAGGAAAGACAGTCATAAAGTTTGTCTAGGATCATAAGAGACCCTGTATTGCCAAAGCAGTTCTGAACAAGAAGAGTGGAGTGGGAGGGATCTCACTCCCTGACCCAAAAATATACTACAAAGCTGTGGAAATCAAAACAGCATGGTACTGGCACAGAAACAGACAGGTGGACCAATGGAACAGAATAGAGGCCCCAGAAATGAATGCTCAAACTTACAGCCAACTGATTTTTGACAAGGGGTACCAGTCAATCCAGTGGGAAAAAGAAAACCTCTTCAGCAAATGGTGCTGGCAAAACTGGATCTCCACTTGCAGAAAGATGAATCTGAACCCCTACCTTTCACCTCTGACAAAAATAAAGTCAAGGTGGATCAAAGATCTAAACCTAAGACCTCAAACTATAAAAAGGCTCCTGGAAAAGACCAGGGAAACTCTGGGAGACATTTGAGGTAGGGAAAGACTTCTTAAATAAGACTCCCAAAGCAGGGTCAATAATCCCCAAAATAGACAAGTGGGATTACATCAGACTAAGAAGTTTCTGCATGGCAAAAGACACAGTGATTAGTGTGAATAGACAGCCCTCAGAATGGGAAAATATTTTTGTAAACTATGCGTCAGACAAGGGACTGATAACCAGAATTCACAAGGAACTAAAGCAGCTGTTCCGGAAAAAGACTATCAATCCTATCAAAAGATGGGAGAATGAGTTGAAAAAAAAACACTTTCTAAAGATGACATACAAATAGCTAAAGGGCATATGAAAAAATGTTCAACATCCCTCATTGTAAGAGAAATGCAGATCAAAACAACAATGAGATATCACCTAACCCCAGTCAGAATGCCTAATATTCAAAAAACAAGAAACGATAAGTGCTGGTGAGGGTGTGGTGAAAAGAGAACTCTCTTACACTGCTAGTGGGAATGTAAATTGGTCCAACCACTGTGGAGAACAATTTGGAGATTCCTCAAAAATCTACAAATAGAACTACCATATGATCCAGCAATCCCACTCCTTGGTATCTACCCAAAGGACAGAAGAATACTTAATCAGAAAAGTGCTTCCACATCGATGTTTATTGCAGCACTTTTCACGATTGCTAAGTCATGGAAGCAACCCAAATGCCCACGAACTGATGAATGGTTAGAAAAACTGTGGCACATATATTGAATGGAATACTATTCGTCCATAAAAAACAACAAAACCCTGGCTTTTGACAGGAAGTGGATGAATATGGAAGACTTACTGCTGAGTGAAGCAAGCCATGCTATGAAGGAGAGGCATTGTATGTCCCCACTTAATATATACCGAGTGTCTGCACTCTATGACTGAAAGTAATTGTCTAAAAGATATAGAAACGCATTATATAGATGTAAATACCAGATATAGTGTGTGTGAAAGAAGAGGGTCTGTGGAAGGACATTTGGGGGAAGGACAGGGAGGAAAAGCATTAATGGCATAAAGAGGTGTGGTATTATCTGTTGAAGATATTTCGTAGTTTTATCAACAGTACTAGGGAGACATGTTCACGTGTTGAAATATCCATTTTGTAAGACAAAAGATAATGTGATTGAATGTATGGAAGAAAATAAAATGAAAAAATAAATAAATAAATAAACGAAAAAAAAGGACAGAAGAATTCTTCATTGGAAAAGTGCTTGCACATAGATGTTTATTGCAGCACTATTCATGAGTGCTAAGACATGGAACCAACCCAAATGCCCCCTTACGGATGAGTGAATTGAAAAACTGTGGCACATATGCTCTATGGAATACTATTCAGCCATATTAAAAAAACAAAAACAAAAACAAACAGAAAAAAAAAAAACCTGGCTTTTGACAGAAAGTGGAAGAATATGGAAGATTTACTGCTTAGTGAAGCAAGCCTCCCTATGAAGGAGAGACATTGTATGTCCCCACTTAATATATACTGAGTATCTGCACTCTATGACTGAAACTGATTGACCTAAGGTTGTACAAACACAAGAGATGGGGGTTAGTGCCAGAAGTGGAGTGTGTGAAGAGGGATCTAAGGAAAGACATTTGGAGGAGGGATACATAGACAGAGCATTGACAGGATGGGGAGGTGTGGTGTTATTGATGGAAGATATTTTGATCAACTGGATTGGGAAGAAATGTTCACATATTGAAATGTTCACTTTGTAAACTAAATAATATAGATTGAATGTATATAAAAAATTTAAAAATTTAAAAAGAAATAATTTTAGTAGAATGGACATTAACTCTAAAGGTTTTTTAGAATTCATAAATGAAGTCATCAGGACCTGAGCTTTTATTTTTGGGGAGGTTATTAATTAGTGATTCAATCTCATTGCTTGTTATGGGTCTATTCAAGTTTTCTATGTCCTCCTGAGCCAACGTTGGTAGATGTGTCCAAGAATCTGTACATCTCATCCAGGTTTTCTTGTTTCTTGGCATATAGTCACTCATAGAATCCTATAATGTTTTCCATTTCTATTGTGTCTGTTGTAATAGTGCTTGCTTCAGTACAAATTAATTTCTTAGTTCTTTTTTCTTCTTAATTAGTATAGTTAATGATGTGTCAATCTTGTTTATCTTCTCAAAGATCAGGTTTTGCTTTCCTTTATTTTCTATTTTATTTATTTATTTTCTGTTTTACTTATTTCTGCTCAAATCTTTATCATTTCTTTTTTTCTGGCATTTTTTTGGATTTTTTGTTGTTTTTTAATACCCTCAAGCATGATCTTATGTTGTCCATTTGCCACCTCCCCATCTTTTTCTTATGCATACTTACAGCTATAAACTTCCCTCTTATGACTACTTTTGTAGTGTTCCACAGATTATGGAGACACTCATTATCATTGGTTTCCATTAATCTATTCATTTCCATCTGAATTTCTTCAGTAATTGTGAAATCACTCCGGAGCAGGTCATTTAGTTTCCATGTGCTTTTGTATTTTCAAGGATTTTTCTTGAAATTAATATCAAATTTATTCCTTCATAGTCAGAGAAGATGCTGGATATATTTTCTATGCCTGTGAATCTGTAAAGGCTTGTTTCATGCTTTATCATGTGATCAATTTTCAAAAAGTTTCATGCAGAAGTGAGAAAAATGTGTATTTCATGGTTTTAGGATGGATGGGTCTGTCTGTCCAAAGTCCACTTGATTTAAGGTATTGTTTACATCCTGTATCTCTGTGCTCATTTTTTGTCTAGATGATCTGTCTAAAGGAGATAATGGGGTGTTTTTTTTTTTTTTTTTTTTTTTTATTATCATCATATTCTTCTTTATATTACATTGAATTACATATAACTTTACATTGTATTACATTACTTTTTCAAAAGGGAATGCCATGCATGTCAGTCAGTACAGAGACATTAATCTCCCCGCTTCAACATTCAATATCTTTTCTATGTTTTCCCCAATCATTATTATTATTCTAATTATTTTTTAAGACAGTCCATCGCTATTTCTCATGTTGCTTGTACAAATACTTTGCCCATCATGAAATACTTCTCAGACAAATCCAGTTGAGAATACTATACATGTCAACATCAACAGTTAATAAGCCATATCTGTTTCTCACTAATGTCCTACCTCTCTATTGTTCATTTGTTATCTTTCTCTATCCTCTTCTCTTCACTTCCCCCATTCCACACTGTCCTATTCTCATTAAGTATCTTCACTGCTTTTATGTCCTCCAAGTTTTTTTCACTATCATAGAATGCTGATAGTCGGTATATATTGAGTGGATACATACAATATCTTTCTTTCATATCCTGGCTTACTTCACTCAGCAATATATCCTCCGTATCTGACCACTTTCTATCAAATTCCAGGGCCTTGTTATTTTTTATGGCTGAGTAGTATTCCATAGAGTATATATACCACACTTTTCCAATCCATTCATCAGTTTGTGGACATTTAGGTTGGTTCCATGTCTTGGCAATTGTGAATAATGCTGCAATAAACATTGATGTGCAAGCACTTTTCTGACTGAGCGTTCTCCTGTCTTTTGGGTAAATACCCAGAAGTGGGATTACTGGATCGAATGGTAGTTCTATTTGTAGATCTTTGAGGAACCTCCATATTGTTCTCCACAGTGGTTGAACTAGTTTACATTCCCACCAACAGTGTAGGAGGGTTCCCTTTTCACCACATCCCCGCCAACACTTATCACTTTTTATATTCTTAATCTTTGCCATTCTGACAGGGGTTAGGTGGTATCTCATTGTAGTTTTTATCTGCATCTCCCTTATGATGAGGGATGTTGAGCATTTCCTCATATGCTTTTTGGCTATTCGTATGTCTTCCTTAGAGAGACTTTTGTTCAGCTCATTTTCCCACCTTTTAATTGGGTTAATCATTTTTTTTCGCATAAGGCACTTGAGTTCCCTATGTATTCTGGTTATCAGTCCCTTGTCTGAGGCATATTTAACAAAAATATTTTCCCATTCTGAGGGTTGTCGGTTCACACTTGTTACTGTGTCCTTTGCTGTGCAGAAACTTCTTAGTCTAATATAGTCCCACTTGTCTATTTTAGGGATTATTGCCTGTGCCTTGGGAGTCTTATTTAAGAAGTCTTTGCCTACTCCAATGTCCCCCAGAGTTTCCCCAGCATTTTCCACCAGTAGTTTTATTGTTTGAGGTTTTAGGTTAAGATCTTTGATCCATTTTGAGTTGACTGTTGTTAGTGGTGAAAGATGGGGGTTCAGTTTCATCTTTCTGCAGGTGGATACCCAGTTTTTCCAGCACCATTTACTAAAGATGTTTTCCTTTTCCCAATGGATTGACTGATATCCTTTGTCAAAGATCAGTTGGCTGTAAGCTTTGGGGGTTATTTCTGGGGTCTCTATTCTCTTCCATTGGTCCACTTGTCTGTTTTTATGCCAATACCATGCTGTTTTGATGACCACAGCTTTATAGTATATCTTGGGATCAGGGAGTGATATGCCTCCTACTCCACTCTTCTTGCGCAGGATTGCTTTTGCAATACGAGGTCTTTTATGGTTCCAGACAAATTCTATGATTGCCCTTTCTAGATCTCTGAAGAATATCTCTGGTATTTCGATTGGAATTGCATTAAACATGTAGATTAATTTGGGTAGAATTGCCATTTTGATTATGTTAATTCTTCCAATCCAGGAGCATGGGATATCCTTCCACTTTTTTATGTCACTTTCAATGTCTCTTTTAAGATTTTCGTAGTTTTCTTTATAAAGATCTTTGACTTTCTTAGTTAGGTTTATCCCTAGGTATCTTATACACCTTGTGGCTACGGTGAAAGGGATTCCTTTGTTCAGCTCTGCTTTGTTCAACTTGTTGTTCATAAATAGAAATGCTATAGATTTTTGGATATTGATTTTGTATCCTGCCACTTTACTGTATTCACTTATTACTTCAAGCAGTTTTTTCATGGATACCTTTGGGTCTTCTAAGTATACCATCATGTCATCTGCAAATAAAGATATTTTCAATTCTTCTTTGCCTATTTGAATGCCTTTAATATTGTTCTCTTCTCTGATTGCAATAGCTAAGACTTCCAGTACTATATTAAAGAGCAGTGGAGAAAGTGGGCAGCCCTGCCTAGTACCTGTTTTCAGAGGAAAAGCTTTCAGCTTTTCCCCATTCAGTATAATGTTAGCTGTAGGTTTTTCATAGATGGCTTTTATTGTGTTGAGAAATGACCCTTCTATACCAATCTTACTGAGAGTCTTAATCATAAAAGGATGCTGTATTTTATCAAATGCTTTCTCCGCATCAATTGAGATGATCATATGGTTTTTATCTTTCTTTCTGTTAATGTGGTGTATTACATTTATGGTCTTGCGTATATTGAACCATCCTTGCATCCCTGGTATAAAGCCTACCTGATCGTGATGAATGATCTTTGTTATATGTTGTTGGATACGATTCGCGAGTATTTTGTTGAGAATTTTCGCATCTATATTCATCAATGATATTGGTCTGTAGTTTTCCTTTTTTGTCATATCCTTATCTGTTTTGGGGATGAGGATGATGGAGGCTTCATAAAATGAATTTGGAAGGTTTCCTTCCTTTTGAATCTTTAGAAATAATTTTAGTAGGATAGGGGTTAACTCTTCCTTAAAAGTTTTGTAGAATTCACAAGTGAAGCCATCTGGGCCTGGGCTTTTCTTTGTTGGGAGGTTATTTATTACTGATTCAATCTCCTGGCTTGTTATAGGTCTATTCAGGTTCTCTATGTCTTCCTGATCCAATCTTGGTAGATTATATGCATCCAGGAATTTGTCCATCTCCTCCAGGTTATCTTGTTTGTTGGCGTAAAGTTGCTCATAGTATCCTCTAATGATATTTTGTATTTCTGCTATGTCTGTGGTAATATTGCCTGTTTCATCACATATTTGATTAATCTGGTTTCTTTCTTTCTTCTTCTTAATCAGTCTAGCCAATGGTGTGTCAATCTTGTTAATCTTTTCAAAGAACCAGCTTTTGCTTTCATTTATTTTCTGTATGGTTCGTTTATTTTCTATTTCATTTATTTCTGCTCGAACCTTTATTATTTCTTTTCGCCTGGCATTTTGGGGATTTGTTTGTTGTTGTTTTTCCAATTCTCTGAGGCATGATGATAAGTTATCTAGTTGCCATCTTTCTGTCCTTTTCTTATGTGCACTAATTGCTATGAATTTTCCTCTTATGACTGCTTTTGCTGTGTCCCATAGATTCTGGACACTTGTGTACTCATTATCATTAGTTTCCATAAATTTTTTTATTTCAGCCTTAATTTCTTCAGTAGTGAAGAAGTCATTCAGAAGTAGGTTGTTCAGTTTCCATGTGTTCGTGTATTTTCGGGGTTGTGTCTTAAAATTAATCTTGAGTTTAATTCCATCATGGTCAGAGAAGATGCTGGGTACCGTTTCTATGCCTTTGAATCTATAAAGGCTTGATTTGTGTCCTAATATATGATCTATCTTTGAAAAGGTTCCATGTCGGGGTGAGAAAAATGTATATGTTGTGGATGTAGGGTGGAAAGTTCTATAGATATCTGTCAAGCCCATTCCATTTATAGTATCATTTAAGTCCTGTATCTCTCTATTTATTTTCTGTCTAGAAGACCTGTCTATAGGAGATAATGGGGTGTTGAGATCTCCAACAATTATAGTATTTCTCCCTATCTCTCCTTTTAGCTCCAACAGTCTTTCCTTCACATATTTAGGCGCACCTGAGTTGGGTGCATAGATATTTATAAGGGTTATGTCTTCTTGCTGGATTACCCCATTTACTATTATATAATGCCCTTCTTTGTCTCTTCTTACAGTCTTTGTCTTGAAATCTATTTTGTCTGAGATCAATAGGAGATAATGGGGTGTTGAGATCCCAACAATTAGTGTGTTGCAGTCTACCCGTTTAGATCTAGCAGTCTTTCCTTTATGTACCTGGGTGCTCCCGATTTGGTTGCAAAGATATTTATAAGCATTATATAGTCTTGATCAATTAGCCCTTTTAATACTATATAATGCCCTTGTTTGTCTTTTCTTAGTTTTTGTCTTAAAGTCTATTTTGTCTGAAATCAGTATTGTGACTCTAGTCGTTTTTTGGTTCCCACCTGCTCAAAATACCTTTTTCCGATCTTTCACTTTTAGCCTACATATGTCTTTATCAATGAAGTATGTTTCTTGCAGGTAGCAGATAGAGGATTTGATTTTTATCCATTCAGCTAGTCTGTGTTTCTTCATTGGAGAATTTAATCCACTAGCATTCAACGTTATTATCAATATTTCTGGACTTGTTCCTACCATTAAGTTGGTCTTTCTCTTGTTTTTTTTTTTTTTTTGTTGTTGTTGTTTGTTTGTTTGTTTGTTTGTTTTCTTTTCTTTTGGATTGTTGTTTTGGTTTTTGTTTATTTGTTTGTTTTTGTCTTTGGGTTTTTTCCCCGATTTCTGTCTGTCTTTAGTTTTCCTGGTATAACACTCCCTTCAGAATTTCTTGAAGAGCTGGTCTGGTGTTGGTAAATTCTTTCAAGTTTTGTTTATCTGAGAATGGTTTCTGCCTTTTTTTCTCCCATTTTAAGGATAATCTTGCCTGGCATAGTAATCTTGGTTGAAACTGTTTTTTCTTTAAAACTTTGAATATATTTTTCCCACTCTTTCCTTGCTTGCATTGTTTCCAGTGAAAGTTCTGAAGTTAGACTGTTGGGGTAACCTTTGTAGGTAATTTGATGTTTCTGTCTTGCCAGTTACAGTATTTTGTCTTTATCTGTGGTTTTGGTCAATCTAGCTATGATTTGCTGTGGAGAAGATCTTGGATTGATTCTATATGGGTTTCCTTGCATTTCTTAGGTATGGGTGTCTGAATGCTTCTCTAGGTTTTGAAAGTTTTCTTCCAGAATTTCATGGAATAGATTATCAATGCACTTATTAGTTTCTTCACCTTCTGGGATACTGATTACCCAGATGTTTGGGCATTTAATGGTATCTAGTATTTCTCGTATATTATTCTCACATTTTGTTTGTGTTATTTTCTTAGTCTTTATGTTGATTTTTTTCTAGGTCAGAGGTTTGTCTTCTACATCTGAGAATTGATCTTCTGCATTACCTAATCTGCTCTTAACACTTTTGAGGAAGGTTTTGATTTCCTGCATTACAGCCTTTATCTCTAACAGTTCCATTTGATTCTTTTTCATGGTTTCTATTGCTTTTTTCAAACAGTGGAAGGACTTCCTTATCTCCTGGAGTTCTTAGTCTTTTTTCTCTTGCATTTTCTGGTGTTCATTGTCTCTTTTCTCTTGCATCTCATTTAGTTTTGTGACAATGAATATGAGTTCCATTGTACTGGCTGTGGATGATGAGAAGTTGTTCTTTTCCCTGGGGAGAGAGATGTTTTTCTGGCTTCTCATATTTCTTGCACCTCTCTGATGGCTTCTGGTCATCTAATGGATTATACATTTCTTCCTAATTTCTTGAAGTTAATTCTGAGCATTAGAGACATGTGAGAATAGGTGATCTGCAATCTCTCTGCAGTTCTGTCTTCCTGATGCTCACCAAGCAACCTGCACTTTTGTTGTTGGAACTGGATATTCCAAATGCCTCCCAATTTCTAGAGAACAGGTGCCCTGGTTCTTGAGCTGCGGAGTTTCAACTGAGGTACACAGAAGAGGTAATGTGGCATGCGACCGTGCTTTTGGAAACTATGAAGTGTGAGAGTTCAGAGGTGTGTGAGCAAAGATGAGCCATACTCTCTCTCTGCAGTTCCATTCTTCTCCTGCCACTCACTCTGCAGTGAATGGAAGGTGCAGAACAGTGGGTAGGGGTGGGACTCTCCAGTTAACACATCTGAGAGCTCAGATGCATGCAGGCAGAGATGAGCCATGCTCTCTTTGCATCTCTGTCCTTCTCTTCACCATTTCCACAAGAGATATTTTAAATGCCATCCCATTTATAATAAAGACTTTGGATAAAAGATGATTCAGGACACTTTTAACAAAATAAAACGTACAAACTTTATAGAAAGAGAGCATCACAATTAATGATAAAACACTAGGGGTTGAGGATGCTTTACCATCACAATTCTTAATCACTATATGAGGAGAATTAGCCATTTGAAATGAAATAACAAAAAGAGAAAAAAATGTGATTTCTATATCATACTTACCTAGACAAAGCCAAGAATCTCCTGAAATCTATTTCTAAGAGAAAAAAAATCAGTAACTTAACACTGCATAAAAATAACGTATACGCAATATATACCAAATGTTTGAACTCTATAGTGCACACTGAAAGGTATAACACCAGGGAAGCCAATCCTAGACACTAGAGACAGTATTGGATGGAATGGGCAAGAGAGGATGAGATGAAGGAGATCAGGGAAAAAAACCAAAGCACTTAATAGGCACAAAAATGAAAAGTTATCTGTCAATATATACGGTAATGTCTTTGACTTGACTGATATGGACCATATTCATGCTAGGAAAAACCATGCTGTACACTGTAAAAATAAAATATAAATATAATTAATTTAAAAAACATACAAATAATCCTCACACATATGAGAATATTTATATAATGACAAGCTAAATTGTCTAACAGTGACAACAAATGACAAAATAATATATAATTATAGAATGTAAGCAAAAAGTGAAGCAAAAAATACAAACAAATACTAAGCAAATAAAAACATACCAAGCTTATATGGAAACAAAACATTCTTAGACAAACTGATGAAAAGTTTGTAGGAATTTAGGAGACAGGATCAAGATATCAATGGCAAGCACTTAGTGCATATACATGTCTCCTTTCCTCTGAGAGAATACAAACATTAGATACAAGAAAGATATGAAGTCTTCTGTAACATGAAAACTCCAGGAACAGTGTAGAATGGGAACTGAAGGGCCTACCTAGCTGATATCAACAGGATGGATCAGTAGAAACCCCTTTGCTGGGTAAGAGTAAGCAAGAGATCCCTGTCTCTTGGTACCGGTGGGGACAGCACTATAACACAGCAGATGTCTGGGGTCCAGAACTTTTCAGGGTCTCATGTCCAGAGAAAGGAAGTTCATGACACTACAGGCTTGCATAGCTCCAGGGAAGGAGTTTACCCTAGATAACCCCACCATGTTGGACTCAAGGTAAAGAGGTGTGCAATTCTTTTTTTTAAAAGAGGTTTTACCTTAGAGCATGTGAACTCATCAGAGAGAGACATTGAGAGGGAAAGTGACAAATCACCCAGCAGAGGGGATGATCATGTTTAAATCTCTTCTCCATTCTCCTCCCAGGATCTTGGGCATGTACGCACATGCACCTTGCATGAGTTTCAAAACACCAGGTCCAGGAATCAAACCACAGTCGGTTATGTGTGATCCCAGGGACATAACCACTATGTTATCTGCTGGTCCCAAGGTATGCCATTCTGAGAACTAAGCAACTGCTAGGGACCAGCAGTTAGTGTAATGACTATGTCACTGGACTCCCATGGAGTCAACCGCAGTTCGAGTCTCAGACCCGGTGGCTTAAATTCACGTGGGGCGTGTGTGCATGCATGCCCAAGATCCTGAGAGGAGAATGGAGGAGAGGAGATTGCAGCATGGCCACCCCCTGAGGAGTGATTTCTTGCTTTCTGTCTCTCTGTCTCTCTTTGTCTTTTTGGTGAGTGCATGCGCCCTATAGCAAAAACCTCTCCAAAGAAAAAGAAAAAAAAAAAAAAAGAACTAAGCAACTGCTCTAGTAAAACCTACACCAGCGATCAATGGTCAGCAAGTCTTAACATCTGTGAGAACTCAGCAAAATCCCACCAAGTTTACATGACTTCCTACAGCTACCTTATCAGCTACCTCAGTAGAACGACCATGACCCAGGTCTCCCACACCCAAGTATTATACATTCCAGAAAAGACAAACCAGTGCAGCAGGAAGACTTGCCAAGGAACAGGTGGATAAACCCAGGAGCCCCCTTGTTTTTTTTTATTTTTTAAATTTATTTCTTTTTTTGTATATACATTCAATCGCATTGTTTAGCTTACAATGTGAGCATTTCAATATGTGAACATTTCTCCCCAGTCCCATTGATCAAAATATCTTCAACCGATAACACTACACTTCCCCATCCCTTCAATGTTCTACCTCCGTATCCCTTCTCCAAATGTACTTCATTAGGCCCCACCCCTCTACATACACCTCATCTGACAGTCACACCCATCTCTTGTGTTTGTAGAACCATTAGTCAATCAGTTTCAGTCATAGAGTGCTGACATTCGGTATATGTTAAGTGGGATCATACAATGTCTCTCCTTCATAGCCTGGCTTGCCTCACTCAGCAGTAAATCTTCCATATTTTTCCACTTTCTGTCAAAAGCCAGGGTTTTGTTGGTTTTTATGGCTGAGTAGTATTCCATAGAGTATATGTGCCACAGTTTTTCAATCCATTCCTCCATACGGGGGCATTTGGGTTGGTTCCATGACTTTGCAATCATGAATAAAAAAGAAATTGAAAATGACACAAAAAAATGGAAGGACATCCCATGTTCATGGATTGGAAGAATTAATATAATCAAAATGGCAATTCTACCCAAATTAATCTACCTATTTAATGCAATACCAGTCAAAGTACCAGACACATTCTTCACAGACCTAGAAAAGACAATACTAAAATTTGTCTGGAATTATAAAAGACCCCGTATTGCCAAAGCAATTCTACACAAGAAGAGTCGAGTGGGTGGCATCTCACTCCCCGACCCAAAAATATACTACAAAGCTGTGGTAATCAAAACAGTATGGTACTGGCACAGAAACAGACATGTGGACCAATGGAACAGAATAGAGTCCCCAGAAATAAATACCCAAACATACAGTCAACTGATCTTTGACAAGGGGTACCAGTCAATACAGTGGGAAAAGGAAAGCCTCTTCAGCAAGTGGTGCTGGAAAAACTGGATTTCCACTTGCAGAAAGATGAATCTGAACCCCTACCTCTCACCTTTGACAAAAATCAAGTCAAGGTGGATCAAGGATCTAAATCTAATACCCCCTTGTTGAACTTAACTCATGGCAAGGCTCCACCCCACAGTCCCTAGTTCCTAGGTAGTTGCTCATCCTCTTGCCACCCCAGCACCCAGATTGAGCTTTGCCTGGCTCAAGAAGCAGTTCAACAACACAGCCCATCCTCCCTGCAGAGGTCATCCTCTGCCCTGACAACCCTTGGCTTACTCTATGACCAGCTCACTTTATAGTTCTAGCCCATAGGCCTTGTCTTCTTCAGCCTCAGCCCTAACATCATCCAGCTTACACTGAAACCAGCTTATATGCCAGTATAAATCTATAGCCCTTGGTACCTGTGGTGACTCAAAGCCACTATCCCCATTCCTCTGGTTTGCTCTGGGCCACTGACATTGCAGCCCTGGTGCAAGGTCCCAACCTTCTGTGGAAGCTCTCTATGCATGGCAGACCTCTTTTACTGACAGGGGTCAATTCTGAGACACACTATAATTTGAGTACATGGACCCCTTTGCATTGTGGGAGCCCTAAGACTCAGGTGACTGATACTCTTAACCAGCACTTGGTGTAGCACTCACCACAGTAAAAGTACAGATTGTGATCCCAGGCCCTTCAGACCTTATAGAGTGATACTTTTTGCCCTACTATATGGGTGACTGCTCCCTCTCTCTGATGCTGTCAGTAGGCTCCCTACAAACCCAGGCCCTACCACTGCTTATGACCATGTGGCTCACTGGTATAGCTCCAACCTTAGCAAATCTGCACCAATACTATAACAAAACTAAGTCTAGAATACTGAGTCACTCACAGTCACCACTATCAGTAAATAAAACAACAGAAAATATGCAGAGACTACATTACTACAGCTAATCAACCCAAAACTCCTTGCCTTTCTAATTAGCACTAAAGGATACAGTCTCAAGAAAAACATCTTTTATGTAGGAGGCTATGCTCCCCAAACTGGAAGAGTCTTCTGTCCCATCAGATGCTTGAATCATAAATATCAAGAAAACCTGACACCTCCAAACAAACACAATCATTCTCCAATAATAGATCATGAGCAAAAGGATATACTCAAGATACTATTAATTTGGAAAAAGCCAGTATCTCAGTTAATCGTTGAAGTCTTAGAGGCTCCTATCTTCGAACTTACTCCTCAGAATCAGGAAGTCCTGCCTCCTTCATGTGTCTGTAATAATAACAATAACAACAATAATAATAATAAAACTCTTACATTATCTGTGTTCTCTGGGTTGTACAACTGGTCTCTAGTTTTGTATAGTTACGTCTCATAGTAAGGAGTCATAAATTTCTACATATCCACAGGTCAAAGGAACACGGTGACTCTGATAAAATGGAAAAGGAAAATAATAACATAACATGGCTGGTATTGGTTCTCCTGCTATATCTACCTATGCACTGGGTCTAACTTGTGTATCAGTATGACCATTCCCATTGGGGCGCCTACTCACTTTCCCTCTCTCTCAGTGAGCATACACATCTTCTGGTTAAAAACAAAAACAAGAGACCAGCAGATAGTATAATGGTTACACTGCTGGACTCCCACATGGCTGACCACAGTTCATGTCCTGGACCTGGCATTTTGAAACTCATATAAGGTGCATGTGCATCATGCCCAAAATCCCAAGAGAAGAATGAAGGAGAAGGGATTCTGGTGTGGCCATCCCCCTGAGGGGTGATTCTCACTTTCTGTCTCTCTGTCTCTTTCCATTTCCCATGTAAGCAAGCACATGCACCCTACAGAAAAATATCTCAAAAAAAAAAAAAAAAAAAAAAAAAAAAAAAGCAAAAACATGGGACCAGCAGTTAGCATAAAGGCTATGTCGCTGGACTCCCACATAGTCGACCGCGGTTCGAGTCCCAGACCCGGTGGCTTAAACTCATGCCAGGCACATGTGTGTGCGTGCCCAAGATCCCGAGAGGAGAATGGAGGAGAAGGGATTGCAATGTGGCCATCCCCTCTGGGGAGTGATTTCTCACTTTCTATCTCTCTGTCTCTCTCTGTCTGGCGAGCGCACGCACCCTATAGCAAAAACCTCTCAAAACAAACAAACAAACAAAAGCCTTTCACATGATCCAGTAATTCCGATTCCATTGCTGTAAAGCTATATGCACACCAAAGTTTACTACAGAACTAGTCACAATAGCTAAGACATAACTCAAGTGTTCATCAAGAGACAAATGGAGAAAAGATAAACATATAAACAGGAATACTGTGTATGTAAAAGCAATGAAATCCTGTCACCTGAAGTTAAATGAGAGAGCCTAGAGAACATTTTGTGAAGTGAAATAAGTCAGGCCAAAAAAGAGAACTATATTCTCTCATATATATGGGAATTGGAAAAATTGACCTCAAAAAGTAGAGATGCAGAATGACTACCAGAAGCTGAGAAGGTTAAGGATAGGGGAAATGAGTGGATGCTGATTAATGAAAATCAAATTGCGTATAGATAGAAATAACATCTGGTATAAAAATAGAGTACAGAATAGAGTTAATAACAGCTTATTCTATATGACAGAGTAGCAAAAACTAAAAGAGGATTTTGAATGAACCAACACAAAGCAAAGCCACATGGTTGAAATGATAGGCATACTTACTAAATGACCTTATTTGATCATTACATATTGCATTGATGTACTGAAAAAAAATCATACTGTGACCACAAAAATATGTACATTAAGAAAAAGATTTTTATAAAATAATGTGGGGACTTCACCCTGCAGAACCCAAGATCTAGAAGGAACACACCAAATCACAAGCCATCTACATTTGAGCTCTGAGTGGCCCCTTTCAGGGACTAGGACAGCTGAAGATGTTCTGCTCAGACTTTACCCTCCAGATGCCATGATCTAGACAGCTTAGAGCACCCTCTATATTGTCTTCTTTTTAAATTTTTAATGTAATGAATTTCTTTTTAGCTCTCTGACTCTCCTTTATCTTCCTAATCTTCACCTTTCCCCCCACATAGGACAGGCCAATCACAAGCCATCTATATTTGAGCTCTGATGTGGTTTTCGATTTTTTGCTTGAAAATTTCTTTTATCCTTTTTTTCTTCTTTTGTTTTATTTCATTTTCTTTTATACATTTAATCACATTATTTAACTTACAAAGTGAATATGTCATTATGTGAACATTTCTCCCTAGTTCAGTTGATTAAACTATAAAATAGCTTTAACAGACATTATCACATTTCTCTGTTCCAATAATGCTTTGCCTCCATTATTTTTCTTCTAAATGTCCTTCCTCAGGCCCTACTCTTAAAAACACACTATATCTGGAATTTATACCCATTTACTGTATTTGTATATTTTTTAGTCAATCATTTTCAGTCACAGAGTGCGGACACATGGTATATATTAAATGGGGACATACAATGTCTCTCCTTCATGGCCTGGCTTGCTTCACTCAGCAGTAAATCTTCTATATTCTTCCACTTTCTGTCAAAAGCCAGGGTTTTGTTGTTTGTTATGGCTGAATAGTATTCCAAAGAGTATATGTGCCCCAGTCTTTCTATTCATTCATCTGCTCGGGGGCATTTGGGTTAGTTCCATGTCTTAGCAATTCTGAATAGTGCTGCAATAAACATCGATGTGCAAGCACTTTTCTGATGAAGAATTCTTCTGTCCTTTGGGTAGATACCAAGGAGTGGGACTGCTGGATCATATGGTAGTTCTATTTGCAGATTTTTGAGGAATCTCCAAATTGTTCTCCACAGTGGCTGGACCAATTTACATTCCCACCAGCAGTGTAAAAGAGTTCCCCTTTCACCACAGCCCGGCCAACACTTAATACTTGTTTTTTTAATCTTAGACATTCTGACTGGGGTTAGGTGGTATCACACTGTTGTTTTGATCTGCAATCCCTTACGATGAGGGATGTTGAACATTTTTTTCATATGCCTTTTGGCTATTCGTATGTCATCCTTAGAGAGTGTTTCTTTCAACTCATTCTCCCATCTTTTAAGAGGGTCAATAATCTGTTTTCCAAACAGCTGCTTGAGTTTCTTATGTATTCTGGTTATCAGCCCCTTATCTGATGCATAATTTACAAAAATATTTTCCCATTCTGAGGGCTGAAGATTCACAGTAATTACTGTGTCTTTTGCCATGCAGAAACTTCTTAGTCTGATGCAATCCCACTTGTCTATTTTGGGGATTATTGACTGCTTTGGAGGTCTTATTCAATGTCTCCCAGAGTTTCCCCAGTGTTTTCCAGGAGCAGTTTTATAGTTTGAGGTCTGAGATTTAGATCCTTCATCCACCTTGACTTGATTTTCATCAAAGGTAAGAGGTAGGGGTACAGATTCATCTTTCTGCAGGTGGAAATCCAGTTTTTCCAACACCACTTGCTGAAGAGGTTTTTCTTTTCCCACTGGATTGACTGGTAGCCCTTGTCAAAAATCAGTTGACTGTATGTTTGGGAATTTATTTCTGGGGACTCTATTCTGTTCCATTGGTTCACATGTCTATTTCTGTGCCAGTACTATGCTGTTTTGTTCATCAGTTTTGTAGTATATTTTTGGGTTGGGGAGTGAGATGCTGCTCATTCTACTATTCTTGTGTATAATTGCTTTGGCAATACGGGGTATTTTATGATTCTAGACAAATTTTATGATTGTCTTTTCTAGACCTGTGAAGAATATGTCTGGTACTTTGATTGGCATTGCACTAAATATGTAGATTAATTTGTGGAGAATTGCCATTTTGATTATATTAATTCTACCAATTCAGGAACATGGGATATCCTTCCACTTATTTTCTGTCAATTTAAATTTCTTTTTTTAGCTTCTCATACTTTTCCTTTTGGAGGTCTTTCACGTCTTTGGTTAGATTTATTCCTAAGTATCTTATACTCTTTTTTTTGGTCTAATTTTTAATTTATTTATTTTTACTTTCTTTTATAGAGTCAATCACATTATTTAGCTTACAAAATGAATATTTTAACATGTGAACATTTCTTCCTAGTACAGTTGACTAAACTATAAAATATCTTTTTTCCTTCTTTAAATTTATTTATTTATATTAATTCACTATACATCATTACAACATACAAAACGAATTTTCCATACAGAATACACTGTATATTGGCTCAATCAAGCACAACATACATGTTATCAACAAATAATTTTCCATTTTTTATGCCCTGTATATGTTGCTTTTTTTTTTTTTTTTTTTTTTTTTTTTTTTGCCATCCTAGATTCCCTATCCCTCACCCTCTGCCTTGTCTCATCCTCCTCCCACATTGTCTCTGGTATCCATGGTTGCTTCCTATGTCTTTACACCATTAAATTGATTTGCTAATGAACTTAATTAGTCTAAATATTTCCAATAGTAAGCGCAGCTGATATATACATATACGTGAACCCAAGTCTGACTTTAGGCATAAACCTCAATGAGTAGAATGAACATACTATAAAGTAGTACTTAGCTGGGGTTATATAGCTTACTGGAGTCATCAAATACGCATTTTTTTTAATATCGATAATAACAGTTTTAGTGTTTTGTTTCTTCTCCTGAAACTTTTTTTTAGTTAATTAATTTAAATTCATTCCCTGAGCATCGTCGCAACATGATAAATATGGTTTCCCATCTAGAATAAACTGCATAGTGGCTTAATCATACATGTTATAATCAATAATGTTCCATTTCTAGTTTCATACATATGTGTATATTTTTTTACCCCATGTCTGATCCTCTGCCCTTTCCCACCCTCTTATTACACTATCTCTGCTGTCTACCGTTGTCTTCAATTCTTTTTCCCTGAAAATTTTGGTGATCACACAATATCATAAGTAACCTAACTACTTCCTTTTTTTTAAGAGGTTTTTGCTATAGGGCGTGTGTGCTCGCCAGGCAGAGAGAGGGAGAGACAGCGAGACAGAAAGTGAGAAATCACCCCCCAGGGGGAAATGGCAACGCTGCAATTCCTTCTTCATTCTCCTCTCGGGATCTTGGGAACACACGCACATGCACCTGCCGTGAGTTTAAACCACTGGCTCTGGGACGCGAACCGTGGTCTACTACATGGGAGTCCAGCAACATAGCCATTACACTAACTGCTGGTCCCGAGTAATCTAACTACTTTCAATAGCAAGTTCACCTGGTAATTTCAAGAAAAGCAGTTTTGAACTGGTAAGGATATTTCCTTGAAACTTAAAGCCTAGAAGCAGGTTAGTATTCTATTCAAATAGTAGGTACATAAACCTATTGACAGCTCAAGACAGGACAAAAATCCTTAAAACTGGACAACAAAGCTTAGAAGGAAAGCAACAATATTTTAGTCAAGTCACAGAATGCTATTTCACCAGTTCAGTGTCATGTACTTTATCTTCTGTGTGGTTCAATCTTCCCAATTGAATTCTGGGATATAATATTCAACTTCAGACTTGTCCCTACAAATAAGTTGCCCATTTTCTTAGTTTTTGAACTCTTATTTCTGTGTGTCTACATTTAATTTTACTGACATAGCATTCCCTTAAGAACTTCTTGGAGATCTGGTCTGGTGCTGGTAAATTATTTCAGATTTTGTTTATCTGATAATGTTCTTGTCTTTTCTTCCCAAATGAATGATAATTTTGCAGGGTACAGTGTTCTTGGTTGAAATTGCTTTTCCCTTAACACTTTGAATATATTTTCCCATTCTTTCCTTGCTCGCATTGTTTCCGATGAGAGGTTTGCTGTTAGTCTGATGGGATACCCTTTGTAGGTAACTTGCCATTTTTTCTTGCCAATCTTAGTATCTTGTTGTTGTCTGTGGTTTTGGTCAATCTGGCTATAATGTGTCTTGGAGAAGATCTTCTTGAGTTGATTCTATTTGGGATCCTTTGTATTTCTTGGGACTGAATCTTTGAGTGCCTCTCTAGGTTTGGAAGGTTTTCTTGCAGGATTTCATGGAATAGATTATCAATGCTCTTATGAGTCTCTTTGCCTTCTGGGATGCCTATTATCCAGATATTTGGATGTTTGATGGTATCTAATATTTCTCGTATACTATTCTCAAATTTTTGGGCAATTTTCTCAGTCTTTGTGGTGGATTTTTCTAGGACAGAAATTATTTCTTCTACATCTGAGATTATATTTTCTGTATGATCTAGTCTTCTTTTAATACTTACAAGGGAGATTTTTACTTCCTGTGTTATAGCTTTCATCTCTAACAGTTTCATCAGATTCTTTTTAAAGTGTGAAATTCCTCTTTTAGATCTTGCATGAATATCCTCACCTCCTGGAACTCATCAACTCCTTTCTCCTCTCCCTTCCACACTTCATTGTCTCTCTTCTCTTCCATCTCTGTTAGCTTTGTCATTATGAATGTTCTAAATTATTTATCAGACATTGCCATGATTTCCATTGAATTGTGTGTGGATAAAGAAGAGTTGTCCTTTTCCCTTGGAGGAGAGGTATTTTCCTGCTTTCCCATATTTCTTGAGGTCCGACAGTGATTTATAGTCATCTCATGGATGGTTGGTTTCTTCCCAAACGTTTAAGTTCAATCACGCAAGTTTGTGTGTTGGAGGCCAAATTATCAGTGGAAAATCTTCATTTCTTATTTTCCCTAAAATTTCTAGTTCTCAGGAGCCATGAAAGTGTCTCAGTATCTTATACTTTTTGTGGCTATGATAAATGGAATAATTTTTTCAGTTCTATCTCAGTCTGACTGTTGTTCGGATATAGAAATGCTATAGATTTCTGTATATTGATTTGGAATCCTGCAACTTGACTGTATTCATGCATTACTTCAAGAAATTTTTTAATGGAAACCATTGGGTCTTCTGTGTATACAGTCATGTCATCTGTGAATAAAGAGAGTTTCACCACTTTTTTTCCTATTTGGATGCCTTTAATTTTTTCCTCTTTTCTGATTGTGTTGGCAAGGACTTCCAGTACTATATTAAAAAGAAGTGGAGAAAGTGGTCATCCTTGTCTTGTATCCACTTTTAGTGGGAAAGCTTTCAGCTTTTCTCTATTGAGGATGATGTTCATTGTGGGTTTTTCATAGATAGCTTTTATTGTGTTGAGAAATGGCCCTTTCTATGCCGATTTTGCTGAGAGTCTTGATCATGAAGGGATGTTGTATCTTATCAAATGCTTTTTCTGCATCAATTGATATGGCCATATGGTTTTTATCTTTCTTCCTGTTAATGTGGTGTATTACATTTATGGTTTTGCTCATGTTGAACCAATCTTGCATTCCTGGAATAAAGCTTACCTGATCATGGTGTATGATCTTTATTATAAGTTGCTGGATATGATTTGCTAGTATCTTGTTGAGAATCTTTGCATCTATATTCATCAGAGATATTCGTCTATAGTTTTCCTTCCTGGTCCTGTCCTTATCTGTTTTAAGGATGAGGGTGATAGAGGCTTCATAGAATGAATTAGGGAGAGATTCAGCCTTTTAGATCTTTAGAAATAACTTGAGCAGAATGGGGGTTAACTCTTCTTTGAAAGTTTTATAAAATTCAGAGGTGAAGCCATCAGGGCTAGGGCTTTTCCCTGTTGGAAGGTTATTTATTACTGATTCAATCTCCTGGTTTGTTATGGACCTATTTAGGCTTTCTATATCCTCCTGGCTCAATCTTGGTAGATTATATATGTCCAGGAATTTGTCCATCTCCTCCAGATTCTCATGTTTCTTGGCACATAGTTGTTCATAGTATCCTCTAAAGATGTTTTGTTTTTCTACTTTGTTTGTTGTTATATTCCCTGCTTCATTGCAGATTTGATTCACCTGGTTCCTTTCTCTCTTCTTCTTAATAAGTCTCACTAGTGGTGTATCAATTTTGTTGATCTTTTCAAAAACCCAGGATTTACTTTCACTTATTTTCTGTATAATTTGTTTATTTTCTATTTCATTTATTTCTGCTCATACCTTTACTATTTCCTTTTTCCTGAAGTTTTTTTCTTTATTTTTTTTTGCTGTTGCTTTTGCAATTCTCTGAGGCATAATGTTAGGTGATCCATTTGACTTCTTTCCTTCTTCCTCTTATGTGCACTAATTGCTATGAACTGCCCTCTTATGACTACTTTAGCAGTGTTCCAAACATTGTGGAAACTCATGTCCTCATTGTCATTGGCTTCCATGAATCTTTTGATTTCAGTCTTTATTTCTTCAGTAGTTGTGGAGTCATTCAGGAGAATTATTTAGTTTCCATGTATTTGAGTATTTTTGAGGACTTCTCTTGCAATTAAACTCGTTTAATTCCATCAGGGTCACAGAAGATGCTCGATATAGTTTCTATGCCTTTGAATCTATAGAAGCTTGCTTTGTGCCCTATGATGTGGTCAATCTTCGAAAAAGTTCCATGTGGTGGTAAGAAAAAAGTGTATCTCGTGGTTTTGAAATGGAAAGTTCTATAGATGTCTATTACGTCCATTAGATTTATGGTATCATTTAGATCCTTTATTTCCTTGTCTATTTTTTTGTCTAGGTGATCTGTTCACAGGGGATAGTGCAGTGTTGAGGTCTCCAACAATTAGTGTGTTGCAGCCTATCAATCCTTTTAGACCTAAGAATCTTTCCTTCACATATTTGTGTGTTCCTGTGTCACATGAACAGATATTTATAAGTGTTATATCTTCTTGATCTATTGATCCTTTTACTACAATATAGTGCCCTTCTTTGTCTCTTTGAACAGTTTTTGTCTTAAAGCCTATTTTGTCAGAAATTAGTATCATGACTCCATCTTTTTTTTGTTCCCATTTGTATGGAAAACCTTTTTCCAGCCCTTCACTTTGAGTCTATGTATGTCTTTATCCATGAGGTGGGTTTCCTGCAGGCAACAGATATAGGGTTTCTGTTTTTTTTAATCCATTCAGCCAATCTGTGTCTTGATTGGAGAATTTAATCCATTCACATTCAATGTTATTATCAGTGTTACTGGATCTGTCCCATCATTTAAGTTGGCCACTGTCTTAGTTGACTTTTATTCCTTTATTTCTGTCTGTTAATTCTTTAGTTTTCCTGGAAACGTACTTCCTTCTGGGTTTCTTGAAGAGCTCGTCTGGTGTTGGTAAATTCTTTTGGGTTTTGTTGGTCTGAGAAGATTTTAATCTTTTTTTCCCATATAAAGGATAATCTTGACAGATATAATAATCTTGGCTTGAATTGTTTCTCAACACTGTCAATACATCTTCCCATTCTTTCTTTGCTTGCATTGTTTCCATTGAGAGGTCCGGTGTTAACCTGATGGGATGACCTTTGTAAGTCACTTGTTTCTCTCTTACCATTTTAGTATCATGTCTTTATCTGTGGTCTTGGACAGTCTGGCTAACACGTGCCTTGGGGAAGATCTTCTGGCCTTGATTCTATTTGGGGTCCTTTGTATTTCTTGGGTCTGGATGCTTGAGTGCCTCTCTAGACTTGGGAAATTTTCTTCCAGGATTTCCTGGGATAGATTGTCCATGCCGTTATTACTTTCTTCACCTTCTGGGATGCCAATTATTCTGATGTTTGGGCATCTTATGGAGTCTAGTATTTCTAGTATATTATCCTCATTTTTTTTGTTAGTTTCTCTATCGTTTTGGTATTTTTTTTCTAGGTCATAGGTTTGTCTCCTACATCAGAGAATCTATCTTCAGCATGATCTAATCAACTTTTAATACTTTCAAGAGAGTTTTTGATTTCCTCTATTACAGACTTCATCTCTAATAGTTCCACCTGATTCTTCCTCAGAGTGTCCACTTCTTCTTTCATGTCATGGAAGGATTTACTAAACTCCTGTAGCTCATTATCCCTTTTCTGCTCCAACTCAGAATTTGGTCACCATGAATGTTCAAAATTTTTTCTCTGACATTTTGGTGACATCCTCAATTTTTTATGAAACATGTATGGGAGTTACTCTGTTCCTTTGGTGGAGACATATTTCCTTCTTTATTCAGACCTGAGGCTCTTCTTCTACTTCTAGTCATTGGAAGATGCATTCGATTTTGGATACCTCTTAGAAGAAAGTTTCTCTGACTAGGATTGTGCTTCCCTTTTGCTGCGAATTGACATGTGCTGAAGTCTCTCTTCTGTTGTTTTTAGTAATGTGGTCTCAAGGAAGATACTCTATTCAGGTGTCTGAAGAGCCATATCTCCTTTTTTACAGCTAGTTCAGTAAAAGGGAAGATCATAGAGAATTTTATATTACTAGAAAATTTCATATCTCTGATTCTAGACCAGCCTAGTCCTTCTGGCAAGGTGGAATATGAGAAAGAGTAGATAATATAAGAGAGAAGAAAAGGGTACAGAGGGGAATAAAGCAGAAGTTGCATGCTGTGATTTCGTCAGAGGCCTGCAGATGGAACTGGAGCCTGCTATAGAGAGGAGGACAGTCTGTGGGGAAAGGAAGAGGAGGGTATTAACAAAAGAATGGAGAAGAGCAAAGAAAAAAAAGAAAAAAACTTCCTACCTGCCTAGGGGTCTGGGTGCATAGAGGTCTTGGGCTGGAGAACCTGAAAGTGAGGTGGTGGGGGCAGTGGTGCCCCTGCCTCAATATCCCTTACTGCCCAGAGGTCTGCAGATGGAACTGGAGGTCGCTGGAGAAGGACGGTCTGTGGGCTTTTTTTGTGTGTGTGTGTTGTTTTTCCCCTTTGCTTTCTTTTTCTTTTCCTTTTCCTTTTCCTTTTCCTTTTCCTTTTCCTTTTCCTTTTCTCACTTTGCTGCTCAGCCTCCACACACTCAGTTTCTAGACAGGCCTAGGTCTAATAGTAGCCAGATATCTGAATACATTTTTTGTAGGTAGGAGAATATTTATTAAGTGTTTTAATAAATTAGGTGCATATAGCTTTTAGAAAAAGTAGCCTTTTGCGAATATATGTGTATATATTTAGATATCTTTCTGGGTTTTTTTATGCTTTTAAATTGACATTTTTCAAAAACTAGAGGTTTATAAATTGTGTATTTGGTAAACCTGAAGATATTGACCTTGCTGTTGCCAAGAATCTCAAAGATAAGTGAGACAAATTCAAGATAGGCATATTCAGACAAAATGCCAAATTCAACAAAGTAAAAGAATAAATATATAAGAACTTGAGCCCTTAGAAATAAATTCCTTTTATTTATTTATTTATTATTATATTATTTATTATCTTACATTTTCAAATAGGTGTCAATAAATATTCTAAATATCTCTGAAATGGTTTTCTTTATTGGATCACTTGTCAGTGTAATCCTAAAATTCTGATACTCATGCAATACAGCATCTGCTGGTAACTTTTCTTGAGGCACATTCAAGTATTTTGGCAAAGAGTAATAAAGGACCTACATGCCACATATGTGAGTACTTCAAACTTTATTGAGTAACTGACTTCACCCTTTTTGATCTGCCTTTTCTCCATGATTATCATAGGTCATAGGTCATAGGTTTATCTTCTACATCAGAGATTCAATCTTCAGCATGATCTAATCAACTTTTCTTTCATGTTGTTTATAGTTCTTCTAGTCTTTTGCAAAGTAGAGAAAGTTTCTATTGATGCTGTTTCTCCTGTATATGCAGAGGAAAAGAGAGTTCCATATCTGGAACCATAGCTGATGATGGAAAACTAATAGAACTGAGGGATGCAGATGGAGGCACATTAGGAACAAAAATCAGACTTGGAAATTTATTACGTCTTCTCTTTATATCTCTGTATATCCTTTAGTCTTTTTCTGAAGCCTTGTATATCCTTCAAATGGAACATTTTCTCTATTTAACACCTGATTTTCTGTTTCCAATACTTTCTTTGCCTCCAAGACTTCTACCTTCTCCTGTAGTCTCTCCAATTTATTTTCATAAAGAGATTTTCTGTTTTTCTGGAAAACTGCCGCTCATTTCAGTTTCTCTTTAGAGTGGTTATACATTTCTTTTGTCTGTGATACACTCGTGAAACTTATGCTCTTCCAACCGCTGTATCTATCTGTCTGTCTTACAGAGCCTTTTCAACTTCTAGGTATGCTTTTTCAACTTGGCTTCTAAAATTTCATCATTCCTGTTTTAACCTCTCCACCATTACCTTCAGCATTTGGTTTGAATTCAGCAAATCATTCTCTCACTGTGTAAGTGAAGTCAGTTGGATCTGAAAATTACTGATTTGCTGTTACAGGTAACAATTCTCATTTTTTGTTCTTCCTCTGCATTTTCAATATTCACAATTTGTTGTTGAAATTTTAACTTAATTTGTAAGTTCCCCTCTGGCCAACTCCTGCCATCTGTGAGGTCCGCAATTTCTCTTCATACTGATCCTTTTCAGACTGCCTCCAGACATCATGTTCCACTTTCATTTTCTCTAAATCTGCTAATCTGTTCTCAAGTTCTAGCTTTTCACCTTATAATACTACAAGTTTTTGATAACCTTCTTCCTTGGCTGCTTGTACTTTACCTATCAATTCACGATCCTTTTCTACTAAGAGCACTTTGTGGTGTTCAACAGCTAATTTAAGAATTTCACTGTCTGACTATAATTCATCTAGTTCACTTTGAATCTTATTCCTTTCTCTTTCTAGTTCACTCTTAGCTCTTGGTACTTCCAGTTTGATGTCTGTTATTTCTAGTTTGAATGTTTACGTTTTTTTACTTTCCTGAGCAATGTACTTATTTCTCGTTCAGCTTTATGCAATTTACTTACTAAAACAGCATTTTGTTCACTGCTTGACTGTAGTTCTTTTTCCAAGCATTCAGCCTGTAGTTTGACTATTTTTCAGTCTCCAGGGATCTCACTGTAGCCTGCATCTCAGTCAACTGCTGCACCTGTATTCTTTAGACACTTTCTACCTGAGCACCAGAATTCTCTTCTTCAACCCTTAATACTGCTACTTCAGACTCTAAACCTTTCCATTCCTGACACAAATGGACTTTTTCTCAAATAAGTTGCTCCGTTTGTATGCTTTCTCTTGTGGGATGAACACTAAGCATCTGGTTATGTAGTTCTTCTTTATCTTTCTCCAGTCTTGCACCCTCTGATTCATATTTTAGTTTTTCTTCTAAAATCCATGCAAACTCTTCTTTCTGGTGTTCAAAATGATTGAAAAATGTATGTTCATAGAGAAGATTATATTCAGCTTTATATTTTTCCACTTCTTTATCCAGATTTTGAGAACTCTCTTTCATGGGAGTTTCTAAACCTTGTTGTATCTGGGCTCTTAACAATTCCAACTTTTGTGAAGTTAATGCCTGAACTTTATTTCTTCTAACACTTTAGTTTTATCTAACAATTTCCCTTTTAGCTCATTAAGCGGAAGTAGAAATTTTTCCTGGTGAGTCTGCTTTTCATTTAACAGGTGCTGAATTCATTTTGTGACTTTATGTACTCATCTGCAATCTTGTGTGTTCAGCTTTTAGAGCCTGACAATTGGTCTTATGATGTTCGCATTACAACCTCTCATCAATTAACATTTTCTGGAACTCAGACTGAATACTTTTAGAAAAAGAGGAATCTTCAATTCCAACAAAATATGCTGCATGAGGTAAGAAAAAATGGAACTGCAGAGAGATTGCACATCTCCTCTTCCTGCACACCTCTGAACATGCAGATTCAATTCCAAAAATTAGGAAAAATGTACAATCCATCAGATGACCAGAAACTACCACAAGGGACATGTTAGATAAAGAACCAAGTGTCCTGACCCAGGGGACAGTCGAACAGGTTTCCTGAGGGAAGGAGTGAGAAACGAGACGAATGGCGCAGTGTTACAACACGGAGACGATGCAGTGTCAGGGTCATCCATTTATTGTGGGTAGCGTGGAGATGACACAGTGTTACAACTCTTCAGGGTCGTCTGGAGACGATGCGGTGTAACAACTCTTCAGGGTCTTCGGGAGATGATGCTGTGTCACAGCTCTTCAGGGTCTTCCAGAGACAACGTGGTGTTACAACTCTTCAGGGTCTTCAGGGTCGTCTGGCAATTGTGGGCCAGGGATCGTGGTTATATACATGTTGGTGGACAGTGATTGGTTTAATGAAGGATTGTAAAAGGTGGGTTATGATTGGTTGCTTTGTGGACCAATCATGAGGTGCCAGATATGCAAATCTGAGGGATTGTAAACTCACCAATTTGCTATGAGAAGTGGCCAATCAGAGTATGGTTTTGAAGGTGAGGTTTTGAAGGGGACCCAATCATGGCCTTTGTCATTGTGTAATTATTTGCTCTCTGAGAAACCGGTGATATTCGCTGGTGCACAGCCTCCCACAACCAAGAAAATAGCTCTTCCCAAGGGAAAAGTATAACTCTTCATCATCCATAGGCAGTACAATAGAACTCATGGAAATGTCAAATAGAGAATTTAAAATATTCCTAGTGACAAAGCTAACAGAGATGGAAGATAAGAGAGCCAATGAACTCCTGAAGATGCAGAAGAAGAAAGACAATGAGTTATAGGAGATGAGGAAGTTCTTACACAATCTGAAAGAGGAAATACACACCGTAAAAAAAAAAAATCAAACGGAACTGTTAGATATGAAAGGTGTAATACAGGAAATAAAAACGTCCCTTGAAATTTTAAAAGCAGATTAGATCAGGCAGAAGATCGAATCTCAGATTTAGAAGACAGAACCTCTGACTTAGAAAAATTCACCAAAAAGACTGAGAAAATAACCCCCCAAAGTAAGAATAATATACAAATAATAGTAGAAACCATTGAATGCCCAAACATCTGGATAATCGATATCCTAGAAGGTGAAGAAACTAATAAGGTCATTGATTATCTATTCCATGAACTCCTGGAGGAAAACTTTCCAAACCTAAAGAGGCATTCAAATATCCAGACCCAATAAATACAAAGGACCCCATGTAGAATCAACCCAAAAAGATCTTCCCCAAGGCACATCATAAGCAGGTTGACCAAAACCACAGACAGAGACAAGATACTAAAATTGACAAAAGAGAAACATGAAGTTACTTTGAGAGACTATCCCATCGAGCTAACATAGGACCTCTCAGTGGAAACAATGCAAGCAAGGAAAGGATAGGAAAATATATTCAAAGTGTTAAATGAAAAACAATTTCAAACAAGAATACTATACCCAGCAAGAATAGCCTTCATATGGGAAGAAAAGCCAAAAACATTCCCAGATAAATAAAACCTGAAAGAATTTACCAATACTGGACTAGCTCTCCGAGAAGTTCTGAAGGGAGTGATAAACCAGGAAAACTAAAGCCAGACACACAGAAATAAGAGTACAAAAAGTAACCAAGAGAATGGTCAACTTAATGGTAGGGACAAGTCCAGAAAGATCAATAACAACATTGAATGTTAACTTCCAGAATTTAAACAGAAAGATCAGACCATAATAACACTGCAAATTCAACAGAAGACAGATTAATTACATGAAACTGAACTGCTGAAATAAATTTTTATGACTTTAGACTGAAACATTACTGATTTTCTTCTATGCTTTGTTTTCCAGATGTAAGGATTTGTGTCTTCTCTTGAGCTTTTGATAGTTTTATCTACCTACTGTTTGAACAAAATCATAACCTTTTCATGGCCTTAAGCCTTAAGCAAATTTCTCTTAACATTTTTTAAATTTTAATCTATGAAAGCTAAAACTGCTTTCCTTTGAATTAAAAAAAGTTATTAAAAAAAAACCTATTTATTGACTGCAGTAAGCTATATAGACCCAGCTAGGTGCTACTTTATAGTATGTTCATTCTATTCACTGAGTTTTATGCCTAAAGTTGGACATGTGTTCATAGATATGTATACATCAGCTGCATTTGCTATTGAAAGTAGTTAGATTAAGTAAGATCTTTTGTGAATCAATAAAATTAGAGGGAAAAAAAGGCATGGAAAATAATTGTAGATACCAGAGACAGTGTGGAAGGTGAGTGGGAAATGGCAGAGGGTGAGAGTTAGGAAATCAGTGGAATGGTGAGCAAAATATATAAGAAACAAGAAAAGGAAAATTGTTTGTTGATAACATTTATGGTAATATCCTTGATTGAGCCAATATACAGAATATTCTGGATGGAAAATCTCATTCTGTATGTTGTAATGATGTACAGTGAATGAATGCAAATAAATAAATTTAAAACTAGAAAAAGATAAATATGATGTTGCCTGATTAATAAAACTCTGGACAAAATATATGTTGGAAAAAAATTATATGAAAAATTAAGCAAGAGTGACACTATGTGTTAGGCTACAATTCTGTTTTCTCAAATACACTGTCCTTTCCCTTTGTATTAATGAACTGGGACTACCATAACATATAACATAGACTGGGTGATTTCACAGAAATTGTTTTTTTCACAGTTCTGTAGGCTTACATGACCATCCATTTGATAGGTTTATCCTCTTAGATTAGAAGTGGCAACCTTCTTGATGAGTAATGTCATGGTGGCCAGATTGGGGACAGTGGAGAAGAGAGAGAAAGACAGAGAGATATCTCTTCCTCTTCTTATGAAACCATTAATCCTACCCACTCTTATGAACTGTTTTAGCCATAATTACTACCTCTTTCCCCAAAAGCAGTATCTCCAAATAGTCACATTCAGGTGATGCCTAGGCTTCAACATAAATTCTAGGGAAACACAACTCATACACAGTATTACACATAGAGCCTTCTTTGGCAGAAGTATTAAATATCCTTTATCATCTAACATCAAGTTTGTAATCCTCATTTGCCTTGCTATGACCAATGACATATGAATGTAAATAACATGGGTCAATTCTTTTTTGAATATTTTTTATAACTATTTTATTTAACTTTATTTATTTTAATTTGACTAGAGAGGGAGAGAGAGAAAGAGAGAGAGAGAGAGAGAGAGAGAGAGAGAGAGAGAGAGAGAGAGAGAGAGAGAGAGAAAGGTCAGGGACTCAAACCATGGTCAGCCATGTGGGAGTCCAGTGCTCTTAACCATCATGCCACTTGTCAGTCTCAACATGGGTCAATCCTAAATAGATCACATAGGCCATTGTTCTCTCTCTGCCATGAGGACCAACAAAGTCACATAAAGAAATAACCACATATCTGGGACTCTAAATAAAACAGAAACAAAAGCAAGGTTTTGTATGATGGACAAGTAATATGATCCTTAAAAAAATTTTGATGCTTATCTAACCAGTAAATAAATCAGCTCTCTAACAGAACAAAATAATCCCCACCAATAATAACAAGCAGTGCAAAATATAGCAATTTATGTAGTCTTAAATGTTAAATGGCTAAAAAGAGGCAAATACTGAATTAGTATAAATACTAAATGCCCAAAGAGGAAGAGATCAAAAAATAAAGCTACCACTCTTGTCTGTACTTAGCGTCAATGGCAATTACACAGATAATCATTTAAGTAAAACAAGCCACTATCTGCTAAAAAACAGTAATAATAAAAATAAATGAAAAAAGAACCTAAATGTCTTAAGTAGTACTAAGTGGTTAAGTACTTATTAACAGCATTGGGGCCAGCAAGTGGTATGGTGGTTAAGGACACTGGACTCCCCACATGGCCAACCAAGATACAAGTCCCAGACCTGGTGACTTGCTTTCTCACTTTCTCTCTCTCTCTTGCTCTCGTTCTCACTCTCACTCTGTACTGCTCTGGTCAAATTTAAATGAATAAAGTTAAATAATTCTTTTAAAAAAAAGTTTTACTGAAGCTATTACTTACACACTTACTGTTACTTATGGCAACTGTAACTATGCAATGTAAGTATTGCTTATTAAGTAAAATAATAGAGTGAGATTTAAAACCTTTAGTTAATGAAGCTGGAAAACAGAATGATAAAAGTATACCTACGATATGTTCCCTGTATTTGGTAGAGTACCTTAGTAAATTGTTGAGTTCCTAAGGAAGGGCCAGTAGCATCATTTACATTTCAAAAGGAATAAGGTGATATTAGAAATTAGGGTCCTATAGAATTTGAAAATGCTTATCATTTCTCATCAACTCATTTACTGTTCAAGACTTAAAATATTGCCTCTTCTGGTCCTCATAGGGAAAAAAATGCAACGAGAAAGCTTTCAGAATAAAAAGCAATAAGGGCCAGCCATAGCTGTTGAGAGAGACAATTCCCACATGACTGACCAAGGTTTTAATCCCAGCTCCAGTGACTTGAAAAGATCCCAGGCATGTTTGAGAGTATCCCTCAATACAAACAAGATGCAGAAATGGAGAAGGAATGGCAGCATGACCACAACACAATAGAGTGTGCTTTCTTCCCCTTCTTCTTCCATCCTTCCTGTGTGGAGTACACAAACCCACTGGCAATTTTTAAAAAATAACCAAAAGCAAAAAATAACTCAGTAAACTTCATTTCAATTAACAAATTAATGTATTAACAATGACAATAATGCTAAAAACCTGTGAATTGATTAAGCTAGATCCCAATAAATTGTTTCAGTCACTCATGATAAACCAGAGGAAAGACTAGAATGAAGTACTCCTATGAAACTTGGTGGTCTAAGAAAATATAGAGAACCAAAAAACCTAAAGGTAGCTGGAATCATAAAGATATAAATGAAAGCACATTCTTAAAACAGCTGTATTGGGATAAAAACAACCAAAATGAAAACTGGTGATGATTTAATACTTTAAAATGCTTTTTTAAGGCTATAGACAGGAAACATTCTATAAGAGCTCTCTCTCTCTCTCTTTCTCTCTCTTCAGAACAGCATATTTTGAAAGGCCTTCACTAAACATGACTAATTGGGATAAAAGAAAAGAAAGGAAGCTCCAAAGGAATATGCAGGTGTCTTGCAGAGTAATCGGCTCAGAAACTACCAGGATAAAGAATCCCAGCTCACCAGGAACAGGAAAGCTTTCCATCCTCAAGATTTCAAGATTGCCCTGAAGATAATGTTTCCTCCTAACTCATTCTAGTGAAAAGAAATGGTCACCGTGGTTCTCTTGCCCATAAGAAAACACTTGTTGACTAAGTAAAACAAGGTAGGTAACTAGTCTTTTGTAATAACAGGTCTCCAGATCCAGAGAAGTCATATCATGGTGTAATGTAGATTTCTGGCATCATTCAGACATCCTGTACTTTGAGAGGAAAAAAAAATAAGTGTAAACAGAATTTTCTCTCTAAAATGAAATTAAGGTACACACCCCATTGAGGGCATACTTTCTTTTTACCTCCATCCCTCCCTAGTGAGCACACATTCCCTCACACAACTAAAAAGTATCAATACCACCAAAAACAGAAACCGATCTTCTCTTTTCCTTACATTTTTGCCATGGTGGGTGTGCTTGACAGAGAGAGTAATAGACAGAGTGAGGGAAAGTGAGAAATCACTCCCTGGGGAGATGGCCATGCCACAATCCCTTCTCCTCCATTCTCCTGGGATTTGGGGCATGCACACATATATACCCAGAGTGATTTTCAAGCCACCAGGACTGAAGTTCAAACCACAGTCAGCCATGTGGGAGTCTAGCACCTCAACCACCACACCATTTGCTGGCCTAAGATCTATCTGAGTAACAAAAAAAAGAAAAATCCAACATCAGGATAATATATTAATTAAATACAGTTATATGCCTGGAAACATAGTCTCAAAAGAAATGAAAGAAAAGCAAGAGGACTAAAAAAAAAGACAATATGTTATAATGATACACAGAGATTAAATACAAGCAATTTTTTTAAAAAAATTAAAAATCAAGATGTAGTTGGAAAACTAACATGGCTACCTTAGTAACTAGTGGGAAAAATCAGACAAAGAGTAAGTACATAGACACAAATGATGCTATGTTGACCTGCCTAAGATTTAAATGATGAGGAATACATACAAAGAAAGAATATATGCTGAGTGTTAAAACAAATATTAAGACTAAAACATTACAGACTATGTTCTGTGAGCACATCAAATTATAATTAGAAATTAACAACAATAACAAAATTTAGAAGGATCTCAAATATATAAACTAAATAACATACATTTAAATCATCTATGAGTACAGTTATACAAGCCTAGATGGCAGAACCTGCATCACTAACCATGACTGAGTTTATGTATGCTTAGTTGTCATCATGAACAAATATAAGATTAAATCAAATACAAGAGAAAATGATGTAAGCATGAGATGCATGTGGTATGCACCATATACTAGGTCAGAGAAGTCATGATGTGTTTTTTGCATAGAAAAACACATCATGACTTTTCCAATGACCCAATATGATGCTCCTGTCTTCATACCATGGTATACTGCCTTACAGTAAATATTTCTTAATAACTAGGAAGAGTATCCTCTAAAATAATGATATAAAAGTATATAAACAAGTACAAGAGTTATTATCATAATCAAACATAACTTACTGTTCTTAGTTTTATGTTCTACATATTTATATAGCTGACATCAGAGCAGGTTTGTTTATAACTGCATCACCACAAACACGTGAATAATATGTGCTCTATAGCATTACATAGGTTATAACAGCAGGAGGTAGGAATTTTTCAGCTCCACCACAATCTCAAGGGCACCAGCATTATACATGCAAGTACACTGCTGACTCAAATGCAGTTAGGAAGAACTTTGGGGAAAAAATAGAGGTAAAACATTTCTGGGACACAGATATGGTTTATTGTGTGTTAATGCAGACATGTATAGTATTCTCAACTGGGCTGGACTGAGGTATAGATCATGCTGGATAAAATCTCTATAATCTAAATGATGTATAGCAATTAAATGTATAAATAATAATAAAGAAAGAAATGTAGTCACAGAATCACTCAAAAAAAAAAAAAGAAAAATGCTATTAGATAGTGTATGACTGTATCTGTGAGAAAATATGACTTGTGTGATCTGCAGTACAACCTACAGATACAGAATAGCTTAGAGAATGAAGTAAGAGAGTTACTTAAGAACCCACATTACATTCTATTACAGTCCTACTCCAGGACTTACCCAATTGAAGATGTCAAAAGGTGTCTGAGACTACAATATTTTAAAAACTCCAGAAAAAACTTAATGGACTGTTTCATGCTTAAGCAATCAGTGACCTTGATCACTGCAGAATACTAGGTGTTTATTTGCAGATTAGTTTTGAAATACTGTCCACTCCATTATGTATGTGACTATATGAAATTCTTTTAGGCTTCATATCCATTGAGAATAGCATGTTTTCTTTTCTAAGGCCAAGTTAAATTATGTGAAAAATGTGTTTGTTTACCACGGCATCATGAAGAATATGTACACTATACTTTGGTGGCTCTAAGGCCTTATACCTACCATGTCAACATGACAACCCTATCTTCCTATTAATATTTTGCTGATGGTGAATTTTAATAATTTTTACTTTATAAAACTCATAAAAAATAATATAAAGGAAGTTGAGGAGGTGTGGAGGGCACTGCATACGGAAGCCATCTTGAGCTATCTGCCATCTTGATCTATCCACCATCTTGGAAACCATTAGGCTTCACTTCCTCACTGAGCAAACTGTTTCTCAGAAATCATGTGACCAACCGTTCTCCCCAGAAGTGGTTGGGTTTCTAGGCAACGGGAGAGATCCACCCACATCAATGATTGGTTCATGCTGTTCTATCTCATTTGCATTTCAGGCAACCAATTGGTGCCCACCAGCTGTATATAACTTGCCATTTTCCTCAATAAACGGAAGAAGATGGAAGAAGAAGACGAAGACTTGATCAGCACCTCGTATCGTGTGTGCGTGTGTTTGTCCCATCTCTCACTCCCTCTCCCAGGGAATCTGTTCGACTGTCCCATGTGTTGGGACACATGGCGCCTAAACACGAACTTAGGTACAAGGGATCCAGTGAAGAGCTCCCGAGGAAGGTTCCAGTGCAGAGCAACTAAGAAAAGCTGGCAGAAAATGGAAAGGGACGGCAGAGATTCTTCCCGAGAAAGGCGGCGGTGAAAAACAGAAGGGGACAGCATAGACTTATCCAGAAGGGGACGGCAGAGACTTGTCCAGAAGGGGACAGCAGAGACTCGTCCTGAGAAAGGCCAGCAAAAAAAACAGAAGGACGAAGAGAAGACGTCCTGGTAAGTATTTACTTACGTTTTATTTTAAGTACGAGTAATAATGGGACAAAAGATTAGTCAGCATAAAATATCACTTCAGAACTTAATAGAAGCCCTTGTCATTATGGTCACTAAGGGAGAGCAGATCATACAAAATGATCAACCCCAGGAGGAGGCTATAGCCACCTCAGATCTAACCAAGGATTCTAAAATTGAAAAAGAACACGGAGAGGATCTTATTTCCCTAGATAGTGAGGAAGAAGTGAAAAGCCCAGAAAGCGAGACAAAACCCAAAAAATCTAAAAAACTAAAAAAGAAAAACAACCTTAAGGCTCTACAAGGGTCAAAGAAAAATGAGTCATCAACTAGTTCAGAGGAGGAAATCCTAGAGGCCAAGGCTGATAAATATAGTAAGTCAAAATGGCCGTCAGAAAAAGAAACTTTAGAAACAAAGACTGCCACATGCAATAACCCAAAATGGCCGTCTGAACAAAAACCTTTAAAAACAAAGACTGCCACGTGCAATAACTCAAAATGGCTGCCTGAAAAAGAAACTTTAGAAACAGACTGCCACATGCAATAACCCAAAATGGCCGTCTGAAGAAAAAACTTTAGAAACAAAGACTGCCAAATACAAATATTCAAAATGGCCACCTTTCAAAAAACGACCGCCATCTTACAACCCGGTCGCATCCGCACCATCTTTGGCAATGCCCGTTATTGATCTTAAGGCAAAAGTTCAGACTAAGATCAAACAACTTAAAGAACAAATTCAGTTAGAAAAAGAACATCAAGAATTAATATCACAATTAGAAAAACTAAAAGTGGGTAAATCTAAAAGTGCAGATTCCTCGTGGAATCACCACCAGCCCACTTTTACACATGGTACAAAACTTAAACCAGTTCAAAAACTACAATCATTGATAGATTTTGAGGGGCAGGAAGCCTTTCCAGTTATGGAAACCATAGATCAATAAGAACAAGCATGGTGCCACGTACATGCCTTTGATTTTAACATTATAAAAGAAATTAAAATAGCAGTTGTTCAATATGGAGCTACAGCTCCATATACTTTAGCCATAGTTGACTAGGTGGCAGAAAATTGGCTTACACCAATAGATTGGCTAACATTGGCCCGTGCTGCACTCTCTGGAGGGAATTACTTACTTTGGAAATCAGAATATGTGGAAAATTGTAGGGAGACCACACGCTGTAATGCCCAGCCCAGCAATGACTGGACAGCAGATATGTTATTGGGAGAAGGCAATTATACAGCTAGTGATAATCAAATGCAATATGATCCAGGGCTATTTGCTCAAATTAATATGGCAGCCATGAGAGCTTGGAGAAAACTTCCTACTAAAGGAGACTTAAGTACCTCCCTTACAGCAATAAAACAAGGGCCTGACAAACCTTTTTCTCAGTTTGTTCATTGGTTAATTACTGCAGCAGAGAAAATATTTGGCAGTGCTGATGCAGGTACCAATTTTGTTAAACAATTGGCATATGAAAATGCTAATGCTGCTTGTCAAGCAGCAACCAGGCCATATAGAAAAAAGACAGATTTATCAGGATATATTCGCCTATGTTCTAATATTGGGTCAGCATAACAACAGGGATTGGCTCTGGCCGCTGCTCTTAAAGGATATACTGTTTGCCAATTCCTTAACCGTAATAACGGAGGCAATTGCTTCAATTGTGGTCGGCCTGGACATATGGCAAAGATCCTGATACAATCATCCAGCCGTATACTAAGGACCAAGTTAATTGGCTATTCCAACAAACAGATTTCTGGTCTATTGCATGTGCTTCCTTTACTGGAACTATTGATAACCATCTTCCTCCAGATAAATTTTTACATTTTTTATCTACCCATAATTTTGTTTTATGTTCACGTTTCTGTTGATACCTTTAGCGGTTTCATTTTTGCTACAGCACAAACTGGTGAGGCCAGCAAACACGTTATTTTCCATGTACTTGCTGCACTCTCGGTTATGGGTAAACCTCATCAAATTAAGACAGATAATGGCCCAGGTTACACAGGAAACAGTTTTGCCTTTTTTGTAAACAACTTCACATTAAACATGTTATGGGAATTCCATACAAGCCACAGGGACAAGGCATTGTTGAACGTGCTCATCTTTTCTTAAAAAATACTCTCCAAAAGCTAAAAAAGGCAGAGCTTTTACAGACTAAGGGCTCGCCAAAAAACCTTCTGGCACATGCTCTTTTTGTCCTAAATTTCCTGTCTCTTGATAAAGATGGAGACTCAGCTGCTGAGCGCTTCTGGAATTCAACTACCAAAACAAAATTTGCCTCAGTTTTGTGGAAAGATCCTCTGGACAACACATGGAATGGTCTGGACCCTGTCCTCATTTGGGGCAGAGGGTCTGTCTGCATCTGTTCTCAAAAAATGGATGCTGCTCATTGGCTACCAGAAAGATTAATCAAACAGATTGATTCTAACAAGCCATCCAGGGACGATAAAAGCCCTGAGATATCTCTCTCGTTCCACAGATCCACAAAATGAAGATCCTTCTTAAATACCTGATCCTATTTTGCTTCTTTGACACTACCACTACTGGTTTTGATCCTGGCACTCCTCCTGGCAGAACAGGGGGGTCTCTGTCTTGCTTTACAGAAACACTGCTGCTTTTATGCCAACAAGTCTGGCATCGTTCGTGACAATCCCTTATGGTCTGCATGGAATGGATTCCTCCCCTTTTTTCCTCCCCATACTTGGTCCGATTCTGGGTTTACTGATTGTTTGCTCTTTGGGGCCTGTTCTCTTTAATAGGCTCATGGCTTTCCTTAAACAACAGATTAATTCCGTAAAAATGCAGCCTATCCAAGTCCACTACCACAACCTGGAGATGGAGTATCGCGGAGCCTAGACATTGCTCCTGCCTGAGGTGCTGAATCGGTTAGCCAAAGATGGGTAAGAGAGACTGAGCCTAACAGCTGTACAGTCCTCCCACCTAAGACAGGAAACTCATAATTGCAATGGGATTCTCCAATGACGGGTAAGGATGGACATGTGGCTCTAAAAAACGACTCCAACCTAAGACAGGCACAATTCCCCCATGTTTTTCTCCTCTCTTTGAAAAAATAAAAAGGGGGGATATGTGGAGGGCACTGCATATGGAAGCCATTTTGAGCTATCCACCATCTTGAGCTATCCACCATCTTGGAAACCATTAGGCTTCACTTCCTCACTGAGCAAACTGTTTCTCAGAAATCATGTGACCAATCATTCTCCCCAGAAGTGGTTGGGTTTCTAGGCAACAGGAGAGATCCACCCACATCAATGATTGGTTTATGCTGTTCTATCTCATTTGCATTTCGGGTAACCAATTGGTGCCCACCAGCTATATATAACTCTCCATTTGTCCTCAATAAATGGAAGAAGATGGAAGAAGACTTGATCAGCACCTCCTATCGTGTCTGCGTGTGTTTGTCCCATCTCTCACTCTCTCCCCCAGGGAACCTGTTCGACTGTCCCGTGGGTCGGGACAAGGAGGGATACAGAGGCAGAGTATTGACTGGACAAAGAAGTGTGGTGTTATCTGTTGAAGATATTTTGGTTAACTGTACTGGGGAGAAATGTTCACATATTAAAATGTTCACTTTGTAAGCTAAATAATGTGATTGAATGTATAAAAAAATAAAGAAAAAAGGATTGCAAAGAAAAAAATAAGTTGAAATAATACTAAATAACTTACCAAAGATGTATTCATTTTCTTTGCTCTTGGACACACATACAGGATTCTGGAATTACAGCTGGAACTGAAGGTAAAGGATCAAGGTAAAGAGAAAAATTGTGTGACTTGCTCCTAGATTCCACTGTGCAAAGTTTTCTACAGATTAATAAAAAAGCCTACAATTGAGGGAATAGACACATATGAGAATGTGTTGGGAAGACCTCATTGAAGGAGCACACACAATTTTATTTATTGATGAAGATTAAATACACATGACATGTGGGTAAATAATAAGTACTTATTTGATAATAATTAAGTAAAAATTAATGTTACTGTGAGAAAATGTAAAATTCTAAAGATGGTTGCGTAAATTATGGGACATCAAATAAAGAAATATTATATCACTAAGGTTCACATTAATGAAAAATATATGCATGGCATTAACTATGTTCCTATACATACAAACATGCCAAATCAGACTCAATAGTAGTGTTTCCTCTAAACCATCTTTGCTTTCCTAGCTAAAATTTATAGAAAGTATGCATATTGCAACCTACCATTTTAACCCATGATTGTATAGACAAAAATGTATATAATGTATATTTACTGTGGTATACTTTTCCAGCAATGATTTCAAATTACACTCCTCTTTATATCTAGACCTTCAGGCTATTTCCATGATTCTGGGCTTTGCCATTTCACTTCCTCTGGCTAATAAGACATCAATAACTATAATATAATTATATTTCTGGAAAGTATCTTGACACTAGAGTTTGCTTTCCAGGAATAATGTCATCTTGTAAAAGGCCTAGGAATCATCTGTGGGACACACACGGCTTAGCCAAGAACAAGTGCAAACCAGCAGACCTGTGAAGAAAGTGATCTTCAATTAATCAGCCTCAGTCAAAGCACTAGATAGTAAACCTCATTTGTGATCTCAAGAAACACCAACATTGGTAATTTCCAGCTGAGCCCAGCCCAAAATCCTGACTCAAAGAATCTCAACAAATAAAATGGTTGATTTTGTTCTTTTTTGTTTATTTGTTTTTAAATATTTTTGTCATATGGTACATTTGCTCTCTGGAGAGAGGCAGTGAGAAGGAAACTGAGAAATCACCCTCTAGGAGGGATGGCTATGCTACAATCCCTTCTCCTGCATTCTCCTGACATTTTGGGCAGGTGAGCATATGTGCACACCCAGCATGCTTTTCAAGCCTCCAGGTCCAGGACTTGAACCCCAGTTGCCCACCTGGGAGTCCAGCACCTTAACCCCCATGCCACTTGCTGACCCCTAAAATGGTTATTTTTAAACCTAGTAAGTTTTATTTAGTTGCACATCAGACACTGACATTTGGAACTGCCACCCCACCTCCAATTTACTATGCTTTTAAGTACTGGTGAGTAAAAGAGGAAAAAGTAAAATTACATAACAACTACATGTAACAGAACTTCATAATTATAAATACAAGTTTTCAGAGCATGATAAACATCAACCAGAAGGACCTCAGAGCAAGGTTACTGGTACTAAGAGAAGCCATGTGAATCATAGAAAAAAAAAAAAAAAAGAATGGAGTACACAAGACTATCTTTTTTTTTTTTTTAGAGGTTTTTGCTAAAGGGGGCATGTGCTTGCCAGACAGACAGAGAGAGACAGAGAGACAGAAAGTGAGAAATCACCCCCCGGGGGGATGGCCACGCTGCAATCCCTTTTCCCCCATTCTCCTCTCGGGTTCTTGGGCATGCACACACATGCGCCCAGCATGAATTTAAGCCGCTGGGTCCAGGACCCGAACTGCAGTCAACTACGTGGGAGTCCAGCGACATAGCCATTACGCTAACTGCTGGTCCCAAGACTATCTTTTTTTTGAGGGAGGTTTTTGCTATAAGGCACATGCACTCACCAGAAATACAGAGACAGAAAACAAGAAATTGCCCCACAGTGGGGGATGGACATGCCGCAATCCCTTCTCCTCCATTCTCTTCTTAGGATCTTGGGCACACACACACATGCACCCAACATGAGTTTTAAGTCCCCAGGTTTGGGTCTTGAACTGTGGTCAACAACATAACCATTACACCATACACCATCTGCTGATCCCACATAAGATTAATCTTAAAGTTTTGGAGTTTGTTGGGTTTTTTTGTTTGTTTGTTTTGTTTTGTTTTGTTTTTTGGGAGATTTTTGCTATAGAGCACATACACTTGCCAAAGAGACAGAGAGAAACAGAAAGTGAAAAATTACTCCCCTCAAGGGAGATGGAAATCTCCTCCATTCTCCCCTTGGGATTTTGGACATGCATAAACACACACCCATGAATTTCAAGCTGCTGGGTCCAGGATTCGAACCATGGTTGACTACATGGAAATTCAGCAAAGTAGCCATTATGCCATCTGCTGGTCCCAATCTTTTTTTTATTTTTTTATTTTTTAAGATATTTTTACTATTGGGCACACATCCTCACCAGAGAGAAAGAGAGAGAAAGAGAGAGAGACAGATAACACAGAAAGCAAGAAATCACCTTCTAGGGAGGATAGCCAAGTCACAATCCCTTCTCCTCCAGGAATTTTGGGCTCACATGCACACACACCAAGCATGAGTTTTAAGCCCCTGGGTGTAGGACCTGGACTGTGGTCAACCATGTGGGAGTTCAGCAACTTAATCATTATGCCATATTCCGGTCCCCCAAACTTTATTATTTAAAGAGATTTTTGCTACAGGGCATGTGTGCTCATGGGAGAGACAGAGAGACAGAAAGCAAGAAATCACACCCCAGAGGGCATGATCAAGCCACAATCTTTTCTCCTTCCTCTCCCCTCAGGATCTTGGGAACACATGCACATGCAGCCAGCATGAGTTTTAAGCTTCAGGGTCCAGGACTAAAACCAGTCAAATGAGTGGGAGTCCAGTGATGTAACCATTATGCCAACCAATCTTAAAGTTTTTTTTCTTTTAAGAGAGATTTTTTGCTGTAGGGCAAGTGCGCTTGCCAGAGACAAAAAGTGAGAAATCACCCCCCACACCTCCCCCCCACCCACCAAGGATAGATACACTGCAATCCCTTCTCCTACATTGTCCTCTTGGGATTTGGGGCATGCAGGCACATGCACCTACATGAGTTTCAAGGTGCCGGGTCCAGGACTCAAACCCTGGTTGACTACTTGGGAGTCCAGCAAGGTAACCATCATGCCATCTACTGGACCCTTATAAGTATTCATATCTTCCCCACATGGCTTGGTCAACTCCCACAGCCTGTTTGGTTACTGGGGTTTGAAGAAGGGACTTAGGGAGGGAAGATGAAAGTGGAAGGGGACATGGAGCAGTGCCAGGTGTGCAGAGGGTCTCTCCCATTCCTGCCACTATAGCCACCTTGGTTGGACACCCAAAAGGCACCACATCCTGTGGAACAATGGGACTCCCCAGGAGAAATACCTGAGCCTGGCTTCTCCTGAGGGTACTACAGGTTCTATGGTGACAGAGTCAGCTGTGGGCAGCAAAGTCCCAACAGCTCTCCAACCACAAAGGATCCTGTGCCTCTACAAAATTCCAGGTGCGAACTCAACAGAAAATATCCAACATGTACCTTTCAACCACACGAGTGAATCTTCCAACAGCACTGTGAAACCAACTTCAGTGTCCTCAGTCTCAACCGATATGACAAAAAGCACTGTGCCACCATGGCAACATCAAAATGGCTACACTCCCCCCATATCTCAATAAATAAGACTTTTACCACCTCAAAGTCTGTAATCAAAGGTGCCAGCAAGTGATGTAGTGGTTAAGGTGCTGGACTCCCATATAGCCAATTTGGCTTGAGTCCTAGACCTGGTGGCTTGCTTGTTCGCTCACTCTCTCTCACTCCCACATGTGCCCTACAGCAAATTAAAATAATAATAATAAATTAAATAAGTAAATCCTTTAAAAAGTGGGTAACCAGGACCAGCAGATGGCGTAATGGTTGCATTGCTGGACTCTTTCACAGTGGACTGGGGTTCAAGTCCTGGGCCCAGTGACTTAAAATTCATGCCAGGCACATGCACATGCATGGTGTGGCCATCCTCTTTTAGGAGTGATTACTTGCTTTCTGTCTTTCTGGCAAGCACACACGTCCTATAGCAAAAATCTCTCTCTCAGAAAAAAAAAAAAAAAGTGTGTAACCAAAACAAGTGTTCCACAAAACACAACCCAAAGGTCAACATCTACAATGACCACAGCCCACAATAGTACAGTGACGTCTGTTTCTTCATCAGTAACAATCATAGCATCTATTCATTCTAAAGAAAATAAAGGATTAAAATTTGATACTGGCAGCTTTGTATTGTATTAACACTGGTTGTTTAATCCATCTTTACACTGGATACAAAATGTATTACTCAAGAAGAGGCATTCTATAAAGAACCGCAGGTGAACATGATGTTATCATTTTAGGAAATCCAGGGACCACAGAAAGAAGACTGCTGTAGCCCTATAACTAATTTTGGTTAATTTAAGATGACATTCTCTAGAAAACTGTATAAACAGGCCAGGCAAAAAAATAACAAGACTCTGGTATTGATAGAAAGTCGTCATATGTGGAGGATCTATTGCTGAGTGAAGTAAGCCAGATATTGTATGTATCCACTTAATATATACCGACTATCCGCACTCTATGGTAGAGAGTGAAATATTGGAGGACATAAAATCAGTGAAAGTACTTAACAAGAATAATTCAGTATGGAATGGGGGGAGGGGTGATGAGAAGAGGATAGAGAAAGATAACAAGAGAACAAATAGAGAGGCAGGACGTTAGTGGGAAACAAACATGGCTTATTACCTCTTGATGATGACGTGTACAGTATTTTCAACTGGATTGGTCTGAGAAGTATTTCATGATGGGTAAAGTCTTTTTACAAGCAAAATGAGAAACAGCGATTGTTTAAAAAATTGGAATAATAATAATAATGATTGGGAAAAGCAATGAAAAGATATTGAATGATGAAGTGGGGAGATTGTCTCTGTATTGACTGACATGCATGGCATTCCCTTTTGAAGAAGCAATGTAATACACTGTAAAGTTATATGCAATTCAATGTAATATAAACAAGATTATGATGATAATAAAAACAGAAATTAAAAAAAACAGGCCAGGCACATAATGTATAATGTATTACATAAATACGTAAAAATTCCTCATGATTACTAAAGGTAAAAAGGGCTTTGGTTTGTTTTTTTTAAAGAATATATGGCATTTACAAATAGTTAATACAATGATTATATTCACTTCTAGCAAATATATTGTAAGAAAAGTCCATTTTTGTGGCATTGATCACATGGGACAATAGCTGGAAGGCATCATCATGTAAGAAAAGAATGACATGTGGGCATAGCAGTAAGGAGACTGTCATAGCACTGAGGATTCTGAGTGTCTCTGTTGCTCACATAAAGAACATGCGTGCTTTCAGAGCTGGATCCTAATTATAATACTAATGCCACAGAATAGAAATTATACAAGTCAGTAAATCTGGTTTGAGACATAATTTGAGAAATCATCAACTTTTTATAGGTTTTAAAGTACAGTAGTCAGGACCAGCAGTTGGCGTAATGGCTATGCCACTAGATCCCATGTAGTCGACCACAGTTCAAGTCCTGGACCCAGTGGCTTAAACTCATGCCAGGCACATGTGTGTGTGTGCCCAAGATCCTGATAGGAGAATGGAGGAGAAGGGATTGTGGCATGACCATCCTCCCTGGAGGGTGATTTCTTGCTTTCTATCTCTGTCTTTCAGGCGAGTGCATGCACCTATAGCAAAACCTCTCCAAAATAAATAAATAAATAAATAAATAAATAAATAAAGTGCAGTAGTCAGTCTGGAAATAAAATACACATACATACACACACACACACACACACACACACACACACATCCTTCAAATAAAACCACAAGCATTACCTGGGCTCAGATCTGTTGCATATTTATTGGAGCATGGGACAATAGCTAGAAAGCATGTGTTTTTATCAATAACTTCTTATTAGTAAATAAGAAGCTCTCAATGTTAATTGATATAATTTACTTTGTTCTCCATATAATTTAGGTAAAGCTTTAGTTGTTTTAAAGCTTTAGTTTTTAGTATTAAAGTTGTTTTAGAGCTTTAGTTGTTAGTATTAAAAAGGAGAGAAAAAAAAACCCTAGGAATCAGATTATTTTCTACTGTGAGAGTACTGTCACCACGGGAAATTACTTTTCTCTTTCTTTTTTTGGAAAGGTTTTTGCTATAGGGTGTGTGCACTACTAGCCAGACAGACAGAGAGAGACAGAGAGACAGAAAGTGAGAAATCACCCCCCAGGGGGGATGGCCACACTGCAATCCCTTCTCCTCCATTCTCCTCTTGGGAACTTGGGCACGGACGCACACGCACCCAGCGTGAGTTTAAGCCACCAGGTCCGGGACTCGAACCGTGGTCGACTATGTGGGAGTCCAGTGACATAGCCATTACGCTAACTGCTGGTCCTGGAAATTACTTTTACTTCATAGTCCCTTGTTAATTTTTATTTCATATTTAGTAAATATTTTTTAAGAAATGTAGGGCTGCTTTTAATACCTAGAAATTTTTTCCTCCAACCCCCAAACTTGAGTGGTAGGGAGTCCCTCTAGCCTTCTCTCTCTGTGTCTCTGTCTCTGTCTCTCTCTTTTTTCTGTCTTCTCTTTTTTTTGTAATTTTCCTTTTCAAAAAATTTTAAGGTAAAGTGTTCTTTCAGCTTTCAGTGCCTCCTTTATCTTGCTGATAATCTCTTTGCCCCCTCCCCTCCAGGAGAGGCAAGGGGCTGGACTTCAGAAGAAGACTCCACCATTGCTCCTGAGAACTAGTGACTTTGCAAGGCACATCGCATAGTTTTTTTAGTTTTTCTTTAAAAAAAAAAAAAAAAAAAAAAAAAAACCTGAATTTTTTTTGTAGTTTTATTTTTTTCTTCTTTTTCTCTCTCTCATTTTTTCTCTGTTTCCTTCTCTTTTTCTTTTATCTCATCCCACTGCTACTCAATCTCCATTCACTGTGGTTTTTGACAAATCTAAGGTAACCACAGCCTAACATCCAAATACTATTAGGGTTAACATATTCCTCAATATCCACTGAAGATGCTACACAAAGGAATAAAACAATATGGCAAAGAGATTCCAGATCACCTCCTTCTGCATGCATTTGCATGAATTTCCTCATCTCCTGAAACTTATCAGCTCCTTTCTCCTACCTCTTCCATCTCTGTTAGCTTCATCATTATGAATATTCTAAATTCTTTATCAGACATTTTCATGATTTCCATTGAACTATCTGTGGATGAAGAGGAGTAATTCTTTTCCCTTAGAG